>CM076570.1:1282035761-1282200098 GCA_034641835.2 Pinus albicaulis | reverse complement strand
CATATGATTTTGGTTCCTATTTTTGAGTCAAATGCTGCCAAGTGTCGTGGGCCATCCTATGACGTATCACTTCCTATCAACTTCAACTCATTCTCTAGGAAGTTGATCTAGAAACCTTCTTCAACACCTTGGAGTATAAATTCATTAATGGCATGTTTTTTACCTTCAACTATAAGTTATCATCATTTACCTTTAATCAAATGATTCTATGAGTGTTTTAATTTAATACATTTAATCACACTTTCTATATTGTACTAGAAGTACCCTGTGAACTATTTCATTATCAATGGTTTCTCTCGCACTTGTTAATGATTCATGTCTTTGACTAGTAATTAGGAGGTTTCTACCATGTTCGAATATGATACATTCATTCACATGGTGATATTAATACTATGGATCAATAGAGATGAATGCCAATGTTACACCATTTTTTTGTCATCTAACCTATTACTATTAGATGGACCTAAGTACACAATGTAAGACCAATTTTACCCTAAGTAAAATTGCTTTCACTATGAAAAATAACTTAGTAAAACACCTTTATTAAGTTGTTTATGGTCTAAACAGGAAACCCCATGAGGAAATATTAAATAAATCCACATTTGTTTGATTTTCCTCAAGAAATAATTAGTTAAAGAATAGTTTAATTAATATTCTTGGTCATATTTAGCCCAAACAAGAAAATTAATTAGATAAATATTATTTATCTTATTATTTTCTAGGAATAATTATTTAAACCTTATTTAAATAATATTCCTTGTTAAATTGGTAAAGGATGAACTTTGGTGCACTCGGCTCTGCTAGGGTTCCTGCTCACCCCTGCAACAGCTCAGACTGACTTTGTCCGTCTTCCACTTTTCCCTGGCTCTCTACTCCTAGATTATTGTGGACTGGCATAGGCCACCCTGCAATGGCAGGCCCTTCGGGGGGGGGGGGCGCACAATATTCCCCCTCAGACAACGACAAACAAGAAGCTACAAAAATTTCAAAGGACTCTGTCTCAGAATAGAAAAATCCAGAAGCCAAGGACACCCCGATGCAAGAATCGCAAAAAGTCCCAACCGAAAAGCGCAGTGAATCACAGGAAGAAGAACATGGGAAAAAAGAAACGCCCACAGTGACGTCAACCACCTGCAAACCAATCGCTGCTGAAAGGCCAAAAATCGAACTTCCAAGCCACAGAATAAATGGTCAAATCCAGTACATGAGAGACCACGCCCTCATTGGTAAATTCATTGGATTCTGGCCTACTGAAAAAGCTCTGCGAGGATGGATTTCTGCCAAATGGAAACCCAAGGGGCATGTCACCCTATAGCTTGGACCTAAGGGCTTTTTCACTGCAATCTTCCTTTGCATTGAAGATTGTAACAAGGTTCTAGATGAAGGCCCTTATTTCTTTAACTCAGCAGGCTTATACTTAAGGGATTGGGTGGAAAGGTTCAACCCTGACAAGGAAGATTTCAGTTGGGCTCCGGTATGGATCAGAATGAACTTGCTCCCTCTGGAATACTGAGATGAAGAATCGTTGAGAGACATTGGCAAGGGGCTGGGGGAGTTTATAAAAATTGCGGAGGAAACAAAGCTACGCAGATACACCTCTTATGCACGCATCTATGTCTATATGCGCCTGGAAAAAGCCCTCCCAGACTCGGTAAGCCTCTATCATGATGATTTTGAATGGATCCAGCCCTTAGATTTTGAACATGTACCCTTCTAATGTCGTAAATGTCACATTCATGGGCATCTCTTTCAGGATTGCCCGCTAAATTCCAAGCCACAACCCTCTGATCTCCAGGATAAATCTTCCTC
The DNA here is from genome assembly GCA_034641835.2 of Pinus albicaulis. NCBI lineage: Eukaryota > Viridiplantae > Streptophyta > Pinopsida > Pinales > Pinaceae > Pinus > Pinus albicaulis. Next base: position 1,282,198,289 of record CM076570.1, on the reverse strand, counting down.
TGAAGGGTTTACTAAGGTCACCAGTAGAAAGAGGTCACACAGAGAACCTGCTAATGGGAAAAAATCCAACCTAGTGACTGTGTCCATTCCATCCACTGGTAATAGCTTTGAATCTCTAGCCAAAACTGTCGAATACTCCCTACAAGCTAACCAGCAAGCCTCCCAAGCGGTCAAATCGACCTCGCCTCCCCCTCTGCTTGACTCACCCCCCATTCCTCAGTCCATGGGGGGTCAGCTTGGAAATCTAGAAGCTCAAATGAAAGACCCGAAATGGAAACCTAATGGAATGGATGTAGATTGTATCCCTTGCCAAGCCTTAGCAGAAAGCAGTCAAGCACAAAATATGGATGAAGAACCAGAAAGCATCGACCTGAGCGGGCTCAACATCTTTGAGCTCGAACAAGCCTGCCGGAAGAAAGATTTTGACAGAATTCAAGAGCATCAGCTCACTACTCTGGAAGTCATCATATCCAAAGCATTTCACCAGAAAGAACTGGGAATACAACCAGGTAGTCAGTGGGATGGCAACCAAGTTCCTAAAGACTCCAAGAAGCAAGAAAGAAAAACAGATCTAGAAAGGACTATCATAGTGGGCAAAATCCTGGTTGACTCAAGCAGATATGCTAAGTTGACGAAGTACTACAAGCCTCTCCCAAATAGTGAATCATGAAACTCACTTCATGGAATCTAAGAGGGCTCAACAGTCCCGGGAAACTCAGAATGATAAAAAACATGATAAAGCAGGAGCAGCCCCAAATATTCTTCATGCAGGAAACAAAATGTAACAGTAGCACTCTTGGAAACATCCTCTCAAGAGCCTGGCCTGGTTGTCACTTGGTAGCTGTGGATGCTTCGGGAGCCTCTGGAGGGTTGGCCATCTCTCTCTCAGATTTCCATGCTTCCCACCACATCATTCAAGCTACGTTTCACATCATAGGAACTAACATTCATGGACATCTTACTAATGTCTATTGCCCTCAGGAAGTGGGCAGTAAGATTGCACTTTTGGACACTATAGGAGCACTCAACTTCAACAGACTCCATCCCCTCTGGATCATAGGAGGTGACTTTAATATGATCACCAAGCTGGAGGAAAAGTAGGGAGGCAGAGCCAAACTGGAGCAAGAGAGTTGCCACTTTAAAGATTTCATACAAAACAACATGCTAATAGATCTGCAATACTGTAATGGAATTCACACTTGGAGCAATCACAGGGCAGGGCATCAACATATAGCCTCCAAGCTAGAAATATTTCTCATCTCAGATAATGCAGTTCATCTCAGCGGAGACATCTCAACCTCTATTCTGCCTCTCACCAGCTGAGACCATTGGCCTATTTCCCTTCAATGGCAAAGACCAGGTAACTCAACATGTCGTCCTTTTCACTTTGAAGCATTCTGGCTCAATCACCCCGCTTTCAACGACCTCATCAACTCCATCTAGAAGAACTTCTTGCCGCCAGAAGGGTCCAAAATGTACCAGTTTCAACAAAAACTAAAATTCATTAAAACCCACATCAAGAACTGGAATCATAATACCTTTGGAAATATCTTCTAGGCACAGCAAGATCTAAACAAATAAATGAGGGCTCTCCAGAAACAAATCATCACAGATGGTCACACGGAAAGGAAAATGGAATAAGAAAAGCAGTTACAAACTCAACTGGAGGAAATATCAAAGCAGGAAGAAATCTTATGGAGACAGAAATCTAGAATCAGATGGTTGAAAGAAGGAGAAAGAAACACCAAATTCTTTCACAGAACTACAATTCAAAGACGGATGCACAACACAATCACTTTCATCAAGAATCAAGCGAGGGAAAGAGTGGAAAACCATGCAAAGATCGAGGAGGAGTTCATTAATCACTTCCAGGCGATGCACCAAGAGCCTCTAATAGATAGACAGTTGGCCATAGAAAAAATCACACAAAACATTCCAAAAATAATCACAGAAGAATACAACCAACTTTTTCTGCGACCTGTATCGACTCAGGAGGTGGATTTAGCCATGAAGCGGCTCAAGGAGGGTAAAGCTCCAGGTCCAGATGGATTTACTACTACCTTCTTCCATAAATTTTGGGATCTTATCAAAGAGGAGGTCTGGATGGTGGTGGAGGAATCCCGCTCTATGCACTGGCTTCTCCCCTCTTTGAGTTCGAATTTCAGTGCCCTAATTCCAAAAGAATAAAATATTAGCACACTGGACAAATTTCGCCGAATCGCCTTATGCAATGTCATCTACAAATTCATTTCTAAAGTCATTGCCAACAAACTGAAACTGCTTCTACCCTTGCTCATCTCACCAGAACAATCAAGATACATGGAGGGAAGGCAGATAATGGATGAAATTATCCTCACTCACGAGATCATACACTCCCTCAAACACACCAAACAGGCAGGTATGATTCTCAAGATTGATCTTTCTAAAGATTTTTATAAGTTAATCTGGACTTACATTCAAAAAATGTTATTTCCTTTCGGTTTCTCCCCAACTTGGGTTCACTGGGTCTCGAGTCTAATCTCCTCCACTTTCTTCTCTATACTTATTAATGGAATTCCCTCTCGACCTTTCAACCCCTCATGCGGTATAAGACAAGGGGACCCCCTGTCTCCCTTCCTCTTTGTTTTAATTGCGCAAGGCCTTGGTCGACATCTTAAACATGCCCTTCGTTCCCAGTAGCTCTGAGGCCTCTCTGTCCACAACTTCCCAACCCTAACCCACCAACAATTTGTGGATGACAACATGTTGTTTTGTTACCCTTTAGTTCAGGAAGCCTCCCAATTTAAATCCCCTTTGGATGACTTCTCGGCTACCTCTAGGGCAAGCATTAACACTGTTAAGTCCCAGATTTTCTTCTTTCACACCCCTCCATTAACTCAATTTTCTATTGCCCACATTCTTGGCTTTTCCATTGCCACTCTACCATCCAACTACCAAGGGGCTCCCCTAATTTACTCAGCAATAAAGCATGCTTCCTGGCAAGGGCTCCTTGAAAAACTTGAAGCTCGTATTTCTTCTTGGACTCATAGAACTCTGAACATAGCAAGCAGATTGGTCCTAATCAAAGCAGTGCTACAGGCTATGCCTCTTTATATTTTTTCAATTCTGGCAGCGCCAAAATGGGTCCTCAAAAAAATTAAAGCCCTACAGCGTAATTTTCTATGGGGATCCACTGGCTCTAATCGAAAATGGGCTCTAGTTAAATGGTCGACAGTCTGCAAGCCAAAGGAACAAGGAGGAATACGACTACGTGATCCTATTCACAGCAATGCCATTATGAATGCCAAAATTTGGTGGCATTGGCTCACCGCTCCCAACAAGCCATGGGCCATTATCTAGACTGCAAAGTATGCCAACCAAAGACCACAGGAAGAACTCATAAGATTCACACCAATGGAGAGAAGGGCTCTCTGATATGGAACGCTGCTAAACAACACTATCTGCTAATCCAACAACATAGTTTCTGGGAAATAAGGGATGGAAGCACTGCTAGATTCTGGATTAATTCCGGGGATCAATTCCCGAAACTCACCAACATCTACAGACCACCTCCTAGTCTGGACTGGGATATGCAACAATTGGAAACAGTTCAACAACAATGGACAGTGAGTACAGCACAGGGATACAGACAGTGGAAATAGGTGGAAAGGCTGATAAGGAATATTGATGAGAAAAATTTGGAAGTCTTAAACTCAGAACTTCAACTTCGAAGTATCAGAACATCGGACAGTAGGGACATTCTAAGATGGGGATACTCCCCAAAGGGATCCTTCTCCACCAAGGAGACATAAAAAATAATGTGCAATGATCCAATGCCCAGAGATCCTTTATGGAGCAGAATTTGGACATCAGGGGTTTGGCCTAAAGTTTCCTTATTTCTATGGCTCTTTGGACATCAAATAATCCTCACTTGGGACAACTTAAGGAAAAGAAGCTTTCATGGCCCCTAAAAATGTCCCAATTGTAGTTCTCATGAGGAAACTTTGTAGCATCTCCTCAATTCCTGCTCTCTGGCTAATCAATTATGGGAGAAAGCTAGTTTTCGAAGCCAAAAAAATTGCAGAATATATGAAGACATCATTAGTTCCATACGCGACTGGCATCAGACTCCATAAAAAAGCGAACTACTAAGCCAACTTTGGAGAATAATCCTAGGCCTTCTCCTACGGACAATCTGGAAAGAAAGAAACAAGCACATTTTCAAAGATCAAAACACTCCTCTAGACATTATCTGGAGAAGCTTCTGTCTCAATCTCACAGAAACCTTGGCTCTGCAATCTTGGCACACATAAGACTACCCAACTCTTGCAAATGAAAAGGCCATTTTGGAAAATTGGGGCATCGAGCTCCCCTAAGGAAAGCAAGTTCACATAGCTCCTAGAACCTCCAACACCGACACGAGCTCATGGATCCCTCCTCCACAGAACACCTTCAAACTCAACTTCGATGGTGCTTCAAAAGGTAATCCAGGCAAAGCAGGATTTGGAGGCATCTTCAGAGATCATAAAGGCAATCCTATTGTAATTTACTTAGGAAGCCTTGGATGGGACACGAACAATTCGGCTGAGCTGGAAGGTCTTTGGCAAGGTCTTCTCCTTTCCCAACTTCATCGGCTTCACCCACTGGTGATTGGAGGGGACTCCAAAATTCTCATCAACATGGCCACTCAACTCCTAAATGGGGCTCATGCACACAAAATCGCCAATAGTTGGAGACTTGAAGCGTGTTTGGAGGCCATAGAACAGTGGCTCCCCAACAACCGAGCACTCCTCTTCCAGCATATCAGACGGGAAGGTAACAAATTCGCTGATCTACTTGCAAACTTGGGAGTGGATAGTGTGCACAATATTCTTACAGGTACTCTCGACATAATTCAGAATCATGATAAAAAACAGGAATGTAAAAAATTGGTCCAGAGTGAATCAGAGTTCCCGGATGCGGGTGAAGAGGACAGAGCATAAGTTGATGGGATGGGGGCGTGGCATGGCAGGGAGACACCTGCCCACCCACAATGTAGTTGGCATTCATCATTTAACACTGGCTGCATACTATGTAATTGCATTTACTCTCGGCACTGGTTACAATCCAGACTCCGCTCCTCGGTGCGATCTCGCATGTGACGAAATGGATCGACCTTCGGCTATTATTAATGGAGGTTTATTGCAGGGGGTTTCTCAATGCAAGGTCGTCTGGCTTGATATAATGGTGAGATGCTCTAGTTCGGATAGCGCTCCCCTGCTGATAAATCAATGGTGCACCCCGGATGCAGGGCTCCCAAATGAGCACACGGCTACTAGCAAGTGGAGCAGGCTGAATTGCTGTCTGGACTTTGGAGATAATCTCCAATTCTCTCATTCTGGATCCTGTATGCTAGCTTCATTTTCCCTGCACTTGCATTCGCCCCAGTCCTCTGTTAGTTCCTGCTCTTCCTTTGCATCTTGGACCCTTTGTCACGACTGAGAATATGCCTCGCCTTCGGAAAAGGATGAGGTGTCGGAGAGGCAGCACCAGATGCCAGCCTCGGCGCTTTCCCTCCACATCCAACACCTCCATAGATTCATCCTCTCATTCGGATAGCCACACCAGAAATCGGAGAGGTTGCCTGTTTCGCTTTGGCCGACGCCTGGGCTCCCCAGAGCCTCCACATTTCTCTACACAGCCTCACACCACACACTTTTCATTCAACTGCTCACTCAATCACCCTCGAGTCACGGCATCAATTACTATTGTCTTCCACGAAGAGCCTCAGGAGGACGCTCCTAGTTTGAGCTCGGTGGGTTTGGGAAAAACTGATGCCCAGACCTCGGGTCCGATAGCAGGGTTGATGCACTTGTCTAGCAAGGATTTGCAGGGGCAGGCAAGCGAGAATCAGGATGTGGAAATGGCACAAGGCGATACTGGGAAAGCGAGTGAGACACAAGTTTTTCCACCACCCTCTAGGTGGGTGATCACTTCCATTGAGGACCTGTACAAGAATGACAGGGATTCGGATGAGCTCTGGTGCAGAGTCGTGGAAGAGCCACCTGATGGGTAGTCACTCCTTCTTAGTTTGGTTTTCCTGTTTAGTTTCGGCCCTTACTCTCGGGCTTGTTTTTGAGTTTTATGTAGTTTCAGTTCATATCTCAGTTTTTGATAGCTGTGATTTCTAGAATTATCACTCTATGGCACCCCTGCGAGGGAATCATCTAGAAAACTGCTCAAGGCTGGTTTCCCTCCATATGGGCAGTCTTTATATCTAGTTTTTTGTTAATATTGCCATAATACTGGGAAAAGTTTAGGCTTCGGCCCGTTGTACATTACTTCCTCTGTTAATAGAATACCTTAACTTAGAAAAAAAAAATATTCCCTGTTAAATTGGGCTAAATCAGAAAAAAAAATATTCCTTGTTAAATTGGACTAAATCACTCATAAATAGCTAAATAAATCATTATTTATTTAATTATTACTCAACCACATCCTTAAAATGATAAATAAATCATTTATTTATTTATTATTTACAAATAAAGGGATTTGACCCAAGTCAATTTCCTTTTTCCTCTAACAAAAATAATAAAATACTCCACAAAAGTTGGATCTTGATTTGGTTAATAATATTTTAACTATGCACCAATATCTAGACTAACTCGATATTTTGTTATAAATAGAAGGGTTTTTCCATTCATTCACTACCTTTTGTTGCCTAAAGATCACTATGGATCTATGCTTTTGGTCTGACTTTGATCCATCCAGATCTTCATCCAGATCTTTTGCTATCCGTCGAAGTGTCTGAAAGCATTTCCCTGTAACATTAGAACCAAAAAAATGCTAAAGAGAATGAGAATTATGGATTACATACACCCAAACACCACTTTTGAGCATCTGCATGGTTCCATAGCTAGATTATATGCATACACATATCTTACCATTATAGCCAATGAAAATATGTGCTCTCTCCTGCACTATGAACTGTGCACATAACTTAACCCAAGTAAAAATAAAAAAGTGAATTCTAGAAGATTTGTTGAGGGAATATTTCCCAACTGAAAGCTTAGAGATTATGCTTACTTAAGTCTCATCCCTCTATTCATGGAGAAAATTCCCTCTCTTTGTGGAACCATAATCCCTCCTTTTGAGGATATCATACCTTGAGAATATGATCTAAAACCTCCTCATCTTGCTCTATAAATCAAACAAAGTCGATAGGGCTAGAGAGGATTGTTGAATATAAACTTATGCTATTGAAATAGGGATAGAAGGCTTGTCACCTAAGGAGAATATTGGAGGCCATTAGGAGGAGGCACACATCATCAAGGCTAAGGTTGTATTGCTTCTTCATTATTAAAATTAATACAAAAGAGTGTTTCTTTACCACTGTAGTGTTCAATGAAGTTGATGTATTTTGTATTTACTTCCATTTTTCCATCTATAATGATATTAGGTACTAGTGATCACTAGTATGGGTTTTATTGAGTCATTTATCTATCATATGCCTTTGAATTTTTGTTGTTTTTATGTTTGTAGGTCTAGAATCTAAGCATTGAGGAGCTGCATCAAAGCATAGTGAGGATCTTCATTAGGTGTTTCATTTGAAAAGTATGGATTTCATCTTCTTCCATTCCTGCTTATGATTCAATAGGAATGAACTCAGGAAAATATTTATTAGTTAGTTTGTTTGTTACCAGAGTCAATCATTGAATCTAGGGAGATTGCTTTTGTCTACATTAAGCAATTTGTCTGCCACACACACAAATATATATATATATATATATATATATATATATATATATATATATATATATATATATATATATTTCCCTAAGAGTGAAAACGTATGGGCCACTATATTAAAGTCACTGGAATATGATGGTCAGGGAATTATATATGTGTTTGTTTGTGTTTCTGTGTAATTCCCAAACCATTATATTAAAAGTAATTATGCCTATGGTGGCCCCCATGCCATGTTTTCACCCTTGAAACAAATGGAAATAAGTCACATTACTCGATATGGTGGTCTCTCCATCCACTCACAGATCCGATGGCCAAGAGAATCCTTGGTAGATCAAGAGTTTGTGTGTGGGTACTCTTCCCTGCTAACATCACAAGGGGTGTGGAGCTGTGTTCACCAAGGTTTGGGTTGTCGATCCCAAAATTTAGACTGAGGACATGCATGGGGAGTACCCCTCCCACTGACGTCATAGGGGTAGAGGTACCGGATGTTGTCTATCTCGGAGTGGCGGATCTATGCCATCTAATGAATGTGTGGTCCCCACTAACATCACATTCCACTTTTGAGTTAAAAAATTCATAGATCCAACAACGTACAATGATTGCACAACACCTCCCCCCTCCGTTCTCACATCATATGGAGGGGTGTGTTGGAGATTATCTCCATCATCCCATTTTGGAGATTTATGTTCTTCATTTGGTAAAGGACCCATGATTAGTCATAGCACATGGGAACCTTGGATTAAGGCCCTTATTCCTCCATCCATGGTATTTTCCATGGTCATATGACCCCGTGCAACCTATACAAGTGGCCAAAACTATTTCTATTACCCACTCTGCAAACTCCCAAGTCATAATTGATCTTTGTGAGATAATTTTATATGTAGAGATCATAATATGAGACCAATGATCTCAAAGTTACAAGGCTCCATATTATACAAGGCCTTGGTAGCATAGTCTAAGAATGATTAAGATGTTTATTTTGCTATACACACACACACACATTCTCATTGTATCCACTATTCACAAGCACACATTAATATATCACATGTGGCAATTTTGTTCCAGAGGCGGGATTCATCCACCCAAAAAATTCCAAGGGAATCCAGAGAGTAAATATCCACCCTTAAAATAAAAACACAGTGGTTCCACTCACTAGGTGAATCGAGAACCCACTATAAATCCATGAACCAAATAGTTTAAGAGGTTCTCCCTCCAAAATTCAAAGGACACAATCCTCCACCCACACAACTAAGGGAATCCAAAGGAAACCATTCTCCACCCTCTGACTACATCTGTATTATGACCCAAAAAACTCTGAATAAAGTCCCACTATTAAATTTTCTAGAATAGAGTGAGGTATTATTCATAAGCCTCAATAAATGTTCCTCTAAAACTTTTTGTGTTAACAATAGGCGCCATTACAAGATAGTTGAAAGAATAGAGTGGGGTTTTTGTGCACAGGGATGTTCATACAAAATAGGTAGGGTTCAGAGGAGTAAACCCTATTCTCACACATAGTGAAATTCACATATGAAACTTCAAACTCGAATATAGGGTATGTGGAAATATGGTCATAAGCTTAAGAATAACCCACTAGTAGAAAGGACTGGCAATACTATACTGAAATTATATCAATTCATAATAATAATAAATTACCAAGCTTGAGACCTTTCAATCACATTACCAATGTATATGTGTTAAAACCTTCATTTTGCAACTCATACAAGAAATTTCATGTCATTATATAAACATATGATTCCTTTGACACCATACCATGTTGCATATATTACATAACATGTTGGTGTTAAGAAGTAACTCTAGGAATTATAACCTATCCATTACAAAGGAATATTTTGATTTCCATCATCACAATTTAATTTTGAAAATAAAAAATATACATAGTGTTAGGTTTTTATTATATATACAATCCCTGTTGCAGACAAAAACGATCTCTCTAGTCCTAAATAGAGGATACAGCAACAAACTGAAAAATACAAGAAAACCTTCCTAAATTATTTTGCCAAAACAAAAAACCAGATATATTTCCTACCTCACACTGATGTTAATGCTTCTTAGTGTCGTTTTCCAAATCCTCTCTCGTCCAGGTTCAATCTACTATACCTCTTAGCAGATGTACACTTGCAAGAACGATCAAACCAAGGAAACAAAAACATGCATAGCATAATACATTCCAAAACAATCCATGTGAAAGATAAGAGATTAAGACACTAAATGCATAATAATCTACGCATTTATGGAAGATAAACACATAATATATTATTATTAGAAACAAAGGAAGCTTACAACCATTTGTGCTCTAATGTTGGAGGCCACCTTAGGGTCAGTTTTTGAATCCTCACCAGAGACTTCAACCACTCTTTCTTGTTAGAATTTTGACAGCATTTAGGCACATTCGAGCACTAGAAAGGCAACTAGAAATGACCAACCATTTGGGAAAACCATGGCATTCATTATAGAGAGGTTGGAGAGGTTATGGATCCACAAAATATGGAGGAAGTTCCATATCTTAAGGGAATATCCCTAAAGGTAACATCAAAGGGTTGATATGGGAGCCTTTGGCCCAATCCTCGCCCAATTGATACCAGACTTATGTTCTCAAGACTTCTAGTACAAGATGCTTCTGCTCCATTTCTAGAAAACATTCTTGAATAGGGCCCACATGAATTTTCACTTTAATTCCGGCACTGCCAGTGCTATACACAGGTGATGGTGAAGGTTACAAGCATAAGGGTTTAATTATAAAGGTCGTGCTAGGTCTGAAATATAGGTTGCACAATATTTTTACAGAATTTCTTCAAGGTATTTCAATTTTAGGTAGTCAGGGATTCTATAATCATGTTTTTTTAGGGTAAATACTTTGATATATTTTCATTTATTTGAAACATTAGGGGAAAATTTATACAACTCATGGCATGAGATAGGGAGGGTGACAACATACTATATAATAGATTCCCCCTAAAGAATGAAAGCATAATGAGAAGTGATGTTTGAAGTGTTTTAGAAGTCATGAAAAGGACTTAGGAAATCATTGTCAAGAGACCTGCAAATAATACATAATGCAATACATATGACATCTCTGATATATGCTCAATAATACATCTTTGAGCGAACAATACATGGATCCACGACATGGACACATCCATCCGACTAAAAAGGATCATGAATATGACTATGAATCTGAAGCATGAGCATAACCATCTGACTGAAAAGGATCATGAATATGCCTATAAACCCACGACATGGACACAACCATCCAACTAGAGAGATCCATGTTTACAATCATGAATACTAAATAACACCTCATAACCTAGATCTAGAAAAGGAAATCCAATTTCTTCTATCTCGACCCAACCAAAGTATGAATCTAACCATGTGAATAGATGTGTTGAAGTTGAACATGGAAGAAACCACCTATTTACTGGTCAATGAGGTAAATTGTTAACATGTGCGAGAGAAACAAACAATAATGAAAATGGGTCTAAAGGTACAACAACAAAATATAAGGGTGTGAATAATGGAGCTAAATTTGAACACACACATAATCATTATGTCGAAGGTCAATGATGTGAACTTGTCATCGAATGCGAAGAACTTTCCATTGAGGCATGCAAACTCCAAGGCACTAAAAGGGAGTTTCTAGATCATCTTTCTCGATAATGAGCTGTAGTCAACAGGAAGTGATCTGTCAATGGAGGGCCATAATGTTTCCTACATCATCGACGTGAAACAAATAACTTTTGATGAAATTGATTCAAGATTTTAACATAGAAGGTCAAATGACGTATAAAAGATTTTAATCGCAAATGAGACTTCTCTTGAACGTATCGATGACATGACTCCAGATGTTGGGAGAAGTTGACTCAAAATAGGAGCAATGGTCATGGTGATAGTAGAGTATGATGGAATGAGAGGAAAATGAATTTCCTAAAACCCAAGAAGGAAAGGGATGAAAAGAGGATAACCCAATCCTCACACAAGATGTAGATAAGTTTCATGATCAACAACGACATGCTGCCTTTCATACAAAATATAAGGTACATTTACTTCCATTTTTCCCCACTATTTCTAGTGAATACCTCTTTATTTTTTATGGAAATCTTAAAGAGGATATGATATGTTTAAAATATAAGTTCACCCTTCGGATGAATCCATCCTAGTAAGTTTAATGATCCCTAGGAAGGAGTAACTTGGTCTCGTCATGGTGACACGTCCTTGATCGTTTAAGTTTTATGAGTCCGACGAAGGGTTAACTCGACATATTTTTCATGTTTAGGGAGTTTGAAAAAGAGGCGGAAAATAAAACTCTAAAGGTCCCTTTTTTCAAATAGTCCCTCGAATCTAAAAATGTAGAAAATAATATTCGAGAGAACCTCCTAGTCATGCTTGACTAAGGTCTTCTTTTTTTGTAATTATTCTATCTCATTTCGGAAAATCGTTAAACTTTTACTGAGTACACGTAAGTTCATTTACTTTAATGAGCTTGAAATGAAAAGTGATCAACAATATTTTCATGTTTTGAGAGTCATAAAAGAGATGACATATGACTCCTCCTGGAGGAAATACTAGTATAAAGTGATAGTGATGAAAATAAATCTCGGGGTAAGCCCAAAGTCCCTTTTCATATATAAATCTCAATCTTGGACCTGTGGGTTATGGCCCACTAAGTCCCATCGGAAATGTTTTTAGACAACTTCAAACCTCTTAAACGTGGATCTTCATTAAATACTGAATCATCCCTTCTCATGGAAAGCAGTCTTTACACGCTTTCAAACCAATTGCATAACGCCACAGTCCACCAGTGCCTCCTCTATCAATATCCGGCCAAAATCATACCGTGGCTCATACACAGACCTTCCAAAGACAACAAAGATGGGAAGCCAGAAATAAATGTGTTCAAAAACACAAGTCTTCCTCTGCTTTTGCGGCATCAAGCACATACCGCTCACACCATTTTTATCCACGAAAACGATTCACCATGTCTCACCTCGCGTTCGTACTGCACACGTCTCAGAGGCAAAGACCACGGGCCCATTCTTGCACCTCCCCATTCGATACAATTGCAATCGCACGTTGCCATGATTGAATACCAAAACAATCAACTGCTCCACAGCTCCGATCCGAAGTTCTGGATCCAACTTGACTTCCAATTGATTCATAGAAATTTGCGTCCAGCGATATGGGTGACCTTCGGGTTCCGATGCGAAGTTCGACTGAGGCAATTCGACATTATCCCGAACAGCATCATCCACACACACAATTCGGTCAACATATATATAATAATTACGCAGTCAACATATATATAATAATTACGCAGTGATTCAGGTCGCCATTGATCCTGTAAGTGATCAAGGTCGATCAACAACCTCGCACACAGAAATTAACTACAAAATCCATAGCTCAACACGCAGGAATTCAACAGAATGCATTAATTTGATTATATACAAAAATCGCTCACATCTAAGGCATTGCGGCCTTAGAACAAGCTCTCTCTTGGTTACATCTTGCTCACTCACAATTGCCTCACTAATCAGATATATCCCTCACACCCTATTACATTAAATTTATATAAGACGCATTAGAATCAGATCTTCTCCTTATTTTCCTCTAACTAAGTTCTCCAAAATACATGCACGTGGATAACAATCCATCAAATCCTCTTTAAATCTGTTTTAGAGCAGATTTTCCTCCTGTTTTCCAGCTTGACTGTCCACGTCTTCATCGCTCCTCTTGGATTCCTCTTTAAATTAGAAAAGGGTCAGATGCTCCTGCATCAGACTCCCGAGGTAAAAAAAATTTATGACCTCCTGGTCATATTCTTCTCCTGGTCTTTAGCAATTCTATCCACTGCATTCCTTCAGTAGAACTGCTTTCATGATCTTCTGTGAGCTGCAACCAACCTCTGCAGTAACAGTGTCCTTCTGTTACACGATACCTCACCAAGCCCTCCGCACTCGGTCTTTTGGCATCCTTCTGGTTCTCTTCTCTGGAACCAATTGAGCATTAATTTTGTCGGTGTTGTCAAGAATTTTCACCTTTCCATTGCTGCCATCTCGTACGACAAGAAGACCACAAAATTGTCCGTTTAACCAACCGTACCTCCGCTTCTTCTTTCTCTTTGGAATTTTTCCTCGGCAGAAACTTTCCAGCTCTGATATTTTACCAAGAAAGAAACTTTTGCAAGCCCAAAGTCCCTTTTCATATATAAATCTCGATCTTGGACCTATGGGTTATGGCCCACTAAGTCCCATCAGAAATGTTTTTAGACAACTTCAAACCTCTTAAACGTGGATCTTCATTAAATACTGAATCATCCCTTCTCATGGAAAGCAGTCTTTACACGCTTTCAAACCAATTGCATAACGCCACAGTCCGCCGGTGCCTCCTCTGTCAATATCCGGCCAAACTCATACTGTGGCTCATACACATACCTTCCAAAGACAACAAAGCTGGGAAGCCAGAAATAAATGTGTTAAAAAACACAAGCCTTCCTCTGCTTTTGCAGCATCAAGCACATACCGCTCACACCATTTTTATCCACGACAACGATTCACCATGTCTCACCTCGCGTTCGTACTGCACACGTCTCAGAGGCAAAGACCACGGGCCCATTCTTGCACCTCCCCATTCGATACAATTGCAATCGCACGTTGCCATGATTGAATACCAAAACAATCAACTGCTCCACAGCTCCGATCCGAAGTTCCGGATCCGACTTGACTTCCAATTGATTCATAGCAATTTGCGTCCGGCGATATGGGTGACCTTCGGGTTCCGATGCGAAGTTCGACTGAGGCAATTCGACATTATCCCGAACAGCATCATCCACACACACAATTCGGTCAACATATATATAATAATTATGCAGTCAACATATATATAATAATTACGCAGTGATTCAGGTCGCCATTGATCCTGTAAGTGATCAAGGTCGATCAACAACCTCGCACACAGAAATTAACTACAAAATCCATAGCTCAACATGCAGGAATTCAACAGAATGCATTAATTTGATTATATACAAAAATCGCTCACATCTAAGGCATTGCGGCCTTAGAACAAGCTCGCTCTTGGTTACATCTTTCTCACTCACAATTGCCTCACTAATCAGATATATCCCTCACACCCTATTACATTACATTTATATAAGACGCATTAGAATCAGATCTTCTCCTTATTTTCCTCTAACTAAGTTCTCCAAAATACATGCACATGGATAACAATCCATCAAATCCTCTTTAAATCTGTTTTAGAGCAGATTTTCCTCCTGTTTTCCAGCTTGACTGTCCACGTCTTCATCGCTCCTCTTGGATTCCTCTTTAAATTAGAAAAGGGTCAGATGCTCCTGCATCAGATAGCAACCTAGCTCCAGTGATGGTTGAACTGCTCAAAACATGTAAAAGTCAAGAGGCTAGCTAATAAGACCACTCATCACAACAATTCCTCAGGAAAGGGTAAAACCAAGTGAAAGTGTATGATCAGCCAAGAAGATGGTGAATATGGAATTAGAAAACCAAGTCTCATCAGGAAAAAAAAGGTTGATAAAATTGTAATCATGAGGGGTAGGATGAGAATGGTTTCATTTTTACACAAGATTAAAACATGAGAAATTAAGCTTGAAATTGTTTTCATTTTTTCAAGCTTGAAACATGAGGAAAATACAATGCTTGAGAGTCGTTTCATTTTTATATAAGATTGAAACATGAGAAACTATGCTTGAAATAAGTTTACATGACCCCCAAGCTTCATTTCATTCACCCAAGTAGATTACTAGTTAATAACAGGTGGACGGAATGGAGGTTCATTTACGATATCAAGTGAAAGAATCAACTAGGAATTTATAAGATCTAATCAAAGACTCGAATTGAAAGGGGATGTGTTTAGTTTTTTAATGAGCTTGACACAGTAAAATAACTATGCTCATAGGGACCTATTTCATTTTTTAATGAGCTTCACATAGTAAAATGACTATCCTCGTAGGAACGCGTTTCATTTTTTAGTGAGGTTGACATTGTAAAAGAACTATCCTCATGACACCTTGTTTCAGTTTTTAAAACGCTTGACATAATAAAAGAAACTTTGCCCAAACAACTTGTTCATGGCCCATAATAGGTCATGGCTTCCAAGAAGCTCTCATCGAATGGTAGACCAATGCTCTGGATGGGATACATATCAAGGGATCTAATGGAAAGATCGGGCTCCAACGCCCCTAGTACATAATGTACTATATCATTTATTTGATTATCATGAGATGTGAGTATGGAAAATGTGGCCACATAGTTAACTTGTGCTGGGGTTGATACCACTTGCATATAAGGACCATTTAGGGAAGATGGATGATTGGGAGCCAATTTAGGAACAATGAATGAAATATGATCAATGGTTACCATTCTTCCTTCATGTGAGAAACACATCACATGAAAGGGATAAGAGGCAAGAGCTCCAATGACATAAATATGGTCATGACCAAGAAGTAAATTAAAATCCAAGACGCCTTGGAAAACCATCATGTCTATATATACATAATTTCATCCCAAAGTAATAGGAAACTTAGGAAGGATCCCTAATGCTTGATTGGTTCCTCTATTAAAAGGAAACAAATTCTGGGTAACGGGCACAAACTACAAAGAACCTAAAGCTTTTCAAGTAGTTTGGGATAGAATACTCTTAGATTTACCTTCATTTATTATTGCATTAGGTACAACCACATTGTAAGCCTATACTATGATCTGAAATGGCACATAAGAAGGAAGACGATATCATGTCATTCGAATCCAATAAAAATAAGTGACCATACTACTTGGACAGGGTGTTGTGGGAACATGAGAACTTCCTCCCTGCACTACAGGAAAGGGAGGATCGACCCCTGCACCATGGGAACATGAGGATTCCCCCCCAATTGAATCTCTTTGGAAGGATTAGGATCAACTAAAGGTGGAACAGATACAACCATTTTCTCAACCAATGGTTGCTGGGGAACGTACTCATGGGTTTCACTTTTAGAGAGAGTGGGATTGAATAGAGATGAATTATTATTAATCACTTCATGAAATAGTGGAGTAATAAGGGAAATCGTCTCATAACCAACAAGAAGATGAGGCTAAGAATTTGTAAGGTTTTCCAACACTTTTGTGGCTTCATCCATATAAGAACAAATGTGAATAGGATGACTCCCTTCACATAACCTACAGGGAAATTTTACATTGAAATTTTTCACATCTACCTTATTATCACTATTTTAAGGTTTACCACTAGCATGATCTCTAGAAGCTGAGAACAAAGGCCAATTTGAGTTGGTGGACCAAACTTCTAATACCATGGGAATACCAAGACAATATTTAAGACATAACGTGTAAGGGAATTTGACTTTGCAGGGCTAATTGGAGGGGTTTTCAACATCAATTACATTAGTAGAGATGGTCACTTGTTTGACCCCTTTCTTATTTCATTTATTCGTATTCCTCCTCTTCTTATTCTTCTTAGCTTTCTCGTTACTAGAATCCATACTTTCACCAGGCGAAGAGGCAAAACGGGGTGAATAAACAGGTGAAGAAGGTGAGGGGTTAAATTTGGGATCAACACGAGGTTGAAAATTTTCAAGTGAAGGAAAACTTGGTTGACAAGCAACTTAGACATTCGGAACCATGGGGGTCGAAAATAACGAAACTGGAAGACAAATAGTAAATAAAAAAAGGGGAAAATTTTCCATATAGGGAGCACCGATATTTCCAAATGAAGGAAAAGGACCAGTATTCTTGTCAGAAGGGTTTCCTTGATTAGTAAACTTAGGAACTATTGCCATTATTCTCAACCTAATATCAACTAAGGAGTTGTGCACGGGTAAGATGTTATTTCGTGGGAAGTATTCACTAACCACATAATACTTCCTGGCGAACCAAGAAGTATGACAACTAATCTCCCCAAATCCTGTGTTCGATGTATCACATTTACAAGGTAGTATACTCGGATACATATGGCATGGTAACAACCTAGTGCGGACTCCCAAAATATATGTGACAATACATGGGAGCACAATCTATATTAGTGTTGTCTAATGCATAATCTTTCGATGAGAGCATTCCCATATACTTACCATGCATGGAGTGCCTTCGATATAATCGAAAGTACTGGAGAACGGTCCTATACACTTTCATACGAGGAGAGAGATATAACCCCTGAGATGCAATGGAAGAAGTTAAAGGTATATCCTCTGTCTAAAGATGTCAGAACACATCTCTAGCCTAGACCTCTAATATTTGTGTCAATTTGAAATGATCCTTAGGTTAATTGAGGTAAATTTTAAGTTTATCTTAATTAAGTTTTCAATTTCAAGGCTCAAAGTGATGTCACATGAATACCTATAATGCAAATAACATGAGAAAATGGTTTGTTTCATTTCAAGGAATGCTATCTAGTACAGGGAAGAATATCATACGAAGATGCAACAAACAAAGTTGTCCTAACTAGATCTTCACATTCAATTTCCAAATGAAAATATGAAAGATTAAATGAAATTCATGGCACTAAAGGATGCCAAACCATGTAATGTAATCTATGCACGATTCCTTTGAAAACTATGAAAATTTAATCTATGCACAATTTCCTTTCAATTACTATGCAAATGTAATATATGCACAATTTCCTTTGAAAACTATGTAAATGTAATCTATGCACAATTTCCTTTTTATTTTCAATGAATCAAAATGCACTCAATGCACCTTTTATCTTTCAATCACTAAACAATGTAATCTATGTTCAATGATAATTCTCAAAAATGACTTTTCAATGCACTGTGATCTATACACATTAACGAAAACTAAACTTTTAGATGAAAAATAAATGAATGAAAAATGTGTTTCTTTTATGGTCTCAAAAGAAATAATATTGCTCAGTAAATAAATAATCAATATTCCCTCCAATCATACAAGTAGCAAAAATAAAATTCAATTGACTCAAAGAATCAAAGACTTAATCAAAATTCTGTTTCACCACTTCAAGTATGGGATGGAATTTTGCACACCACAAAGAAACCAATACCAAACAGAAAAAATTTGATGCAAACAGAGCAGGATGACGACTTCAAATATCAAGACACACTAGGATTTTTAGCAGAAACCCTAAAAATTCTCCAATTTAAAGACCAACGCTACTTTACACAGAAAAACACATGTTGGTCTACAAAAGTAGACCAGTGTGGGAAGATAGTGGAAGATATGGTATTAAGCGTGCCTTTACTTTGAAATATCTCCACTAGCAGTGCGGTTGTTTATGGAAAAACACGCAATGAGAGAGAAAGAATTAGGAAAAGCAATCAAAGTTTGAGAAAAAACCTACATTGATACCCTAAAACACAAACTATTTAGAGTACAGACTCAAAAGAAATCAAAATCAAGGATCAGTGAACGGTTGGCCAAACTAAGAAAAAACACCAAATGCAAAAGGATGGTTGAAAGGGCTATAGGATCCCTATTGGAGACAATCCCTATTGTGGAAAACAACGATCTCTCTAGTCCTAAACATATGATCTAGTAAAAAACTGAACAAATACATTAAAACCTTCCTAAATTATTTTGGAAAAATATAAAACAAGATAGATTGCCTACCTTGCTCTGATGGTAATGCTTCTTAGTGTCATTTTCCTAATCCTCTTGCGTCCAGGTTCAATTTACCTTACGGAAGACACTTGAAATAACTATCAAACCAAGGAACCATGAACATTTATAGCATAATACATTCTAAAACAAACCATGTGAAAGATCAGAGAGTAACACACTAAATGCATAATCATATACACATTTATGGAAGATAAACACGTAATGTATTATTAGTAGAGATAAAGGAAGCTTACAACAATTGCGCTCTGATTTTGGAGGCCACCTTCGGGTGAGTTTCTGAATCCTTGCCAAAGACTTCAAGAACTTTTTTTCCTTACAATTTCGGTAGCATTTAGGTGCATTTGAGTACTAGAAAGGAAACTAGCAATGACCAACAATTGTTGGAAAGCATTGCATTCATTTATAGGTAGGCTATAGAGGTTAGATATCCACAAAAAATGGAGGAAGGTCCATATTTTAAGGGGAAGATCCCTAAAAATAGGATCAAAGGCCTGAAATGGGAGCCTTCGACCCAATCATCACCCAACTGATATGAGGCTTCTATTCTCGAGGCTTCTAATAGAAGAATCTTCTACTCCATTTTTGCAAAACCCACCTGAAGAGGGTTATTGTGTTTTTTCACTTTAATTATCGCACTGACAACTCTATACACAAGTCATGGTGAAGGTGACAAGAACACAAGCTTAACTATAGAGGGCATGTTGGGTCTAGAAACAGGGTTGGCACAAGATTTTTGTAGAATTTATTTAATATATTTCACTTTTATGTCTTCATGAATGCTTTGATCATGTTTTTTCATTGTAAACACTTTGACAAATTTTCATTTCTTTGCAACATTAGGGGAAAAGTTTGACAAATCAGGGCATGAGTCATGGAGTGCAATAAAATACTCTATAAAAGTTTCATCACCTCAAATCATCATAACAAACACCTAAAAAACAAGCACTGAGATTAATAGTGCTAGATGGTTTTGGATAGTTTTAACACCGAACCTTTTTACCTATTTTGGAATATTAAAAGCATGATTACAAACTATAGAAAATTAAAAAATATAATTAAGTCATTGATATTCCATATCTAAGTAACGTATAAAATCACCATGTCATAAGCATAATCTCAATCTATAATTATGGAAAAGGAACGACGTAAGAGAAAAAATCAAAGCACTAGGTTTATATGTTGAGTTCACCATATAGGTCTTCAATGTTATGAAGTATTCTCATAAAAACAAATGCAATGTGATGTATATAATTGTACGAGGATAATGTTTTTTTTTCAACACATAATCACATCCATGAACCAACGCAACCTTAGAGCCAATGAAAGGAGAAATATATTAAATTTTAAAATAAATCTAGAGCAATTGTCACAGAGGAATAAAATATCTATTTGAAAAATAAGTGAGTCATCATTTTAGGTCACTAAGGAAAGAACTAAATCCTAACAAGAAAATAAAAGTAAGGACCCATTTCATTCGAAGAATGTAATGGGAGGTTGTGGGGTTTACAACAAAATTACATTGGTCAATGCTAAACTAACAATGATAAACATGAAAATCCAGTGTTAGAGTCCATACTTGAAGGGAATACTAATAAAAAGTGTTGTAGGGTACATAATTCTTTGCCACTTAAGTGGAAATCACGATTTTTGAAAAATGTAAAACGATGTATGAAATGGAAAAAATAATTTCCTACAAAAGGTAAGGAGTTGCATAAATTTTTGGTGGGTAGTAATCACTAGTGAGTCTACACATCTACATTTTTACACCTTGCTAGATTCATTCTTGGGAAAGAAATAATAATATAAACCAATTTTTTTTTTCAATGTAAATTAACCATTATCATTATATTTAAAAATAAATGAAAATGAAAAATTATTCACTAAAATAATATGTAAAAATAGTATTAAGAATTTTTTTTTACAGTTAATTATATTTATTATTAATGTTATTGAGAATAAATATATTAAAATTCCAAAAAACATATGGTTTAAACCTAGCTTGCAATAGTTGAAAAAGTGATGATATAATGCATTCTTCTCGATAGGGATTTACAAGACCCCATTGTGAAAAAAAAAAATGCATGAAGAGATAAAAAGTGACAGTAGATAAGTCGTGGCAATATAATAGAGGAGAGACTTATATTTTTTCCTTTGGGGCTCTGTTAGACACCACCATAAGAGAAAGGGATAAATATATGATAATCAAGAAATTAAAGAGAAAAATAGAGAACAAGTGATGTTTTTTTTCCATTCCAGGATCGTTGCTAAAGGATGAAAGTGCAATAAAATGTATGACATTCCACTTAAGGAGTTACATAGCATGAAGTAGTGCAATTTTTTTTTTTTTATATCTTAGAGGCTAGATTGGATCTGAACGATTGCCAATTAAACTACCTTTGTGAGCTAAATATTATTATTTTTAAATAGTATTATACTTAATTATAAGTTTTTCATTCACCATTTAAAATGTCACACAAATAAATATTCGTAACTCATACAATTTTAACTAATTATTGCAAAATTACATTTCTTTATTAGCATAATGCATTTTAAAATATAAAATTCTCAAATATATATATATATATATATATATATATATATATATATATATTTGTTATTTTTATTATGTTTACTTCGCTCTATGGATCTTATTAAACATTTGTAGAGAGATAAAGCAATAAAAAAAATCAAATTATTACTAAGTGCTTAATTAATTTTATATTCAACATTGATTCCATAATGGAAGTGACCCAAGATTGTAAATTATTTCATATGTAATTGTATTGCAAAGTCGGAAACCTATTAGAGTACTTGCTAACAATATTATAGTGTAATGTTGTGTGTTGAGAGTTACTTTTGACTGAAAAGGGAATTATATTATTATGTAACCCTTAATAACTAATATCTCCAGAGAACACTTCTCCAACGTGGTGGAGGAGATTAGCATTTTTGAGCATAATGTGCCATCACATTTTTTAATATTGAAATACCAATAAAGACTAAAGCGCTTTTCTCAAATACTTAAAACGTCGTTCATCTCATGAAAACATCACTCAAAGAGGATGCCTCCATCGACCTATCCTTTCATCGCTATGACTTTCATGCTTAGGCTACACATGTAGCGTGTACTCGTCACAAAAAGTGACTAACATTTTCAAATCAAATTGATAAATGAAAATCACAAATTTATGATACGTTGATTTACGCATGAAACAAAATAATGGGTGACATCTAACTTGGGGCACACCTATGGTAATAAATATAACATTAGAATGAAAAATTACCCCTCCAACTAAATTTTGGATGTGTGGGAAATACTCCATTGTGAAAGTTGAGAAAGACATGACTTTGGGCATCCACTCGACACTAGGTGATCTCCAAACTGATAAATCACTATCATCCATCCATTTCACTCTTAATAAATTGTTGATCAAATTAATTAGTGTGCACCAAATTATGAACACAAACTTAAATAGTCAATGACATATACAATGAGAAAGGAATAGGTGAGCTTGTAATCTTTGGGATTATAACAACAATAATGTTATTGAAGTGAGAATTTAAAAATTGGTCACATTAGCAAAGTAATACCTTGGTAAAAATTGATGTTTTCACAGAAATTCATTGAATTAAATATTATTCATTATGTTGTAATGCATGTCTTATTCTATGGTGTGAATTTCCAACCTATTAGAGTTATGACTAAGAGTTTATCATCAAGACTGGGATACTGGTGAAATTTTCTTTGAAATAAGATATCAATTTTTTTTGTCGAGTCAAGTGCTTACAAATTAACTTTTTTAATTACAATAAAAAAATACTTTATTTATTTCTAAAGTTTAAAATCAAGTGTTACATAATTCAAATCTAAACTAATAATAATCAGATAGGAAATCAGTTTCTAAGGTCCTACCATGGCAAGGACTAATAATATAAAATACATTACTAGTTCATGAATATTTAATTCCTCACACTTTTTATTCTTGCTCTTCTTTTTATGAATGAAGAAAATTTCATTCATTCATCAAAGAGATACAAAATAAATTCTGGAGGCCTTTCACTCTCCTGGATTCACTCAGACTAGATTTGTTAGCCAGGAGAGAAAAACAAAGGCAAAGAAGATGTTTCTAATTTTTACATGAGCCCCAAAAGTAACATCGACACATAAACCCAAAACACAGACAAAACCCAAAGAGAATGAGCAAATTTAATATCAGGGGTGAAGGTTTGGGCCATGAGTGCAACTTGGGGCAAAAGGATATATATGCCATTCGTAAAATGGGAGTCAATTTGCACTAGTCACGTCTCTATCTCATCCAATTGCTATAAATTGCAATGTTGGCTATGTCTCACTAAAGCAAGGCACTCCAAAATTTCTCCCTCGCTAAATTGGACATCATTGATGTAAGAAATTATCTCATTTTGGCTGTCATAAATATGATAATGGATGGCATCCAAGTTCATCGTGATATCACACATCTAATCAGTTATTGAAGCTAGAAATAATGGTTTCTCTACACGACCTAGAGACTAGTCTTGGACATGAGCCACCTCACCCTCCCTGTCTTTTCCTCCCAACACTTCCTTGTTCAAAATTTCCATCTAAGCATCCTACTCCCCTGGCTAGCCACGAGGGCCAACACCCCGTCCAACATGTTGCATTTAAATATCATATCCACCACCAATAATAGATAAATAAAACACTAGATACTCTGGGTGAGGGAGGCAGGCAACCCGTTTTGACAAGCCCACCTATTTTTTACTTAACAACATAGGTTTTCCACCCAACCCATGTAGAGACCCCAAACATTTTCAAAACACCACCAATGGACTCCAATAAGACAGGTACATGAAGGTGTATCCTTAACAAATATCGCAATGAATGAATGGAACCCAAATATAACTCGTTATAACCCATAAGAAAGGATTGGATTCAAAAGAAGGCCCTCCCCAAAGAGGAAACCTAACCAAAAAGAAAAATAATGAGAAAATTCCCAAAATACATTTCAATTTAAACATAAATGGAGGTCTCCCTCTCACCGAGTTACCTTAACATTTGTCATCAAACCATCCAATTCTTGCATTTACTGTAAACCATATAAACAGAAGAAGAAGTAGAGTTACCTAAGAAATGACTTTATACTCGTCTCTTATAGCCACAACGTGACTAATCCTAGACCTAAAGGTAGGCCTCTGACTAGCTAAGTTGAAGTCATAAGCTGACCTAACTAGATGAGCCAACTCACAGGCTTAAGCTGACCTAGGGTCCCATACTGCAAATTGAGCTATTGTTGTATGCATAGCGATTTGATACTACCAAACTGCCACTGAAGTTGCTCTCCACCACTCAAGACCCCAACTTGGCTCTCTAGAGAGGTCCTTGAGACGAAACAAGTATGTCATGTTGTCCAAAATCATATTTCTCATCTCGTGGTTGCAACAACTCTACACAAGAGGCATCACAACAATAATAATAACCTAGTGTACTTCAAGAACATTCCCCTGCAAGGCACCAAAACCTTTGTACCCACCACACTTATCCCTCATTATTACCACATGGGAGGGAAATTAATGCCCTACACCACTGAAATTACCAATTCCATCACTCCTTCTTTTAATATTAATAATATATATATTTTTAATTAAATATCAATAATTTTATCCAAAACATTACTTTAATCATGAATATGTTTTAGAAGATTAAATATCAATATTACAAAGAATAAATAATTACGCCATGATAAATAATTAGATTATTTAATTTGCTAATAACATTTATAGTTTTACATATTTTCCTAAATAAAATATTTATAAATATAAATGGAATAAATTATTAAGGCTTTCCAAATTATTACAATTACAATGTTTATTTTGTAATAATATTCATAAGAATCTATCCTATATATATATATATATATATATATATATATATATATATATATATATATATATATATATATTTAAAATAATTGTATTTTTAATTTTGTAGAGTATTTTTTATATATACTTTAGGTTAAACATAACCATTAATATAATACATTGTCTATCGTATTATTTATTTTTAATAGTATTTGTAATGAACAACTATTGTATCTTTTATTTTAAAGACTATTTTTAAATGGCTAGTAACAAATTGCAGGAATTTTATAGTAAGTATTAGAATACTTATTTTATTATATATTTCACTGATCCAGGAGGATCTTGATTATTACAGTTCAAAAGAAAGATCCAAGTCAACTCCAGCAGTTCGATGTCTAGTTCAGTCTTCATACACGCAGTTTCGTCAATGTAGTCCTCGAATTGATCAATTTCGCCAGTGAAAGCTCCTTCAGTGTCATAGTTGTCATTTGTGATGAGAAGGTGAGAAATGGGTTAGAACTTTGGTGAAATACCTAATAAATGTAAAAGACCTAAGTACCTAAACTAAGGTTTAAAAAGACATCGAAAAGTCTAAAACCCTAAGTCTAAGAACCTAAACCTAAGAACCTAAGTGATGGCCTACGTTTTAAAAACCATATGTCAAAGTTTTAAACCTTATAAAACCTAATCCTGTGCCTTAAAGTCCTAGCGCAACATATATTCAAACCATAATAGCTATGCCAAAAACCTTATTACAAGGTTCGGAAGATGGGTTTTAAAAAAACATGGTGTAAAACCTTATTACAAGGTTCAGATGTTTGATATTAAAACATATATAAGTTTTAAAACAATATAATAAAACTTTGTATTACAAACCACAGCGCTTCTGTAACCGCTAGCTCCTAGACCGTGTCGAAATTGATCACATGAGAGGGTGGTAGAGAATGTTACGAGCTCGGTGAAATCTGTAGAAAACCGCGTCGGGATAACATGTGATAAGGTCGAAGTTGGAACCGTTAGACATTACCAGAACCGTCGTAGTGACCGCTGGTGTTACATCGTGCCCGTCGCCTATTCACATGCAACATTTTAATGAACGCGCCTGGTTTGCTGACCGCCAAGGGTTTATCCCTATCCAAAGTTTAAAAATGGGTTTTTTTATTTAATTATGCGCTTAGGTGTATCACTTAATCCCTAGGTTTTAGGTATTTGAGACCTTATCCCTTCAAATTATCGACAAATTTATAATTAAATTATATGAATGTTCGAGGCATCTTATAAAAGCCATGGAATTCTTCATGAAAACATCATCTTGGATTTTATGTGAAGATATTGAGTTTTGAGTGTAGTTTCAGAAAGTTAGAGGTGAAATTGTTTGTAGCACTGCTCAGTCGTTGGTGGTCGGAACTGAGCATGGAGACAGGCGTTGAAAAGGCGACGAAGAGTAATTTATGTTTACAGGGTTTAGAAGTGCCTACAAGTACAGTCTTTCTATTCCATTTCTGTGTAAATATTCTTCAAAATCAATCCTAATAAAAATGGATGCCCACTTAAAAGCGGACCCGGAGATGTAGTCCAGGAGGGACGAACTCCATCATCAAATTGCTTGCCTCTTATTCTCTTTTATTATTGTTGTTATTTAATTAATTTATGTTGCTGGTTTATGTCATTTTCTATTAAAGCATACTTCAGTTAACCATCAATTTAAAAGACAAACTAATCAAACTGCTTAAGCACTTTTTTCAGATCATTTTTGGTATCAAAGCAGGTTGTGCTTGTAGTTTGTTTGTCAGTGGATGTTAACCAGGTTTGGATTGCAACGTGGAAAAGGCGAGCTTGAGGAATTCGATCCAGAGATCGTAAGGCGGAAATTTGTTCATCAATCAACGATGGCAGGCACTGAGACCGTTGAGACTCCTGAAGCTACTGAAATGAAACCCATGGATGAGAATCAAATCCAGCAGATGTTTCTAAACATGCAGCAGATGTTGGAAGAATTATATGAAGAAAAGAATACGAGGGATGTAGCCTCATCGTCAAAGACATCAAAGAAGGACAAGGGTAAAGGCAAGGCAGATAAATCTCCTTCTCCTCCGTCATCTCCATCATCTTCTTCTTCCTCTTCTACTTCTATTTATGAATCAGAAAAAAGAAAAGAAACATAAGAATCCACTTTTGAAACTTGATGTTAAGTTCAAATTACATGTGTATGATGGTGAAATAAACCCTGAGAAACTAGATAATTGGGTAAAACAATTAGAAGACTATTGTTGTATTCAAGATATTACTGATGATAAGACAAAGATCAGATTAGCTACTCTTAGAATGGGGGGTACTTCTTTGATCTAGTGGGACAGTAGAACACATATAGATTTAAATAGTAAGGGAAAAGTTATCCCCTCATGGACTAAGTTTATTAAAGCTCTAAAGAAACAATTCTATCCTTTGGGTCACACACATCAAGCTGTAATTGATTGGCAGTGCTTGCGACAAGGTAAGGGACAGAGTGTTCAAGAGTTCACACGGGAATTCAGAAAGAAGGCATTAGCACTCGATATTTCTTTGGACACAAAAGAAACTTTGTTGAAGTATATTAGCAATTTTCATTCATATTTGCAGCATACATTATTAATTTTCAATCCTATTGATTTTGATGAAGTTTGTGTTCAAAAAATTCATGTCAAATCAGGTGGTAGACCATTCAAGTTTACACCAAAGACATCCAAGCAGATGGAAACTAAAGGAATAAAAAAGAAGGGCAAGTCAAAGGGAAAGAAGACTTTCATAGCTCAGAAGGAAGAAGATAGACCTACGTGTACACATTTTCAAAGGGTCGGCCATGATGAAGCTAGGTGTTGGAAACTTCATCCGAAACTGAAGCCGAAGAAGTTTCAATCAAAGAAGGGTGAAAAGAAAGCTGAAACAACAATCCAACAAGGCTTAGACTTGGGATCCGATTCAGGTGATGAAGGTAAAATCACTGCTATGGTTACAACAGGTAAAATTTTCTGATGCTATTACTTTTTCTTCTTCAAACATCAAACAACAGAATGAAGATAAAAGGATCAAGTTATTTCATATAAGGGTAACTTCAAAGCATACTAAGGTAAATACATTGTTCGATACGGGATCATAGGAAAATTTGATTTCTGAGTCATTTGTTAAACAATTGGGTTTGAAAACACATAATCATCCAAAGCCATATCCTTTAGGGTGGTTAAAGGAACAAAGTGAAATTCATGTTACCAAACAGTGTCGGTTAAAATTTGCAATTACAGCTAACTATATCGAGGAAGTGGAGCTAGATGTGATACCGTTAGACATTTGTGGAATTGTCTTAGGTAGCCCTTATCTCTATGATCGTGATGCAGTATTTTATAGAAAAGAACATGTGTATCATCTCAGGAAAGATGGGATTAAGTACATCGTTCAGGCACATAAAAACAAAGATCACTTGAATTTAATTAATGCTAATCAGATGAAGCACTTAATAAGTTCAAGTAGGAGATACATACTCATGTCGATAAAAGAGCAACACAAGGATCTTATCAATACTTTTTTAGGTTGTGAAATTTAGTATGAAGGTAATTTGGTCAAAAAGGTAGATTCATTTCAGGATCTAGTTAAAGAACCAAAACATCTACTTCATAAAAATAAAATATCACATGAGATGCAGTTGATGTTTAATGCCTCTAATAATGGAATGTGTCAAAAGTCAGTTGTAGAGTGTAAAGAAATAAAGAAACAAATTTCAGGGATGGAATTAATGCGACACAGTTTAACTACATACAATTCACCCATAATTTTGGCTTATAAGCAAAACAAGGCATGGGGATTAAGTGTCGATTTTAAAGTTGATTCAATTAAGCAGAAACATTTTACAGCATGGATAAATCATCAACATCCATATGAAGTTAGAACAAATGTTAAAGGATATGCAATGGAAATAGTGATTCACATAGATTATCAGCTACTTCAATACTTTCAGTCACATACTAAGATGAAAAAATCTCACTACAGTTGGATGGGATTTCTTCAACAAAATCACTTAGTAATGAAGGACAGGGAAGGTGTAACAAGTAAATTAGTTGATATGTTGTCTTTGAATGCTTCAATTATACTGCATAAAATTTCATTGGTTTATGAAATTTATGTAGAACAATCTAGTACTGATAATGATTTTGAAGATACTTTTGAATCGCTAACTCATAATGCTCAGATATAAAAGGTGCAGGTTATTCAGGAAATTTATCTTTCTCGGATTGTAGGCGTAAGCAAGACTACGACACAAAGTCAAATATATTGTTATTGGTCTCATATGTACGAAACAGTTGTGAAGTAGATAAAGGGATGTGTAATGTGTTCGAAAAGTAGGCTATGCAATCGAAATATTGGTTTACACACACCACTTCCAGTTCCTTTGCAACCATGGGGCATCATGGATTTGGTTCAAGGATAGACAGAAATGGTGAACAGGACTGGGATACATATTCTACGAGGTAACTGCAGTATACATCCTAATATGTGGGATGAATTTGTAACTTATGTGCAGCAAGGTTACAATCAAGCCTTACATTCTTCTGCGCCATGACAAGCATTGAGTCAAGACAATTTCAAATTGTGCCATGATAAGCATCAGTTTCAGGTCAACGAGAAGGTATGGTTGTATGTCATCAAAGTCAAGATGAAAGTGAGAGAGTTGTATTCTCACTTATTGTCAGTTTAAAATTAAGTTTTTGTGGTCCAAAAGCTTTTTAACTGGACAGGATTGATCCAGGAGAATCTTGATCGTTATATTTCAACAGAGAGATCCAAGTCAATTGCAGCAGTTCGATGTCCAGTTCAATCTTCATACACGCAGTTTCGTCAGTGTAGTCCTCAAATTGATCAATTTTGCCAATGAAAGCTCCTTCAGTGTCATGGTCGTCATTTGTGAGGAGAAGGTGAAAAATGGGTTAGAACTTTGGTGAAATACCTAATAAATGCAAAATACCTAAGTACCTAAACTAAGGTTTAAAAATACATTGAAAAGTATAAAACCCTAATTCTAAGAACCTAAACCTAAAAACCTAAGTGATGGCCTAAGTTTTAAAAACCATATTTGAAAGTTTCAAACCTTATAAAACCTAATCCTATGCCTTAAAGTCCTAGCGCAATATATATTCAAACCATAATAACTATTCCAAAAACCTTATTACAAGGTTCGGAAGATGGATTTTAAAAAAACATGGTGTAAAACCTTATTACAAGGTTCAGATGTTTGATATTAAAACATATATAAGTTTTAAAACAATATAATAAAAATTTGTATTACAAACCACAACGCTTTCGTAGCCGCTAGCTCCTATACCATGTCGGAAACTGATCACATGACAGGGTGGCAGAGAATGTTATGAGTTTGGCGAAATCCGAAGAAAACTGCATCGGGATAACATGTGACAAGGTTGAAGCCGGAACCGTCAGACATTACCAGAACCGTTGGAGTGACCGCTGGTGTTACATCGCGCCCGCCGCCTGTTCACACACAACAGTTTAATGAACGTGCCCGTTTTGATGACTGGCAAGGGTTTATCCCTATACAAAGTTAAAAAATGGGTTTTATATTTAATTATGCGCTAAGGTGTATCACTTAATCCCTAGGTTTTAGGTATTCGAGACCTTATCCCTTAAAATTATCAACAAATTGCTAATTAAAGAATATGAAGGTTCGAGGCAGCTTATAAAAGCCATGGAATTCTTCTTGAAAAGATCATCTTCGATTTTATGTGAAGATATTGAGTTTTGAGTGTAGTTTCAGAAAGTTAGAGGCGAAATTGTTTGTAGCATTGCTCAGCCGTCGGTGGTCGGAGTTAAGCACGAAGACATGCGTTGGAAAGTCGAGGAAGAGTACTTTCTATTTTCAATGTTTAGAAGTGCCTTCGAGCATAGTATTTCTGTTCCATTTTAGTGTAAATATTCTTCAAGATCAATCCTAATAAAAACGGACGCCCACTTAAAAGCGGAGCCGGAGATGTAGTCCAGGAGGGACGAACTCCGTCATCAAATTGTTTGCCTCTTCTTCTCTGATTAGTTATTATTTAACTCATTTATGTTGTTGGTTTATGTAATTTTTCATTAAAGCATACTTCAGTTAACAATCAATTTAAAGGAAAAACTAATCAAACTTCTTAAGCACTTTATTCGATCACATTCAGATCATTCACATTGTTAAATTTTAAAAACTCATAAAAAATAGAAATTGCACCTAATGTTGCAAAGGAAACGTTGTAAGGAAGAAGCTAGAAAGAGATCAACTGTAATTAATTTGATGTGTCCATATATATAAATTTTAAAGTCATTGGGTATATATATATATATATATATATATATATATATATATATATATATATATATATATATATATGCATTTTCATATTTGAAAAGAAAGTTATGGTAGTATTTGTTGAAGATTCCGTGGACCTGTAAAACAATATTTTGTGTAAATTATTATTATGTTACGAAATATGGAAATGAAAAAATATTGAAATGAGTTATTAAAGTTGCTTTTAATTAGTAGGTGTTATAATACTATATTAATATGACATTGAAAAGAATACATAATTATATTGTTGAAATAATTACAATATGTAATTGAAAGGTTAGTTGATGGCAATAGTTTTATATTATGTGACATTTTAAGAATGTACAATGTTTGATATTTACATTTTGAAGAGTGTACAAAGTTTGAAATGTACATTGCATTTTAATATTTTGCAATAAAATTGTAATTTTTTATAAAATATTACAAGTATATCATGAACAAAATTATTTATTCTGATCTTGTTGAAGAGTTAAGGGATTTTCTGAAGCAATAACCAATCTGCAAATACTTTTTTTTTTTTGAAAAATTAGAAGAAATATTATTTTTTGAAAAATGGAAATTACCTTGTTCAAATTTACTATAATGAGGTTTTATGTGAATTAGATCATAATGAATTTGTATTAAATGAAATTGAAGTTACCTGTAATATGGGAAATTGAAAACGTTCTGTTGAAGCTGTAGGTTGATTGATGGCAAACTGAACACCACTAGAGATTTATTAAAAAATGCAGATGCATATTTCTCCATTGCCAGTCTGCTCTTATTTTTTGCATTTTATCTCGTTCATGTATGTGGATCATACATTTTAGAGTAGATTTTATTTTAAGTAACGATTCTATAGTTGGTAGAAGTCTGTAAAACGGTATGTTTGGATTTGGCACCGGCAAGAATATTTTTTGTATGTCATGTAATGTATGAATTGTTGTATCTATTTAATTGCAGTAGTTGTGTAGCCATGATATCACTGAGTCCATGTGTTCTGTTTCAAAACAAAGAAAATGTTAGAAGCAAGTAGTTAAGAATTATATCAGGAGCGTAATATTTTCAACCATGTATTGATAATGAGTAAATTAGATTATTTTTAGTAAGTATAAATGATGTGTAATCAAAATATTTTGGACTTGATAATATGTGGAAACCTTTAGGAGATGTTAGATATGGAATGCAGTAGTTGTCTAGTTGTGATATGAATGAGTCCATGTGTTATGTTTCAAAAGATAGAAAATATTAGAAGCAAATAGTTAAGAATTATATCAGGAACGTAATAATTTAAACCATGTATTAATAATGAGTAAATTATATTATTGTTAATAGGTAGAAATGATATGTGATGAAAATATTTTTGACTTGATGATATGTGCAAACCTTTAGGAAATGTTAAGATATGGAATGGATTTGGTCGCCTATAGGAGACATTGAACTGAGAAGTTCTTCTGCTTGTTTTATGTGAGCAATATTTTTGTTGCCTTTCATTTTCATGAAACGATTGAAAGTGAACGTAGGGAAAATTCAAAATTTCTATAGTGAAGGGACTCTTGAAATTGTTGTGAATGTGAGGCCTTGTCGTTTAGTGTTTCCAATGTATATCATTTCTTTTGGCAGATTCATACCTAGACATTTATGTATAGTTAATGCCTAAGCCATTTTTAGTGGAATTTGTGTACGTTTGTTTCTTTTTATTGTCAGAATAGGCAAGTGAGTGGGGTTTGTTTCATCCCAAGCATGCCTCATGTATTTGGGAAATTCAACAACGAAAAATGTTGGAAGTTGTGGAGGTGCAGTTGATTCTTTGTAGAAGATGGATATAATTTCCCCAAGGGAACCATTAACAAGCCCTGCTGAAACACAAAGGTTGGAAGTCAACATTACTTTTTTCCATTTGCAGAGGTAGACAGTTCGCTCGAGTTGCTCGTCATCTGAAGAGAAGTTAGAATATGTGTTGTCGTCTTCTGTGATGGATCTTGCAACTGGAGTTTTTAAAGATTTTATTATTTTCTTGTTATGATCTAATGTTTGAGCATTTGTTGGAAATAGATGCATAGAATGATGGAAATAATTTATTTCATGTTCTCACAAGAAAGAGTCTGTTTGCGTCATAAGGATGTTGTAGTTGTCAATTGTTGGCTTTGCACTTATAATGTTTTGGAGGATGTTTTTGAAAGTAAATTGAGGAATTTTCTCACCTTTTTGACGAAATAGTTTGTCTGATGTGATGAATGTGTTAAATGTGTTCCACAATGCGCTTCCGTGGCTTGTGCCTACATATAGTGGTATGTATTTGACGAGCGGTAACTAGCTGAGATCACCAACTAATATAATGGAACAACCACCGAATGGAATGTTTCTTTTTAATGGAAATGCCTCTCAAAGACGTTCATCAATCTAGATAAGAAGCTTAGGCCCAATGAAGCTCATTTCATCGATTAGTATGTACCTGATATGCTTAAGTTCTTCTTGGAATTTTACAAGAGCATTGCCTTCTAATGGTGTAAGATCTTTTATTGGAAGGTGGAGGACGACATGGATTATCAATGCTTGTATGTTGAATGTTGCAACACCTGTAGGGGCTAGGAGCATGATCGGTGAAGGTTCTGAGCTGGCAAGTGTGATGAGAATTTCTCTGATGCAATTTATAAGAAGGGATTTCCCAGTTCTAGCAGTGCCTTGTATTATCATTCATAGAGCAGGTAATATATCCTTCTTACTGGAATGAGTAAAAATAATATTCAAAGCTTTTTTTTTCATTGGAGATAAAGAGTTAAGGTACGTCAGAATATCTTTATTTGTTTGAATAATGCGATGGATAGAGCGATTATTCTTAATGAATTGTGGGCCTATTTCTTGGAGATGCAATGGGGTAGTGGTATGATTCCAGTTATGTTTGTCATCAAAACCACGAAGCCCAAGCATTTCAAGGTCATTTATGAGCAGTTCATCTGTAGGGTAAAACCGAGAGAGTAAGTCCCATTCATTTAGGTCCATGGTTTCTAGAGGATGGAATTCATGAATAGTTGAGTTATCCTTTACAGGAGGATCGATATCAGATAGTGTGCGGTGTTGATGCCAAGGTTCGTAGAATGGACTAAATGTTTTCCAGTTTGTGATGATTTCTTTAGTAGAATTTCCTATGTCACGGGAACTATGACGAAATGATTTGTAAAGCATAAGTTCAACTCTACAGAAGTTAGCATAGCAAGATTCAGTTATGGATGGTATTGAAGAATAGCATGGTATGATACAAAGAATTTCTTTTTCGGGTCTTTGTTTCCATTTTTTTGTTTTACAACGAGAATCATATGTCGAGGATCTTGTTATTTCTATAAGTGATATGGATTCTAATGCAAATGGGCAATGGATGTGTGTATCTATGAAGTGTGGTGATGGAGGAGTGGTGGTTTTATTTTGTGGAAGGAGCATATAGATTGCTGGCTTACATTTAAAGGGAAGAAGGAGTGACTATACAATGTTAATGGTAACTTTTTGTAATTTCCAAAAATGGGGATGCAACAATACATGAACGCAAAACAAGAGTAGAAATGAAAAAATATCTCAGAAAATGTGTATAGAACACATAGTCATCATATTATGATTACAACAGCATAATTATGTTCCATTACATCATTCCAAAGTGGGGAAATGCAGCAATATGGACCATAAAATCGTTATTTCCAAAAAATTACAATGTAACAAGGGGAAATAGCACTTATATTCCTTAGCATATGTATTATGTCTCTCATATATAAAAGAGGATCAGAAACAAATCCATTTTACTAAGTTAACTAGATCTCCCGGCCTCAAAATGGCTTAAAAACACCCAAACCCCATGACTTAGGCTATGCAGAATTTATGAAGCACATGATCGCATTATTCTGTGAGGGTTTCTACAAAATTATGATAGAAAGTCATAGATCTAGAGTTTTAATGAACAGTATTATAAGAAAATAGAGATCTGAGCTCCTTAATACATTATAGAAATAACCCGGCAAGGGTTTCTTGAAAGCTTGAGTACAAAAGAGTAGATATGAACATTCAGCTCTAAAATAACATAGTATTACTGCAAAATTACATACATATGGCTGAATAATAAAACAAAGGGATGATAATCCCTTCTTCTAGCTTTCCGGGAGAACGATTGGCCCTTTCCTTAACAAATTAGCTCAAGACCAAGGGCTTAAACCCTGTTACTACAACTCTATGAAAAATGGCGTAGTTCCTGCAAGGGACTGCGCTGTAGGATATAAGGAATACTTTGGCCAAGTGCCAATATGTGAAATGAGTCCATAAATCCTCCTATCTAGTCTCTCAAGAGAAGGAAGGCTCCCTCTACTGAGAAACAAACCCGGAAGTGGTGTTATCAACCCTCCACTGCAACACCCTGCAACACAACACTATTCTCTCCAGAAATAGCGTTGTAACTGAAGACTGATGCTTGGAATCAAGCCTGGATTTGGAGAAATACAGTGCAATACTCTCCCAAGAGACCTCTCAAGGAAAGAGGTGGGATTCTTGCTCGAGAACACCTAGTGCTAAACAACACAGCAACCCTGCTAAACAACAAGAGGAAGCAATAGTCTAAGCAGAACAACATCAAAATAATAATCTCAAAACACAAATGGCTGCCATCCTCTTCCTTAAATATAATATGAGCTTTCTTTCCCTTGGCCCCACTGAATTATGTCATTTCCTCCATGAGATCCATATCCCTCCAAAACTGCGTTATTCCTCAATTAATCTCCACTCCTCCATAACAACGTTGTTGACTTGGTCAAAGTTGACTAAATCAACATGATCCAACCCTATTCATACTTGGAGTTGTTTTATTTAGTTTCTGAAAAAGGTCTCCTTTCACACTTATAGTGTTTATGTTTCTTCTAAGGAGACTTATGGGCCTCCCCACCCACTTATTCACCTACCTAGTGACAAAAAAAACTATAATATTCCATTTAGTTGAAGGCTAAATTTTTGGAATATTACATTTTGGTATCATATGACAGGTTTCTTGTGCTCCTATGTCACGATCAAAAAGAGTTTCTAGAAGGAATTTTTGAAATGTAGATGTTTTTGGGGCAACATTAGGTGAAGCGAGTATAATTCTACATAGGATGTCATGGAATGTTTCATATTTATTTTCTACTTTGGATGCATATTTCGCAATATATTTTTGAACGGCATGGATTGAGAGAACTCATTGGCATTCAAAATTTTCACACCAAATAGATAGGATGGTATAGGTATGGGTATTCAGTTGATCATCATTGCAAGCAGGGGTGTATGTCTTTTTGCCATTGGATTCAATGAACAAGGAGGAATGTGCATGTAATGTAGAAATTAACTGAATAAATCACTTATTCACTGAAGATTAACCTGGTCATATATCAATTTCGAATTGCATACATAACACATAACCTTCTTCTACAATTAATTGTCACATGCGGAAATAACAGAAGCAATCTCACATCAAATCAATCACACATTAACTCAGAATGTATGGGGAAAGCCTATATCTGAAAACCCCGCAGCTATTGTGTATATTATAATGGAGAAATCAAGTAACCAATAAAGTACAATACTCCTCACAAGTACTCAGTACTCTCTCATGAAGTTACTCACAATCTAGCTTGGTTTTGAACAAGTCTCGGGCTCAAAACACACCACTAACTGCCTTGCCTCTATTGCGCAATCATGGCCTGTATATGAAGAGGTTCAAGGTTCGAATCCCCTTGCCTTGACTGCGCAATTGTCATGGACAATTCCTTCAAGTGTAATGCAAAACTCATGCAAAACAAATCTACCAACTGATAGCTTTACTCACCCTTTCATCTACCTCTTCCACTGGTCTTTCACTGAACTGTCCATGCACTGAGTTAACTGATGTGTTCTTTAGTTGAATAATGAAAGACACTAGTGAATTAAATAATATTTAATTCACACAACTCATCTCTAGTGTATTAGCCAGTTAAACAAAATACAACTAGTTCAACTAGTTAACCAGAACACCACCTCCATTAACTCCTCAATCAACTCCACCAAAACTCTGCCACATGAGTCTAACTGAAGTCTAACATGCAAGATGCCATAAAACCCTAGGAACCACGTGATTCCTTTGTCAGTTGCATGAGCCACCTCCATGACTCAAACTGAAGTGCTCCAAGAGAGTAAACTGCTGCTTATAGTCAAAATATTATTAAGGGTAAATAATATTTGACTTCCATATTTTTAGGAGACACAGTCTAAAAATAGCCTGGGTCCTAAAAATAAGGGTCTCATCTATTTTTACCGACATGTCGTATACTTCAAGAATCTCCAACTGGAATTCCCAAATTATGCTCCGTATGTCTAAAAATAGACATAGTCTAAAAATAGACTTTTCGACAAAAATCACATGTGTGGTCCCCACCTAGTTTAGGTGATCACTTTCCAACTAGGATCAGAAAATATGTTTCAGGAGGCCTCCTTCACTGTTTCTTGTTGCCATTTTCAACACTCCCTCTCAACAAGAAAGGACTGTCTTTGCATGCGACATGCAACTCCATGCATTCGCCCTGCAACCTCCACAAGCGCCATGCAACTCCATGCATTTACCATGCACCCTTTGCATGCGCCATGCAAACTCATGCATGCACCATGCAACTCCTCTGAAACTGAATAGGCTCCAAACAACTCAATCAGTCTTGATGCATCTAGCATCTATCATCAAAGTCTTCGACTTCTGCTGGTACCAACTGCACATGTCATCAGAAACTACTGCGCTGTTGAACTCTTGCACCCATGCACTCTTGCACTTGCTGTCAACTCTGATCCGCGCTCCAGTATCTGACACTGTCACTTTGATCTGCCTGCATCAGTCCAACTGATCTTGCTACTGCCATGCTGTGGGCACCTCGTAGCCAGGTTCAACTCATGAGATCCACACCATCTCATGAATCTGCCCAGAAATCTCCTCATGGGATTACTCATGCATGTTGCCCCACCTCATACCTGGTGGTATAGCTGCATGCACTCCCTCTGCCCGTCTGGCATGAAATTTCTTTGCATGAGTGGTCTCTTCCACTCCATGATCCTCTTGTGGCTGCTCCACATCCCGAGGTTCACTATCACCTGCATGCAAAACCCGCTCCCTCTCAAGCTCCAATTGCATGTCTTTCTCGCCTGCATGCAACACTTGCTCCCTCTCAAGCTTCAGTTGCATGTCTTCCTCCCGCTTCCCAACAGTAGGAAGCTCCATAGACATCCCATCTACTTCAAGTCTGTAGAGATTCTTTGCTCGAATCCCAACCTTCTTGACTTGTCCTCACGCTGCATGTTGAGAGGCTCCCTCTCAACCACCAAGTCACTAACCTCTGCTTTGCTCCTCAAAGCTTTTCATGCATCTTGTACCTCAGTGCATGTAGATTCTTGGCTCGCGCACATTGCAATTATCCCGCCATTGCAAAATTTTCTAACAAAAAGAGCTGATTTTAAATCGATGATATCTCCCTCATCCGAGCTCCGATTCGACCGATTTTTTTTTTCAATTTGGGTATTTTTTCTCAAGAAATCCAAATATGCTATTTGTTTCTGAAAATATTTCACCAAAAATTTTCAGATATTCCCTACAAACTCGCGCACCCAAAAATTCTCGCTCTCATTCCATGTAGAAAATTATATACAATATGCATGTATATTTTCGGCTTTCTCCATCTTTATGTTTCTTGAGTTTATCCTAAAACTCAACCACTTCAATGCTTTGCAATTGCTCCAATGATCAATATCGCTCTGATACCATGTAGAAATTAGCTGAATAAATCACTTATTCACTGAAGATTAACCTGGTCATATATCAATTTCGAATTGCATACATAACACATAACCTTCTTCTACAATTAATTGTCACATGCGGAAATAACATAAGCAATCTCACATCAATTCAATCACACATTAACTCAGTATGTATGGGGAAAGCCTATAGCTGAAAACCCCGCAGCTATTGTGTATATTATAATGGAGAAATCAAGCAACCAATAAAGTACAATACTCCTCACAAGTACTCAGTACTCTCTCATGAAGTTACTCACAATCTAGCTTGGTTTTGAACAAGTCCCGGGTTCAAAACACACCACTAACCGCCTCATTTCTGCTGCACAATCATGGTCTCGTATATGAAGAGGTTCAAGGTATGAATCCCCTGCTCCTTTGACCTTATCACAATTGTCATGGAAAGGGACAATCAAGTGTAATGCAAAACTCATGCAAAAAACAAATCTACCAACCGATAAATTTTACTCACCCTTTCATCTACCTCTTCCACTGCCTTTCAAAATTAACCGTCCATGACCATAATCCATGTGTTTTAGTTAATGAGTTAATAATTAGTGAATTAAATAATATTTAATTCACACAACTCATCTCAGGGATAAATAGTCATTAAACTAAATACAACTAGTTCAACTAAAACAAACAGAACACAACTCCACTATCCGTC
The DNA here is from genome assembly GCA_034641835.2 of Pinus albicaulis. Classification (NCBI taxonomy): domain Eukaryota; kingdom Viridiplantae; phylum Streptophyta; class Pinopsida; order Pinales; family Pinaceae; genus Pinus; species Pinus albicaulis. The sequence continues at coordinate 1,282,158,268 of CM076570.1, read as the reverse complement.
CCGTTAACTCCTCCAAAACTCCTGCCACTGAAGTCTAACTGAAGCCAACCATGCAAGATGCCATCAAACCCTAGGAACCACGTGATTCCTTGTGTCAGTTGCATGAGCCACCACCATGACTCAAACTGAAGTGCGCCAAGAGAGTAAACTGCTGTTTATAGTCAAAATATTATTAAGGGTAAATAATATTTGACTTCCATATTTTTAGGAGATCAGTCTAAAAATAGCCTGGGTCCTAAAAATTAGGGTCTCATCTATTTTTATCGACATGTCGCATACTCCAAGAATCTCCAAGTAGAATTCCCAAATTATGCTCCGTATGTCTAAAAATAGACATAGTCTAAAAATAGACTTTGCGCCAGAAATCACATGTGTGGTCCCCACCTAGTTTAGGTGATCACTTTCCAACTAGGATCAGGAAAGATGTTTCAGGAGGCCTCCTTCACTGTTTCTTGTTGCCATTTTCAACATGTAATTCCGAAGGTGCTTTATATCGAAATTCAAATGAGCGGATTTTTTTCTGAGGCATGTGTTTTCAATGCATTCTTTGTGTCTCTCAATGCAATTGATGAGTTGGACATAATCATTAAAAGGATTTTTTTTGAGAATATTTGATGTGGAAAATAAGCAAGGGCCATCTAAATTTGTTTGAGAAATGGATTGGTTTGAAACTGTAGAAAGTTGAGGGTTCCACACTGATATGTATTTGTTGAAGAATAGTTTAGTACTATCAACTTATTCTGTGTTATCCCAATTAAGAGTTTCCATATCAAGTGCATTTTGTATCCAGAGGAAGCCATGGATGTGTGTTGATCCTCTATGTTGCCATTCATACCTACGAAGCATGTATTTTTGTTAGGAAATTTTGAGTTAGATGGAGTTTGATGTACAGATAATTATGAAAGTAATGTGGTAGAGTGCATACTTGTACAAATAGTCTTTTCTTTGAAAGTGTTTCTCCAAGATAACCTCATGAAATATTGTGAATTTTTGGTGCATATATAGTGATGTTAAATGGGGGTTAGAGAAAATGTTCTCATTCCTACATTTGTGTTGTTTTATAGCATCAGGAGGTGGATTTCCTGGCGCGATTGCATGAAAATCAAGCCATTTTGTATCAGTTGCACTTAATGTGAAGAAGAAATTTGGGTAACCAAGTTGAGATATCATGTCTGTCAGTTCATTTTTATCTTTGTGCCAAAAATATCTTGTGCCACCTAGAGAGCTATTGAACCACATCACTTGTTCTACCAATTTGTCATCTAGAAATTTTTCTAATCAGATGCTCAATTCATGTATTGATGTTGGGAAGCCATCTCCAATGTTTTTTTTACAAAAAAGGAGGTTTTTCCTTGACTGCGATGGCACATCATGATATTTTATATGTAGTAGTGAAATCGAGGGTGCTTGTGGAATCTGTTATCGTGGTAATGTAGAAGATGAAGTATGTATTCATGTAACTTCACTGTCTTTATTCTTGGTTGATTTGGTTGTGCAACTCCTATGGGGAATAGGGTTGGGAAAGTCATAGAAAGGAGACCTTTTGTGTTGTATTCATTGATTAGGGATAGGCCTATTGGTGGCAATTCAAATGTAGTACCAGAATGCTGGTTGTATGCATGTAAATATATTTGTATTTCCTGGATTTATGTATTTGTATTAGGAATAGTGGGAATGAATGATGATGTATTGTGTGGGTATTGGTTTTCGGAACCTTCAGTGGGGTAAAGTGGTGTTTCGATTGATAGTTGGGTAGTTGGATCTGTGGTATTGGAATAGTGAAGGGATGCAGAGATATGAGTGGGGAGTTCTGGTAAGGATGCTAGTGCATTGTTATCAATGCAAGCATTCTTATAGTAAGGATCATTTTCCAATTTGTATTCTAATGCGGCAAGAACATGATGTCTACTTACAATGCAATCATAATTTTGACGGTCATTACTTGTATGGGTAACGATTAAAATATCCAAGTCTTCAACGCGTCGTGGTAACACGCATGTTATTTTTGTAATGTCTTGTGGAAAGCGAATTGTGTGGCTGGTGTATTTATATTGGCCACCATGTACATGTGTTACTTGGAGGATAGGGTTAACCCTTGCAATAAGCATTTCTTCTATTTGTGAAAGAGGAGCCAAGACAGGTGGTTGAGGACTAGGGTCCATGTTGTTTGATAATGACAAACAATGAAATTTTTTTTCAGACATGCATCTATAACAACAATAGATTTGGTTTGACATGTGGATATGGATTCCAGGATATGATTCAAGACAAATGGAGCATGGTGATTTAGGTGCAATTTTATCGATTTTTGAATGAAATTCACGATATGCATCATTAGTAGGAATGTTGTTGAAAGCATGTGTAATGGAGGGAGGCGGTGAATGAGTTATGGATGAATTTGTTTGAGCATCATTATTGTGAACGTTGTTGAAATCATGTGGAACGGATGGTGGTGGTGAATGAGCTCTGGATGAATTTGTTAGAGTGGTTTGTTGAAGACATGGAGGGCTTGAAAATTGGGAAAGAGAATTGTTTTCGGAGTGGGAAGTGTTTGATGGAAATTGTGAATTTCCATCATATGTTCTTGACGATGAATTTTGAGCTCTTTTTGCTTTTTTTTTGTTTGGGAATCTTTCAAGTCTTTTTTAGCATGATAAACCTCACGTTGACGTGAATTTATTTGTTCTTTATTTGTTGCATAGTATCTTCGCACGCGTTATCATTAGAAGTAGTAGACATTTCGAAAAGTTAATGCACCTACAAGAAAGAGAGGTGGAATGAAAATGTTATTTGGAGAGAAAACAACCATGTTATTGTATGAAAGGGGAAAAAATAAATTGGAGTTTACAATTTACTTATGTTAATATATTATTAGAACAATGTGTTTGAAAGTAAATTTTTGTAATTTGTAGCTATAGAGGAAGATAATAAGATGTGTAACGTGTTGATAATAATATGTTTTAGAGAGTATTTAAGTATTTTGGAAATATACATGAAGATAATTATATATGTAATGATCCAGGTGGATATTGGTGGCCACCCACCCAATCCATTTGGACCCACACCATCAATTCTTGCAACTTTTCACATTCAGCACCACTTACTATTTTTAGCAGGTTTCCGGGTCCTGCACTCCCGGAGCTGTTTTGGGGCCTTAATGATCCAGGTGGATATTGGTGGCCACCCACCTATTCCATTTGAACCCCCACAATCAGTTCGTTCAATTTTTAAGTTGTAGCACAACTTACTATTTTTAGCAGTTTTTCGGGTCCTGAACTTCGGGAGCCATTTTGAGGCCCTAAACGATGTTTTTTAGGAAAACCAGGAGCAACATGGGTCCACTGATGTTTCTCATATCAAAAGTTGTACTCCTAGGATATATATTTGTAACAAGCTATTGAGCACGTAAAACAAAGATCAGATGCCAAAGTTATGTCCCCAGGAAGTTGAAACACCAATTTACCCAAACGGGACCCACAGTTTTGGCACTTCATCTCCTAGAGTTAGGTTTTTGGACGTTTCAGTTTTTCCATTGTTTCTCAATAATAAATAGGTCCTTGAGCCTCATTGTAACACAGTTCAGAGGTCTATAGCTACCATATCTCTTCTCAGAGATTCGCTACTAGCACCCTAGCTATTTTATTTCCATTATGTCTGTCAGCATATTTCTGTTATTTGTTATTAATGAAATGACGCATTATTTCTGCTACATCTCTATGTTTATGGTTATTTTTGTATTCTGTTGCGTTCCTACATAGATCCAGATCAGTGATATCAGAGTGGTCTGCTCTTTCTTTGTTTTTCTATGCATGTCCCGAACGCAGTCAGGGTATAAGGAGTTAGGGATCGATCTGGTTGAACCTTTGCAAGATCAGCCTCGCAAACCATGACGACCTCCCATGGCAGAAGAAAAGAAAGACGAGGGAGCAGGAGATCCTATCAAAATATTTCTTGAGGAGGCCCTCGAGAAACAAAGGAATGGATGATGGATAACTTTGCTCAGATCCTTCAACGACTACCCACCTACGGTGCATCTGCATCCAATAGCCACTCTGGAGGCCCCACTCCCTTCAAGGTACAGGTAAATTTTGATATTCCAGTATTTGAAGGCCAAACAGATGCAGACGCCGTAGATAGATGGTTGAATTTGCTAGAAGGGTATTTCTCGATCCATGATTTCTCTGACCGAGAAAATATTATTTTTGCACTCCTCAAAGCCGCCCCCCATGTCAAAGACTAGGGGGAAACCTACCGTGAGCAAGAGGATGAAGGGGAATGCTCTCTATTCTCGGCCACACCCACTTGGAATCTGTTCTAAGATGGCATCAAGGAACAATATTACCCCTTGGGGAGCTATGAGGACAAATACATCCAATGGACCAAGCTGCGGCAACAAAGGGATCAAGATGTGCACGAACTGACGAATCTGTTCCATACCCTGTGCACAAAGTTGGGTATTAAAGATTCAGAGAGACAGTTGGTGCTCAAGTACCGCGGTTTTCTACACAAACACATTCAGGAGGAAATGGAGTTCCTTGACATTACATCACTTAGCACAGCATATCGTTATGCCACCAAGATCGAGCAGAAATTTAAGTAGAAGAAGTGAGACTTTGGATCTGCGAATCTGAAAGGTGCCCTCGAACCGAAGAACAAGGGGAAAGGCCAAAGAAGTGTGACTTTGAACAACACCACAAATCAAAAGAAGGACACAGGGAAGTGGTGGGAATTTCATAATAGCCCTAGTCACAACACAAACGAGTGTCGGGCCAAACAATCATTAGTGGCCGAACTAAAGGCACCCGAATCAGATGCATTTTCTGATCCTGAGTTAGAACCAGACAAAGGCAATGACAAAGGGAAGCAGATCATTGATTTGGATCCCAGTGCCATTGTTGCCACCACCAAGATCCAGAGGGAGGACCTAGAGGATCCAGAGGAGGGGGAGTGCCTCTTCCATTTGCAAATGTGGGTGAAGGGTTCTCCGCTGCAATTTCATGTCGATAGAGGAAGCCAAAAGAACCTCATTTCAGTAGAGGTCATGAAGCGGTTCGGCTTACTGACCATAGCACACCCGAAGCCATATACCATTGGGTGGCTTCACCTAGGGAGAGATATCCTCATCCGCCAATAGTTTCGCCTTCCGTACAGCATCAAGCCATTCACGGATGAGGTATTATGTGATGTTGCCCCTCTTGATGTAGCTGATGTATTATTGGGCCAACCATACTTGTGGAGGTGACATGTTGTGTATGAGTCTAGGCCTCATGCTGTTATTATTACTTTGGGAAATAACTTGTATAGGATACCGGAGGTAGTACTGCCTCCTGTCATCTCTTTGACTACTGCGAAACAACATAGTAAGATTGTTTCCCAAACCATGAAATTCATTTTCCTTACAACTTGCTCACAGAGAAAGAAGAATATTGTGGCCACAACCTAAAAACAGGGCTCCCCTACACGGCTGCAGCAGATGGACAAATTCATGGTGGAATATGAGGACATTTTCTCCTCACTCACAGAGGTTCCTCTACACTATCAGGACAAGCACTCCATTGATCTGATCCCCTATGCACTGCCGCCTGATGTTTCCATAACTCCTGCAAATACACATACAGAATCCACACATGTACTATCTTAGGCTAATAAAGAAACCAAATTTACTAAACGCATCCAGCATGTCTGCCCACAGGTCTATGACATCTTCAACAAATATAATACCTAGTTCAACAGAATTTGCTTCATCTCAGGGAGGATCTCAATGCAATGGGGACCATTGCTTCCTAAGGAGGGAGGAATGATCCAGGTGGATATTAGTGGCCACCCAACTAATCCATTTGGACCCACACCATCAATTATTGCAACTTTTCACATTCAGCACCACTTACTATTTTTAGTAGGTTTTCGGGTCCTGCACTCTCGAAGCTGTTTTGGGGCCTTAATGATCCAGGTGGATATTGGTGGCCACCCATCTATTCCATTTCAACCCCCACCATCAGTTTTTTCATTTTTTAATTTGCAGCACAACTTACTATTTTTAGCAGTTTTTCGGGTCCTAAACTTCCGGAGCTGTTTTGAGGCCCTAAACGACGTTTTTGGGGAAAACCAAGAGCAATATGGGTCAACCAATGTTGCTCACATTGAAATTTGTACCCCTCAGATATATCTTTCTAACGAGCTATTGAGCGCATAAAACGGAGATCAGATGCCAAAGTTACGTCCCCGGGAAGTTGAAACACCAATTTACCCAAACAAGACCCATGGTTTTGGCGCTTCATCTCCTAGAGTTAGGTTTTTGGACATTTCAGTTTTCTCAAAGATTTGCTACCAGCACCCTAGCTATTTTTTTTCCATTATGTCTGTAAGCATATTTCTGTCATTTGTTATTACTGAAATGATGCATTATTTCTACTGCATCTCTATGTTTATGGTTATTTCTGTATTTCTTTGTGTTCCTGCATAAATCAGGATCATGTAATGTGTAAAGTTTCTTGATTTGTTAACAGGGAAAAAAGTTAAAGTAATTTGAGTTACCTTAAATAAAATTACATACAATTAGATGTTGTGTTAGAAAACATATCGGAATAAAGAATAAGAGATATATTTGGAAAGGCATAAAAAATAATATGGTCTATAAATGTATTTTTAAATTAAAATAGTAGAAAATAAGAATAAGGAAAGCGTACTTGTAATGATATTTATTTATGATATTGAGATTTTATTTTTTGTTTGAAGGATGTTGTTTCATAGACGGCAAAAGGAATATTTGCATACTTTCTTTCAGAATATCATGTCTACCGCATCGTTAGTGTTCTAGTTAAATAAAGACTTTATATAGCTTCATCATTCAAATGCTAAAGAAAACAGGATCCCATAAAGCTAATTCCATGGCTCGTGAGCTGAATGGGCCTGCATGAAGGGGAACTTGAGGACTGAAAAGCACAGTGATTGTATATACAATAGGTTGGAGGGGTCAATTCCTAAGAGCATTAGCAATTTAACTGACTTAGCTTGACTGAGGGTGTCTGAAAATAAGCTTAGTGGAAGTTCAAACCTGCTACTTCTATCACCTAGGTCACTCTGCCTCATAGAGTATTTTTGTTCTTGAATCTACAACAATAGATTAGACCCTACCAGGTCTCTCTTCATCTAGTTTTCATTTCTAGATATGATGAGAAGCTTATCATATCTTGATTTTCAATTCAATTCATTACACCGTCCCAACCCTCCAACTCTCAGAAATTGCACTGAGTTTTCATACATGGACCTTGCTGGCAATGTCTTGACTGGGAAAATCCCAATTGAATTGGGGTTGTTACAGAAATTTGAGTATCGGTCTCCGTTTTCTAACATGTTGGAGCACAACATTCCTCCCTCTTTGGGTAAGAGCTCTATAAAAAATAAAAAAACCAATTACGGAGTTGAAGAAAATCAATTTCAAGTTAGACATGAATCTGATACAAGTTGTGAAGATGAAAATGGAAATATCCCAAGTAGGAGTATTTTGAGGTCTCCATCAATACATGTGTCATCCATGGATTTTGACAGAGAGAGGTTAGAAACGCAAAGCAAAATTTCTGATGTCAGCACAAATTTTCAACCTGAAGCCCTAAACTAACAGTAGTAGTATATGCAGAAGGAAGTGTCCCATACAGAGAACCATTTCCAATTTTAGTAAGATTGAATATCTTTCTCTTGAATACAACAATATCAATGGTACAATTCCAAAAGAACAACAATATCAATGGCACAATTACAAAAGAGATAGGAAACCTTCAATTTCGTATATACATGGATTTGAATGCAAACAAATTTACTTGAGGCATTCCACATAGCATTGGCAATATTAAAGCTATCTTGGTACTACTTAATTCATTAACAATATTTCTAGGAGTATCCCTAAAAGTATTAGTGGTTTGTCATCAATTGTGCTATTAGATGTATCATACAACAGGTTTGAGGGGTAAATTCCTAAGAGTATTAGCAATTTCACTCACTTAGTTTGGCTAAGGGTGTTTGAAAATAAGGTCAGTGGAAGTCTATTCATAGGCTTTCTAGTTTCTATGAGGGTTTTCTCTGCTCATAAAAATAAATTCTTTGGGACTTTGCCAGTATCATTATCCAGTTGTACCAAGCTTCAGATTTTGGACTTAAGAGAAAATAGGCTGACAGGGGAGCTCCCCAAGTTCCTTGCATTTTTTCATGACATGAGAGTTTTAACTATTGGTCATAATAATATTCATGGTTATTTTCCTCAATGGATTACAAATCATGTAATATCAAAAAATTGTACATATTACAACAATCCCATCCAGAGAATGATACATGTTACAACAATAGTAGTATAGGTAGAAGGAAGTGTCTCATCAAGAGAATGATACATATTACAATATCAATGATCCTAGGTGAGTTAAAATAAAAATTTTCCTGGAAGTATGTTGACCACCTGTGGAAACAATAATAATCTAAACACAGTTGTATATTAGTAGGAATGAAAAGGTTGAGATGAAAGATTGCATGTGCACATGCCGACTCACTCACAATTCTTATTACTAGTTTTTCATTAATTTTTCTATTATATGTATCATACAACAAGTTGGAGGGGTCAATTCCTAAGAGTATTAGCAATTTCACTCACTTACCTTGGCTAAGGGTGTCTAAAAATAAGCTCAGTGGAAGTCTAGGCATGGGCTTTCCAATTTCTATGAGGATATTGTTTTTGGTCAGTTTCTTGAACCACACATCAAAGTTGACATCTTCCAAAATAATCATGTGATTTTAGCAAAAATATTTTCATCCAGTTGTCAAAGTTCAACATAACCTGTGTATAATCTTCAAATAAATTACAGGGAGCATATATGAAGCAATTGGAAATTTGACCCAATTGACCTCTTTAGTTCTTGGTAAAAATAGGTTTACTGGAAACATCCCTAGAACCATTTCCAATTTGAGTAAGCTTGAATATTTTTCTCTTGAATACAACAATCTCTCAGTAACAATATTTTTGGTAGTATCTATGAAAATATTAGCGGTTTCTCATCAATAGTTCTATTAGATGTATCATACAATAGGTTGGAGGGTTCAATTCCTAAGAGTATTAGCAATTGCACTCACTTAGGTTGGCTAAGGTTGTCTGAAAATAAGCTCAGTGGAAGTTAAAACATGTTGCTTCTGTCACCTAGCTCACTCTGCCTTATAGAGTACGTCTGTTCTTGAATCTACAACAATAGATTAGACCCTACCAGGTCTCCCTTCATCTAGTAGTCATTTTTAGGTATGATGAGAAGCTTATCATATCTTGATTTTAAATTCAATTCATTGCACGGTCCCATCCCTCCATATCTCAGCAATTGCATTGAATTATCATACATGGAACTTTTTGGCAATGCCTTGACTAGGAAATCCCCAATTGAGTTAGGGTTGTTGCATAAATTAGAGTACTTGTCTTTGTTTTCTAACATGTATACTCCTTATATTTAGTAACAATATTTTTGGGAGTATCCCTAAAAGTATTAATGGGTTGTCATCAATTGTGCTATTAGATATATCATACAATAGGTTGGATGGGTCAATTCCTAAGAGTATTAGCAAAAGCACTGACTTAGCTTGGCTAAGGGTGTCTGAAAATAAGCTCAATGGAAGTCTAGAAGTAGGCTTTCCAATTTCTATGAGGTTTTTCTCTACTGATTCAAATAACTTCTCTGGGACATTTCCGATATCATTGTCAAGTTGTACCAAGATTCAACTTTTGGACTTAAGAGAAAATAGGCTGACAGGGGAGCTCCCCAAGTTCCTTGCATTTTTTCAGGACATGAGAGTTTTAACTATTGGTCATAATAATCTTCATGGTTATTTTACTCAATGGATTACAAATCATGTAATATTATAAAATTATATATATTACAACAATCCCATCCAGAGAATGATACATATTGCAACAATAATAGTATAGGTAGAAGGAAGTGTCTCATCAAGAGAATGATACATATTACAATATCAATGATCCTAGGTGAGTTAAAATAAAAAGTTTCCTTGCAGTATATTTACCACCTGGGGAGAAAATAATAATATAAACATAGCTGTATATTAGTAGGAATGAAAAGGATGAGATGAAATATTGCATGTGCACATGCCAACTCACTCACAGTTCTTGTTACTGGTTTGTCATCAATTGTTCTATTAGATGTAACATACAACATGTTCGAGGGGTCAATTTGTAAGAGTATTAGAAATTTCACTCACTTACCTTGGCTAAGGGTGTCTGAAAATAATCTCAATGGAAGTCTAGAAATAGGCTTTCCAATTACTATGTGGGTATTTATTTTGGTCAGTTTATTGAACCACAGATCAAAGTTGACATCTTCCAAAATAATCATGTGATTTTAGAAAAAAAAATTCATACAGCTTTCAAAGTTCAACATAACCTGTGTATAGTATTCAAATAAAATTATATGGAGCATACCTAAAGTAGTTGGCAATTTGACCCAATTTACCTATTTAGTTCTTGGTAAAAATAGGTTTACTAGAAACATCCGTAGAACCAGTTCCAATTTGAGTAATCTTGAATATCTTTCTCTTGAATAAAACAATATCTTAGTAAAAATATTTCCAGGAGTATCCCTGAAACTATTAAAGTGTTTTGTCATCAATTGTGCTATTAGATGTATCATACAACAGGTTGGAAGGGTCAATTCCTAAGAGTATTAGCAATTGCACTCACTTAGGTTGGCTAAGGGTGTCTGAAAATAAGCTCAGTGGAAGTTCAAACCTATTTCTTCTATCACCTAGGTCACTCTTCCTCATAGATTATTTATGTTTTTTAATCTACAAAAATATATTAGACCCTACTAGGTCTCCCTTCAACTAGTAGTCATTTTTAGGTATGATGAGAAGCTTACCATATCTTGATTTTAAATTAAATTCATTGCACGGTCCCATCTCTCCCTCTTAGAAATTGCATTGTATTATCATACATTGACCTTTCTGGTAATGCCTTGACTGAAATAATCCCAATTGAATTAGGGTTGTTGCAGAAATTAGGGTACTTGTCTCTGTTTTCTAACATGTTGGAGCACAACATTCCTACCTCTTTGGGAAACTGCTCTTCACTTGAGTTTTTGTATTTGAGGCATAGTTAATTATCAGGCAGTATATATGTTGAGTTGGGTAATTTGAGAAAGCTTAATAAATTCTCTATTTATGCTCTGAGTATTAACTTAGGTGAAATTTCAGGTTTTATCCCCCCTGAGTTAGGAAACTGCAACTATTTTGCAAGGTTGGATTTACAAGCTAGAAAAATTCAAGGCTCCTTGCCAATGAGTATATTTCATCTTTCTCAACTCTCCTTCTTGTCTTTGGCTTCAAATAAATGTATAGGGAGCATACCTGAAGCAGTTGGCAATTTGACCCAACTGACCTATTTAGTTCTTGGTAAAAATAGGTTTACTGGAAACATCCCTAGAACCATTTCCAATTTGACTAAGCTTGAATATCTTTCTCTTAAGTAAAACAATCTCTCAGTAATAATATTTCTGGGAGTATCCCTAAAAGTATTAGTGGTTTGCAATCAATTGTGCTATTAGATGTATCATACAACATGTTGGAGGGGTCAGTTCCTCAGAGTATTAGCTATTGTACTAACTTATCTTGGCTAAGGGTGTTTGAAAATAATTTGAGTGGAATTCTAGACATAGGATTTCCAATTTCTAAGAGGGTTTTCTCTGCTCATTTAAATAACTTCTCTGGGACTCTGCCGGTATCATTGTCCAGTTGTACCATGCTTCAAATTTTGGACTTAAGATTAAATAGGCTGACAGGGGAGCTCCCCAAGTTTCTTGCATTTTATTATTTACACAATATTGCCGGGATATATTTCCCACTTTGATGTGAGAGGCAAGAAGAGTAAAATAAGACAATGAAAGGACTATTTGCATACTTTCTTTCAAAAGATCATGTCTACCGCAGCGTTAGTGTTCTAGGTAAAGAAAGAATTTATATAGCTTCATCATTTACATGCTAAAGGAAACAAGATCCCTTAAAACTAATTCCATGGCACACGAGATTTTCTTGAAAGATCTCTCATATTGTAGGGATCTACTTCCCACATTTATATGAGAGCCAAGAAAATTAAAATAAGACGGTGAAAGGAATATTTGCATACTTTCTTTCAGAATATCATGTCTACTGCAACGTTAGTGTTCTAGTTAAAGAAAGACTTTATATAGCTTCATCATTCACATGATAAAGAAAACAGGATCCCGTAAAACTAATTCCATGGATCGTGAGCTGAATGGGCCTGCGAGAAGGGGAACTGGAGGACTGGAAAGCACAGTGATTGTATATTTTGGTTTCTACTTGAACCAACCAACAGTTATGAAGCTTTAGAAAAGAAAGCAGGGAGTTGGAAAAGAAACCTTAATCTGACAAGAAGCTTGAAACCTTCCCTTCTATGTGACTTCACTGACAGCCAACAGAATAGACTCAACAACCCTGACATGCAGCAATTGCATCGAAACCGAACAATAATTCTCTCACTTCACTTCTCTCACTTTAGTGGAAGCCCTTAGCACTTAGACACAGCCTTCTTGACTAGAAAAAAACAAGCAACAAAACAGATATATGAATGATGAATGAAAGAAATAGATTTAAAAGTAAATATGAAAACTACCCATAGCTAACTAATAACTACCAGGCCTGCCAGTTGTTCCAGCTGCTGCTCCTCCTACAGCAAAGGATTTACCATTGTTCTAGTTGCTCCTCCCCTGCAGCAAATGCGGCTATTAGCTCGAGAAGGAGGATGACTCTTGCAGAATAATAATAATGTTGCATATTAAGGTTTTAGTTATGTTTTATTTTTCTAACTATTTTTTATTTATGGCTAAGCATTCTTCAATCGTCTAACAATGCATCTGACGGTCGACAATAGTACACACAGGCAGGCAGGGAGTTGTTTTCAAATACTGACGCCTTACGACGTAATTAACCAAATTATAACTTTATTTTAAACCATGATTATTAATAATTACAAAAAGAATATATATATATATATATATATATATATATATATATATATATATATATATATATATATATATATATATATTAAAAAACATGTAACAATATTTTTAATCATGTCAATTCAACCCAAATGTAATATGGAATAGAGCTTCCTACAATATTATAGCTAATATCATTGGTTATCAATACCACACACTCAAAACATGTGTTGATATCACATTTTATTTAAATTATTATTTTCAGATCAATTAATAATGTATAAAAAAATCTTAACCCTTGATATATAAATACTATTATGAATATTCTTCATATTTTATTAAAACAAAATCACTTCCGTCCACTTATCAACTACTACTAATTAAAAATAATCCACTTACTAATTACTAATAATTAAAAATAAATTGTAAATGACCAACTCAAAAAAAACTCACCTATCAATATAATTAATTTTTATTTATTATAATATTATAATATATTTACATATGAACAATTAAAAAAAGCTTATATTTACTGTTTTCCCATTTACAACCTTCGAAGTTTCAGATGTGGCGTATCTGTAAGCCGTGTGCAAATTGAGATGTATAAATTAAAGTGTTCGCACATTCACACTATATTGAAGTTTTATGTGTACTTATTTGATCGAATGTTTTCTATACATCTATATTTTTATGCTTATACATTGATGTACATCTATATTTTTGTTCTTATACATTGATGTACTGTTTAGATGTTTATTTTATTTTAATTAAAAGAAAATTGTGTAGTTATTTTGAGAAATGCTTTCTAATTATATTTTTAATATTGTAGAGTATTTTTTATATATTTTTAAGTTAAACATAACGATTAATATAATACATTGTCTATCGTATTATTTCTAATAGTATTTATAATGAACAGTTATTATATTTTTTATTTTTAAAGATTATTTTAAAATGTCTAGTAAATACTTATAAGAATTTTATGGTAAGTATTAGAATACTTATTTATTATATATTTCACATTGTTAAATTTAAAAAACTCATAAAAATTAACTAAATTACAATTTTATTTTAAACCATGATTATTAATAATTTAAAAAAAAAATTATATGTATGTTAAAAAATATATAAGAAGATTTCTAATCATATCAATTCAACTTAACTGTAATATGGAATAGAGCTTTCTACAATATTATGGCTAATATTATTAGTTATCGATACAACATACTCAAAACATGTGCTAATATAGCATTTTCTTTAAATTAATATTTTGAACATGTGTTGATATGGCATTTTCTTTAAATTATTATTTTGAAATCAATTAAATAAAAAAACATAACTAAATCTTAACTCTGGATATATGAATATTGTTATGAATATTCTTTATATTTCATTAAAATAAAATCACTTCCATCCACTTATCAATCACCACTCGTTAAAAATAATCCACTTACTAATTACTAATCATTAAAAATAAATTATAAATAACTAACTCAAAAAGATCACCTATCAATATAAGTATTTTTTATCTATCAAAATAATATAATATATTTACATGTCGACCATTAAAACGAAATTATATTTACTATTTTCCGATTTACAACCTTCGAAGTTTCGGATGTGGCCTACCTTTAATCCGTGTGCAAATTGAAACGTAAACCACTTTTTATAAATTAAAGTGTTCGGCACATTCACACTATATTGCAGTTTTATTTGTAGTTATTTTCATCGAATGTTTTTGTCTACATCTATATTTTTATTCTTATACATTGATGTATATCTATATTTTTATTTTTTAATTAGTATACAATGATGCATATATAGATGCTTATTTTATTTTAATTAAAAGAAAATTGTGTAGTTCTTTTTTATACATTGATGTAATTTATATGTTTAGATGTTTATTTTATTTTAATTAAAAAAAATTGTGTAGTTATTTTGAGAGATGCTTTCTAATTAGTATGGAAGAGATTTTATAATGTATTGTCTCGTGAACATTTTGACAACTACAAATTAATATGATGAAAATAAAAAATTATATCTTATTATTATTATTATTGGTCAAGTAGTTAAAGTATGTTTGGCTTAATAGAATTATTTGTGATTATTAGAACTCATAATATCCACCCATAATATTCATGTAAAACTATGGAATATAACTGATTTAAAAGAGAAAACTAAACATATCAATTCAGATCTACAAACTCATTTTAAAATTAAAAAAAAAAAATCCCTTTTAATACTTAGTAAATCAAAATTAAAATAAATTTACCCTAATTTACTTCAACAAATACATAGATATAAATGTTTATACCTCTAACCCTTTATTACCACAAAGGTATCAACATAAAAATATTCACTGATGGATAAAAAATAAAAGCAAATATTTGCTTGATGTGATACACTTGATTGCCACTACGATTTCCAATACTAAGTCACATGATATCCACCCATAATATTCATGTAAAACTATGGAATATAACTGATTTAAAAGAGAAAACTAAACATATCAAATCAGATCTACAAGCTCATTTAAAAATTAAAAAAAATAATAATAATCCCTTTTAATACTTAGTAAATCAAAATTAAAATAAATTTACTCTAATTTACTTCAACAAATACATAGATATAAATGTTTATACCTCTAACCCTTTATTACCACAAAGGTATCAACATAAAAATATTCACTGATTGATAAAAAATAAAAGCAAATATTTGCTTGATGTGATACACTTTATTGCAGTTATGATTTCCAATACTAAGTCACAAGGAATCATGATTGTAGGTTTAGATATAAATAAAAAGGTAAAATTCTCATGATTAGAATGTATTGAATGGATTTAATTTAATTGTTATGATTGATATTCATTATTGATATTATAGACGTATTGCCGTATTAGCATGTAATAAACATAGTACAATTAAGATTTTGGTAATGGATTGTATGACACAAGATTTTGGGAATCGGTTTTATGTCAAACCACTCCTTTAAAAAAATGAAAATTGCGGGGAACAATTTCATGACATAAAGTATCACTCTAATAATAATATACACCGATTGCATGATAACAAGCCAAAATAGCATAATTAATCAAAATATAAATTTGTATAAATTTTCTTCATATATTGAATATTACAAGATTGAAAAGGATTTTAAAAATCAAGTATTAAGGAAAATTTTAAAGATGGATGATTATTGTAAAGTTTAGAAATTTTGGTGAATCTTAGTAATCAATATGTAAATCGTAATTTTTTTGATGTTATTTTTATAAAAATATTTAGTTTTCTAATCATTGTATATTAGTATATATAAATTTTTGGCGATTTTTGTGTAAAATAATTTTATACTATAAAATTTGGGCGAATCAATTTAAAAAAAAAGGGAAATTGGGAAATCCTTTTTTTGGAAAAATCATGGAAAATTAACCTACTTGCGAATTTTAGCCCCTAAAATTTTCCCTCATAAGTATATGAAAAGATCATGTAAACGCCTTTAAAAATAAAAATATGAAAAGACAGACTGATATACTATTGCAAGAACAAACATTATTGAACATTACAGTATTTTCAAATATACAAACACGAAACTATATGTATCTTAATACTGTAAAATCTAAAATATAGTGATTGGCTTCAAAATACTATAAAATAGAATGTAGGGATAGATCTCTTATGTCGTTCTTTCTCTCGACTTCTGTGTTGTTCAAGAATCCTAAACACTCAAACCCTGGGTCTTGTTGCCATTACTGCAGACAGAAATATACAGATTTTCTTCCACTTGGAATATGTTTCTGTACCTTAGTGGGACTAAATATAGTGAAGAGTTAGGTAGCTTAGATGATATGCACTTGAAATTAAATAACAATTAAATTGATTTTGCAGCCAATTGTACATTTTGGTATTCTCCTTGAGAGAATGTGACACTCTCAAAGTGATTCTAAATATTTATTAGTCAACAACAATTTTATATTCTCCTTCAAAGAATGTGACATCCTTGAGGTGATTGTAAATATTTTGTAATCACTTTAGTTATTAGGTGAACTTGGTAATTATGAATAGAACAATGTTGAAATTGGAGTAAACTTTATTAATAGAGAATTTGTTCTTTTCTTATGAATTTGCAGAAAAAACTGAGTAATTTTGTTTTACGAGTTAGTTAATTTATTCAGGGCAGTTATTCCTCCTTTTATCTCCCTAGAGGGCAGTTATTCCTCCCTAGAGTTGAGGGAACTCAGGGAGGAATATAAAGGAGAGAAAAAAAATTTAGGACGTTTCCTGCCGGAGTATTCTTGAGGTGCACTAGACCAAGTGGAATCTCCATATCTCAGACCTACTTTGTGGATAAAGAAAGATTCGACACTAGATTGAAGAAGAGTCTTGATGCCAGTGAATCAATGATTGCTTCTTAAACAAATGTTATCAAGTGAGAAGAGTGGGGGGAGGAACTAGACATAATAGTATATTCTTCATTTGTTGGGTGGCAAGCTATTGCTTGTAAATTGTGAAACCTAGGCTAACAGATGAACGTCGAATGATTTTAGTGTTTTTCTCTTAAAACAATATTGTAAAGTAGAAAATTTGAATGAGATTTTGCATGAATTATCTAGTTTTGATGTAGTATTGAGAAAGAACATAAAAATTATATTAATGTGACCACAATGGTATCACATCTATATAATGAAAGGTTGATATAATAGGAACACAAATTCTTTGATAGAGAAATATTTTGTGAGTTATTTTGACTTCGACATTGGGATGGAAGATTGTTAGGATCGTCGTTATTGAAAGATTTAATTTAGTCTCTATGTATCGAGATAATTGGGTTAACCAAAAAACATTGTTTGGTCTTAAATGCATAAAAATTGTGTTCGACTTCCTTGAGCCCTTAGCTAGTTTATTTTTAAAAGATAAAAAAACATATTCGATAAACCAATGAAAATTCTATCTGGGTACTATGACATCAAAATAATTATTAACAAAAAAGTGACATGGATTTACCCTATGAAGCCGGTCCTAGGTGGAGAGTCGAGGGACTGTTCCAGATACCCAAGAAGGGAAGCCAAAATGTACTAATTGTTGGAAGAAAGAAATAACATTAAGCAACCATATAATAATTGCAGGATGAAAATATTGAAAGAAACTACAAACCATATTTTCATATAAACCTCATAGGAAAATATGATATCCGAAGAGCAGAATTTATGAAGTAGAGAACAAAGAATGGTAGCATAACTATTAACTAACATTTACTCAAATAACCATAAAATGAAGAAAAAATGATATTATGCATAAGAACAAAAATAAAGCAGGAAATAAGGGCTTATACATTTACTTTACAGTAATTCAAAGCCTGTAATATACTTCATTAAACAAATATCAAGAGCTTCATTAAGCACATAAAAAAAATTCCATTCTAAGTAAAAATGAAAGGAAAACCATGTAAGGGTATTTCTTCTTAATATCTCACAACAGCCATAGTTGCTAAATTGCATTTACAATAAAAAAATATTCGCAGATAAAAAGCCACATGTTACAAGCCATATGGTCTATGAACAGAAAACATAAAACAATAACAATAACTAGAACTAGTAAGAAACCCAAACAAGTTTTTCATTACAAACATAACTAGACCGAATATACATGATTCGGGCGTAAAACACTAAGTTAACAATTGAATAGAACTTCAATTTCACAACACAACCCTTGATGGTAAAGTTAGCATTCCCCTTAGAGTAACCCTAGGCTGTGAAGGATGCACTAGAGGCATGCATGCTGGACCGATGGGTATGGTCTGCAACAAACACTCACCGATAAATATTACTACAAGGGAGATTAAAAATTCAAGAAAAACTTGGAAGGACATTGCTGAAGAGAAAGGGGAAAACTTCCACATATTACCTTTTGCAAACTCGAAACGATGAAGGAAAGAACACCAAGTGTTATCACTACAAGTTAAAGAGTCAAACAGTTAGCTGTGACAAACATAGGTTGACAATCTACTTCTTTTTAACAAAAAATTCCCACAATGGACCTCAAATCTTAACTGAAGCTGAGATCTTTGAATAAGTTTTCCTCCAACTTTAGAGTTGAGCATGATGCTAGTGAATAGGTGAAATGGTTAGTTTCTTAGGGCCTGAGGAAGCCATAAAGGCAATAGAAACCCTCACTGCTCAGAAAGGTTGTAGAGCCAAACCACCCAGTAGTGAAAAACTAGAATGACTGACCGGAGCAAGGGCAAAACCAATTGGTTTCTCATAACTATCGTAAGTTTCCTAGTATGGTCGAACGAGGTAGATCAAGATCGATGATCGAAGAGGCACCAAATGGTAGACTGAAAGATTTGAGAACCTGGGGAGGGAAATTGGTGAGTGTCATGTCATTTGGCCTCCACTATGAATTTAATAATCATCCATTTAATATAGTTTTCAATCATCACAATATGTAATTAACACATATAGTAAGGGAGGGTTTTTAAGAGCTTCGGGTCCCATCATAGTGGGTACACGTTAATCAATGGCAGGAAATTAAATGACCCTGAAACTTTAGCGTAGGGTTAATATAACAGGAAACCTGCAAAGTGTTTATGCCTTATGTGTTCATAACCTTATTACTTTAACATGTTACTAGTTCATGTAAATGACACACACACACACACACACATATATGTTTTACACATAAATGCATAGGTGATGAAATTGATTGTAGGTTTGTGTGTAATGCATGTGACAAGTGGTATCAAAGAACAAGGTTGCTACATTGAGACCTAAATTCCTGTTGTGAAATAACAAATTTGATTTATGGTTCATAAAGAAAGAAGTTGATTCAATATGATACAAGGAGTAGGGATTATGCAATTAGAAGTATCATCTGGAAGAACATGACCAACACCTATACTAGAAAATAACCAAGAAATGTGGGTTCAACTGGGAGGATAAGGTCAAAATACTAATCCCATATTGTTAGATATTATCCACCAACTTAGAGAAGAGATGGTGAATTTGAGGGAAGATAATGAAAGGTGGAAACTAGAGCAAGATAAGATCATGAAAAGTCTCTCAAACAAGAAAAACCTAAGGAATCCAAATCCTAGTGAGGATAAAGGTTATAGAGAAGAGTTTCAGAGACAACAAGAATATCATCGAGAGGTTGAGGGAGGTCGAGTAGGAGATGAAGAGGAATTTGATAATGTCTCCAGTGGAAAAGGAACTAAAAGGAAGAAAACAAATTTACAAGGGGAGTTTAAGAAAATCAAACCCCCTATTTATGATGGAGAAATGGAGGAGGGGATAGAAGCATGGATGATCAATATGAACAAATACTTTCAAATATATGAATATGATGATAATTTGAAGGAAAGGATGGAAATGTACCAACTAAAAGGAAAGGTAACCCTATGGTGGTATGAAATTGAAATGGTTTGAGGAATTTATGAGCAAGAAGTTGCTTGGGAAGATTTTCTGAATCATTTCAAGGATAAACATATGACTAAGTGGTTTTATGATGAAAATACGAAAGAATTTCATGATTTGAAGTTGGGAAAATAGCCCATAAATGAGTTTATAACTATTTTACATCTCTATTAAGATATAATCCTTACATTAGTGAGGATAAAGCCAAAGTGCACAGTTTACCAGCAACCTACCTTCCTTCATGAAGGAGAAATTGGAATTTCACAACCAAAAGGAAACGGATGAAGCCATTTTAAAGGCTCGAATTTGATACAATAAAATGAAGAAAAAAGGGGAGTGTAACACTCAAACATCGATAAAAAAAAAATGGAATAATAATCCTTCAAGCACCTGAAATGCAAGATTAGTTGGAAATAAGAATGCAGGTTGAAAAGGGTTGAGTTGTCCTCCAAATAAAAATGAGCATAAATCTATACCTTATAATGAAGTAAGACATACTAAAGTATCAAGTAGACTAGATCCTAGTCAAACTTTGAAGCCCCCTCTGTAGTGCTCAAGTTGTGGGGAACCCCACTACTACGAAAATCATACCCACCCTACTCGGCGAGAACTAGCTGCTAATATCGAAGAGGCCTCCAACATTAGTAAAGTGGAAAGAAGCATACTAATCATTAATGCAACTTTGGAGGATCATCAAGAGGAATATCAACCAATAATTGTGGAACTAGAAGGTAAGATAACTAACAATTTTGTTTTCATTTTAATAGATCCTAGTACAAGCCTTAACTATATCATCCCAAAAATGGTTGATTTCACATGAAAAGTGTGAAATCTAAGAATCCCTGGTTGGCACAGTTGAATGCAGGAGCTAAGAGGAGGGTAACCTCAAAGGTATAAAACTGTGAAATTGAAATAGCTGAACAACAGGTTAAGGAGAACCTAAATATTCTACCACTAGATTCCTATGATGTGCTTATAGGCACATATTGGTTAGAACAACATTGGACCTTAGTGAACTTTAAATATAAGACAATTAATTCTCTTACTGATGAGGGTATTAGAATAGAAATTCATGGTATTAAAAGATAATTCAAATTATGCCATGTTTCCACCCATCAGTTAGGCAAGTGCATACATAAGGGTTTTCATACCTATGATGTTCAGGTAGGTTACTCTAATTCTAAGGATCAAATATCTACCTTGGAAAATATACCGATCATCAAAGTGTTTCATGATGTCAAATCCCAGATTTACACCCAAAAGAATCATTGATTTTACTATAGAATTGGTTTGTGGAGCCACTCAAGTTTCTAAAGTTCCCTATCAGATGAGTATCCATGATTTGAAAAAAATTAATTATGCAGCTTCAATATAATTTAGACAAAGTATACATACGCCCTCATGTAAACCTTGGATGTAGTATACATACGCCCTCGTGTATCCCCATGGGGAGCTCCAGTTTTATTTGTGTGGAAAAAATATGGAACTCTACGCCTGTATATAGATTATAGGAAATTGAATAAGTTAACAATTAAAAATAACTACTCATTTCCTAGAATTTATGATCTGTTTGATCAAGTAAAGGATGCTACAATGTTTTCAAAAAATTCTTTATGGTCAAGATATCACGAGTTCTAAACTAAATATGAAGAAATATACAAAAAAAAAGTTTAGAACACATTATGGAAATTACACATTCGTTATTCTTCTATTTAGAATCACCAATGCCCCTAAAAAAATCATGGGTATGATAAATGTAAATTTTCACCCCTACCTGGACAAGTTTGTTCTCATTTTCAATGATGATATCCTAGTGTATTCCAGGAACATGGAAGAACATACAGTACACCTATGACTAGTATTACGAAATATAAGAGAACATCAAATTTAGGCTAAATACACTAGATGTGATTTTTATAAGATTCAAATACAATATTTAGGACACATTATCGCGATTGAAGGCATAACAGTCAACCGAAAGAAAATTAAAACCATAATGGAGTGGTACATTCCAAAAATGTAACAGATATATGCTCCTTTATGGGTTTGGTTAGGAACTATCTTCGATTTATAGATTTTTTCTCTAAAGTAGCTTACCCGATCACCTCTTTGCAAAAGGAAGGAAAAAATTTTAGATGGTCAAAAGAGTGCCAACAAAGTTTCCAGAATTTGAAACAATTACTTACTATTGCTCTCGTATTGAAAGTTGTAGATCTGAAGAAAGAATTCATAGTATATACGAATGCTTTCCAAGAAGGTGTAGGGGGAGTCTTGAGGCAAGAATATGCAAGAAGGTAAGGTGATTTCTTATGGATCTCGTAAGTTAAAGAGCATTGATATAGGTATTCTTCCTATGACTTGGGGCTAATAGTCATAGTCCACGCATTAAAGGTATGGCGACATATTTGTTAGGGAAAATATTTATATTGATGACAAATCACATTATTTAAACCATTTTTTTAAGCAGCGTAACTTGAATACACGCCACACCAGATGGACTGCATTCTTGAGTGAGTTTGATTTTGAGATCAAACATCTTAAGGGGAAATAAAATTGGGTGGTTGATGCATTAAGTAGAAGAATGCATCATGTATTTGAGATTTCATATAGTCAGGTGTAGTTAAAATTTTCAAAAAAGATCAAAGAAGTTGCAGTGAAAGATTCGGAATATGAATATCTATGGTGACAAACTAAACATGCACAAATTCTAGAAAAAAAACTAAATATGACATCAATCATGAAAATTTTCTAAATTTCATAGGAAGAATGTCTGCTCCTAATCAACTCTTAATGAAGCAATTTATATTGGATCAATTCCACAGGAGTCCCTATACCGCTAACCCAGGATATCAAAAGTTATTTTCTACAATTAAAAAATATTATTATTGGCCTCATATGAGGAAGGAATCACAAAATATTTAGAAAAAATCTTATAGTGTCAATAGGTCAAGGCAAAACATCAACACCATGTTAGTTCGTTGCATCCCTTACCCATTCGTAAATGAAAGTGGGATACCATTACTCTCGATTTCATAACCGGGTTTCTGAAATCCAAGAAACAAAATGATTCTATTATGGTGGTAGTAGATAAATTGAGCAAAGTATCCCATTTCATTCCAGTTAAATCCACCTACCAAATAGCCTAGGCGGCAGATTTATTTATGATAGATATATTTTAGCTACATGGTATGCCTAGGGTTATTATTTCAGATCGAGATGTAAATTTCACCTCTGAATTCTTTAAATAACTCTTCATTGGATTGGGTACTCAAATCCACTATAATATTTCTTATCACCTACAAACAGATGGGAAAATTGAGCAAGTAAATCAAGTGGTTGAGGATATGTTGTGTATGTATGTAATCCAAAAACCAAGTAAGTGGGAATAATACCTTCATTTCATGGATTCTTCTTATAAAAAAGGTTATCATGAATCATTAAAAATGAGCCCTTTGAGGTGCTTTATGGGAAAAAATATTGGGTACCCTAGAACTGGAACAGTTGTGAGAATAAACTAATACTAGGACTTGATATGTCATAGGAAATGGAATGTACGGTAAAAAGAGTTTATTAGAATTTAAAATCTTCTCAAGATAGAAAAAATGCCTATTCTAATAAAAATATAACTTACTGAGAATTCCAGGTGGATGACCATGTTTATGTGTGGGTTAAACCAAAAATAATTTCCCTTAGATGAGGAAGTTGTGAAACATTGGTACCATGATACTATGGGCCCTTTCAAATTTTGGAAAGGATAGGACCAGTGGAATATGAGTTGACACTACCAAGTCACATATGGGTCCACAATGTGTTGCATGTCTTGCTTTTAAAAAATATATATTTATGATTCTAGACATATCATAAATTGGCGAGATATACAAGTAATAAAAAATTATGTTTTGATTTTTTTTTTTAAGAAAAGAAAGAAGAAATTTGTATTTTACAACAATAAAAAAGAGTAATGATTAACCTATGGTTGTTACAGGTTGAACGAGATGAAGAGTTCCTTGTAAATCCCCTATGTACACTTGGCAGTAGAGAAATAATTCTACTGAAGCAAGCTATCATCTAGGTTAAAGTATAGAAGAAGCCACATGGGAAAACAAAGAATTTATGCAGTAGGCATACCCCGAGTTATTTCCATGGGTAGAGACAATTTTCCATTCAAGGGGTGGGAGATTCGACACTGGCCAAGTGATTGTAAAAATTTGGTAATCACTTTCGTTATTAGGTGAAATTAGTAATTATGAATAGAGTAATGTTGAAATTGGAATAAATCGAAATAATAGAGAATTTATACTTTTCCTATGTTGATTTTTAAAAATTATGGGAAATAGTCAAGTAATTCTCTTTAACCAGTTAGTTAATCAATTAAGGGCATTTATTCATCCTTTCATCTCCCAAGAGTTGTGGGAATTGGGGGGAAGTAAAAGAGAGGAGAGAAAAAAAAAGCAGGACATTGCCTCAGGGAGTATTCGTGAGCTTGACTAGAGCTACCGGAAACTCAAGGTCTCATAATTATTATATGGATAAAGAAATATTCTAGCTTGGACTAAAGAAGAGTCTTGATTTTATTGAATCAATGACTATTGCTTAAAAAACTATTTTAGACTGAGAAGCACAGGGTGAGGAACTAGACGTAATAGTCTATTCCTCATTGGTTGGGTGGCAAGGTCTTTCCTGTAAATTCTCAAATCTAGGCTAATACATAAGTATTGAATGAATGTAGTGTTTTTATTTTAATATAACATTGTAAAGTAGTAAATTTGAATGTGATTTTGCATGAATTAGCTAGTTCTTATAGAGTGTTTAGAATAAACATGAAAATTTATGTAAATGTGACCACGAAGGTTTCAAATATATATTATGAAATTTTGATATAATAGGAACATAAAATGATTGATAAGAAAATATTTTGTGAGTTATTTTGACTTCGACATTGGGAGGGAAGAATGTTAGGATTGACATTATCTAAATATTTAATTTCGTCTCTTCATATCGAGAAAAATGGGTTAACCAAGAAAATATGTTTGGTCTTAACATGTATGAGAGTACAAATTCTACTAAAGAACAATATATCTACCTTTTAGAGTTAACAGTAGGAAACTATTACAACTAAAAGTAGCCTTGAGGAGAACATCATCAAAATCATAGTAATTAAAAGCATGAAAATTGTATTCGACTTCCTTGAGCCATTAGCTAGTTTATTTTTAGAAGAAAAAAAACAGAGTCGATAAAATAATGAAACTTACATCCATGTTTTGTGACAACAGAATAATGATTAACAAAAAAGGGACATGGATTTACCATGCTTCGAGATACCCAAGAAGGGAAGCCATAATGCACTGAGTTTTGGAAGAAGTAAAAAAATTAAGAAACCAGATAATAATTCCAGGAAGCAAATATCACAAGAAAATCAAACCATATTTTCATATAAACTAGACAAGAAAATATGATATCCTAAGAGCCAAATTTACGAAGTAAAGAATAACGAACGGTAGCATAAATATTAACCCACTGAGGTAAGTATAAAACGAAGAAAAAATTGTAATATGCATATGAACAAAAATTAAGCATGAAATAAGGGTTTATACAGGAATTCGAACCCTGGAAAATACTTCGTTAAACAATTAGCAATAGCTTCAGTAAGCACATAACAAATATTCCATTGAAGGTAAAAATGAAAGAAAAAACTTGTGATGGTATTTCTTCTTAATATCTTAGTAGACGTAAGTGTACATCACATTTACAATAAAAAAATTATTCGCAAATAAAAATCCAGATATTCCAATCCATATAGTCCATGAACAAAAAACATAAAATGAGAACAATAACCAAAACTAGTAAGAACCCCATATGGGTTTTTCCTTACAAACAAAAACCAGACCGAATATACATGATCGAGGGGTAAAACCATAAATTAAAAATTGAACATAACTTCCATTTCAAAACACAAATGTTGAAGGAATACTTAGTATGCACATGGGAGTAATGCAAGCTTGTGAAGGACGCGCGAAAGGCACGCATGATGGAGCGACAAGTATGTTTTGTAACCAACACACATCGGTAAATATCACTCAAAGAGAAATTTAAAATTCAAGAAAAACTTGGAAGCACTTTTTCGAAGGGAAATGAGAGGGCTTCCACATATTACCTTTCCCAAACTCGGCATGTTGAAGAAAAGAACTCGGTATTATCACTACAAGTTAAAAAGTCAAACAGCTATCCGTGACAAACATAGGTCGAGAGTCTCCTTTTTAACAAAAAATTCCCAAAGTCGACCTCAAATATTACCTAAAGTTGAAATATCTGAATATGTTTGCCTCCAGTGTTAGAGCTAAGCATGATGACGGTGAAGAGGTGACAGGGTTTTTTGTTGAGTGCGTGAGGAAGGCATGCAGCCAACATAAACCCTCGTGTCTCAGAAAGGTTGTAGATGCACCACCCAGTAACGAAACCCCTGAATGATTGACCGAAGCTGTGGAAAAATCGATTGGCTACCCATAACCGTCGTAAGTCTCGTAACATCGTCGAATGAGGAAGATCAAGATCAACATTCGAAGAGGCTCCATATAGCAGACTAGAAGATTCAAGAACCTGATGAGGGTAGCAGATGAGTTTCATGCTAGTTGGCCACCACTATGAATTGAGTAAATATCCATTGAATATTTTTTTCAATCAACGAAAAATGTAATCAACACAGAGATTAAGGGAGGGTTTTTAAGAGCTTGGGTCACATCATGGTGGGTATAACTTAATCAATGGTAGGAAATTAAATGACCCTAAAACTTTAGCATAGGGTTAAAATAACAAGGGACCTGCAAAGTGTTTATTCGTTATGTGTTCATAACCTTACTACTTTAACATGTTACTAGTTGATATATCTATATATATATATATATATATATATATATATATATATGGATAGGTGATGAAATTTCTTCTAGGTTTCTGTGTAATGTGTGTGACACCAAGCTTATGTATCTTTGAAAATCACATGTACTTGCATTACCTTGATGATGATCATTTTACACGCCATCATCCTAGTTTAGAGAATAAAAAAATAAGTAAAAGTTGGGTTAGAAAAAATGAAGTGACCTAAAGAATATTTGAGAAAGTCTGACCGCTAACTCATGCGCCATATTAGGAGTTATGTACATGCAAAGTTGGAAATAAATAGCTTTTTCTATATGGATATGTTTTATTAACCAAAGCAAAAACAAAAAAGTGAAAAATGAGTCGCATTGTTGGATACACATCCATATACTTGGAAAAACTAATTTAATGGAGAACATCAAGTTCACTATTTGTGTCTCTTACCTTCCCAAGAATATAACTTTTCTTAAATTCATGGTTGGTTTTTCATTTCATCCCACAAATTAAATATTCAAAATAAAATATTATATATTCTAATATTTTAAATAAAAATTAACCTCTTATTTGTCAATTGATTGAGGTACATGTTTATGATGTATCTTGATAATGTATTGTATAATTTATTTTTTCAACCAATATATATATATATATATATTGCCCATGGGTTCTTGGATAGACGGTGATTGGATACTTTGTTAAGGCACTCTTTGATGTGATGTCAATGATTCAATTCCACGCTAGATCGGGATGATATATTGGACATGATGAAGATGTAGTCCTACCAAGATTACAATATTATGATAAAATATATTTATATTCAAATTTATAATATAAAAAAAAGTTATAATTTTTAACATGTATTTTCATATATTAATTTAATATCATATACTTAATGGGATATCACAGCGTTAGAATGCGAGGATTGGGGTGAGTGCTCATCACCCTAGCTATCCTCTTACCATTTAAGAGGGGGTGGCATGGCACCTTGTGGTCATGCAACCCCATGCGAAGAATACTTTTACGGATACAATTTGGTTTTTGTTATTTATTAGACATGATGTCACGGTTTATGAGTGAGGTGAAGCTACTCACCATGATGGTGGTATGTTGGTCGTGGTTGGATGAATTTAATATGGGATGGTTGAGATTGTGTATTCGACCTGTTGTTATCAGGGAGGAAGGTGATGGGAACTGGGTTGGCAGTTCGCTTATTCTGGGAGCATTTTTTGGGGCTGATATATATTGTATTTGTGTTGATAGGGATGATTCTTTATCAACTTTGTGAAAATTTAGATGGGATCCTAGTATATTTATCAGCTGTGAGGGGTCTCATGGAGGGACAAGTAATTATATGAATTTGCTTTATGTTGTTAGTGTGGTCGATTGGGTCCATAATTTTTCATGGAAATTCCAAGCCCATAATAGGGTATGTTTCTATTGTTTTATCCTCTGATATGTTCATTTTGTCTCTAAAGGGCCAGGTCATAAGCTTAATTTATGGACATGTTGGTCTCTAGGTGATATTCCTATTACTTTCATTTATGTGTGTCAATTTTTTGTTGTGTACGGTTTGTACTTTGTTGGAGGGTTGAGGGGATCAATGAAATAGAATTATGTAGGAAAATCTCTTTGCTCATTGAGCGAGCTCTTCAACCATTAGTAGTGTGGTTTACATGCATTTCTTGGTGGGGGATGTGTGAATCACTAATTTCTTTAACATGGTCCTAAGATCATTTAAGTCAGTCTCATGATTTTTTGTAATCCATTTGTATCAACATAGAGGTTATGTGCACCATATTTCTCTTTTAGGTAGTACTGATAGTTGTGGTGACAGAGTTAAACAACTGAGGCTCTTGGTTTGACACTACACCCTTGAGTCTCATACAACCTTCTGGTTGGCTAGCATTAGCATATCTAGTCATTGTAGGGCTTCCATGCATCCTTATAAAAGGTTCTCAAAGGTTGTATGTAGTAAAATTTGATTTGTTATCTAGTGGTTGGAGTCACCGCCTATGCTAGAGTTTCAATGACACTAGGGTGGTTGAGGCATTTATGGGATACGTAGTTAGTTGGAGGCACATTAGTTTTAGCTCTAAATCTATCCAGTTTCCCATGTTGTGATCTCATGGAAGATCAAGAAGGGGTCTAGGAAAAAGGGGGAAACGTTTGGGGCACAACCGACATGACCTTAGCTAGGGAGAGGTCGTGGACCCTATGCTATCTCATCCACCTAACACCATAAGGTTTCCCCCTCCCTTGAATGATGTTTGTAGTGCATTACAATAGATCATTATTAATATAGACCAACTCAACTCAGCAAGACATGATGACTACAATGAAATTATAAGCTTCATGACTAATATCCAATGCAAACCAGAAACACATGCATCATCAGTTTCCCAACCTAATGAGGGGTCAAGGGTGAAACCTAAATTTGGGAAACATTTTTTGGCAGATGCCAAAATTTGGGTCAAATTTTTAATTTCTCGTTCGAGAAAATAGTCGACTCAATTTCTCGTTCGAGAGTTTTTAGAACTCTTGTCTGAGAGATTTTTAATGTTTTGTCCGAGAGTTAGATTGGGCTTGGCCAGAGTTAAACTACTCTCGGATGAGAGTTATGTATTTTCTCTTCCGAGAGTTTTATCGACATAAACTCTTGGGTAAACTCTTGGATGAGAGTTTTAAAACTCTCGGCCTAGAGTTGTTTTAACTTTTGTTCGAGAGTTTATATTCTCTTACACTCTCGCCCGAGAGTTTTATGCTTATAAAAAACTCCAAAATCATGTCTCCCCTGAAATTATACAAACCCCTGGCCCTCGCAAACCTATACACTGGAGCACAAGTTGTTTTGGAGCCACCTCAGCAAGCGAGTCCGCCACCGTGAGCACCCCTGATAGCGACAAAAGGTAAGTCTCGAATTTGATTTTTTTAGGGTAAATTGTATTTTTTGGGCTATGTTCTCAATCAAAAAATAGAAAAATGAACGCAATCAGATGGAGTGATCAAGCACAGGACATTGAATCATGGATTTAATGTGATTTGGGTTAGTCAGATTACAGATAGTATAAATGAATGTTTCCTCATATATGCATCTCATGCTCATAATTTTATTCATTTATTCACTGATACAGACCAAAGTGGGTAGTTTCCTTGTTATCAAACTTGGTTCTCAACTATACCATGGAAGATTTTGTCCGTTAGATTGTTTAAACCTGCCAAGCTATGTAAATTTATTTTCCCATAGTGTTTGTTTTCTTCTTTTGAATATTTTAAATTGGAAAAAAAAATGGTTTATAAGGCAATACCTTGCATTGCCAACATATTGAGGGGTGCAAGTCCTTGATTTGATGCGATGTAATAGTGTCTTCCCTTACCCCTGTACTAAAATCCTCTGTGGAGTGTCATGCTTTGCGAGACATATTTGGTTTATGCTTATTATCTATTTGATGTTTGGAAGCTATATCCCTATGTTGAGTTTTCCTTTCACATGAATACTCCATTTGTTTCTCAGTGGAGTTTTTGTATATTTGGCATAGTACTGAATATGTCAACTATAGGGGTCTAAGTTCAGCAGCTTCTCAGTCACCCATCTGGCTGATTTGGGTTTTTAAGCTACAGATTTGGATGTTCTAGTACTTCTAAGCTTCTATTTGGGCAAACTATGGTAATTCGATTTAGGCATTCTCTTATTTCAAGTTGTCACATATTTTCTATGTCTACTCCTATTGTGGCTTCATCTAGTTTGGTTCTATGTCTCCATTCCTTTCCCGAATGATTTTACCGTGGAACTTACCCTCTGCTCTAGAGGTTTAATACAATGCAAGCTATGGCCTGAAACCTTTGCCAAATATTTTCATTTGCAGAGAATCCATATTTTAAGAGGTAATTTTTCAAAATGTTTCCTAAACATCTGATGCATTATACCTATGGCTTATTGGTGTTAGTAGTGAAGGAAGGAAAATAACATGCCAGTCATTAAAAAATTAAACATTAAGTTGTTTCATATTCACACAGCTAATTATTTTCCAAAATTATTGATTTTCACGATTGACTAGTTGTAGAATTCTTAAAGGGATATTGTCATCATTGATCCTTAATTGGCATTGTTTGATGCTTGTTGAATATGAAGACAATGTTATCTCCAAACATGTTTAATGGGGCATCCTACACAACCGATCCCTTTTCTTGAAGGTTGTGATGAGAATTGTTTTCAATTCACTACATGTCAGATCATATATGATTTGTAGGTGGTTATTTAGAATCGGCCAAAACCATAAACATGTCATCTACATTCATAAAAAACAAGTAAATTTTAATCACTTATTTTCTTAAGAAAACTAAGGGGGTAAATGTGATGACAATAAAGTTGGCTATGTTCAACATTCTATTCTTTCAGAGATGGAGGTCTGGTTAGATTGGCCAGTTTGAAGCTGGATTTGGTTTTAGTGTGTTGATACCTTGAAATGGATACCAATGTAGATAGTCCTTGTACCCAAATGCACTTGATTTGTGCATGAAAATCATCAAACGAATGAAAGCCTATAAACCTTTTGAAATCAATATCAAACTCTTCCAACACTACAAGCACTCTTGGATACCACAAAGCATCAATTGTGTAGACATATAATTAGAGAAGTATTGATCTAGTGGAAATATATGCAACTAGAAGATCCACATGGGGATATACAACTATTTCCTCACCTTGACCCTTAAGGAAAAAGTTGTTTTCTGATGGAGAGGGCATGTGAAGGTCATAGCCTAAAACCCTTATTTATATAACTTATTAATGTATGAGGCAACCTTATTCAAGAAGGCCCATTAAATAGCTAGCTAATAGTCACCCATTACAAAAAGGGGACAATTTATTAAGTGGATACAAATTAGTTAGTATTCTCTCATTATAAATATGGCCTTGGGTAGTTTATGCTCTCTATGGATAGTTATCTATTATGTGGAAGGTTATTCAATGTATTGTCAACGACCTTGATTTTATTTGGAGCACAGTTCTTGCAAGGTACACCCTTGAAGAGGAAAATTAACATAGCTCTATATATCTTATAATGAAAGAGATATTTGTTATTCTTTATCTCTCTTTCTCTTGTATTCCTATATTTTGAACTACATTTAGTGATTTTCCAAATTTTTGGAGTTGATTAAAAGAAAATTTGTCTCAAAGTTCTTTCTTGGGCACGTAGTGAGAAATGTTTTGGGCATAAAATCAAAAAAGGAAAAAATATATCTTTGTTGGTTTGTTTTGGAAAAGAGAGTATATAGTGTTCAATTAGCTTGAAATTTTCTATGCATAATTTGGAGAATGCAATTTCAAAATTAAATTCCTCTTGACAAATACCCTATCCTAGAATAAAATTAATTGTCTAAAACGAAGTTCAATAATTGGAGATATCATTTATGTAAACTCAACATATTTTAGACCTTTTCTTGAAAGGCGACGAATTCAACTGATTTGATATGTTTTGATAGATTGGACTTTTTTTTTCCAATCTAGTGACAATAGTTTTAATGATCTTGTAGCATTTCATGATTGGGGTCATAATAGCCAATCAAAGAAGTATAGCAGAAGTTGTGAACATTTTACAATTTCAACCTAAAAACATACCTTGCACAAGTTATTTTCTTTCTATTTTAGGAGACCTTTCCTTGGGTTATCAAGCTCATATATATTTAAACTTTATTTTGGGATTGGGTTATAATTCCCTTTAATAACACGGTGATCTATCCATAACTAGGTAATACTACAGTAGAGGAATAATAAACGTAGGAAATAAAGTGGAATCACATTGTGTGAAACACTTTTAACCTTTGCTAGTATGGCTTGCAGTACTATGACATAAGATAATACTTGTAAAAAAAATATCACCTCCATGTACATTTAGGAATATAGGAATTCCACTAGGTGTACTTTAAGCCCTCTTTCAATAGGCTAACCAGCCATTCTATTGCTCCAAAAGACGTAGAACAACACTTGAGGAGACCACACACTAATACCTAGGTAGCCAAGTTGTAAAACTGGAGGAACAATTGACCTACCTTAGTTAGTGCCATTAGATATTAGGCCATGTATTATTGTCGAGCCCTTGTATGTCAAGAAGCTATAGTACATGTTATCCATTGGTTGATGACATGACTGTCGATTGATAATTTGTTTTCTAATTAGTTTATGAGGGGAAGAAATTTGATTTGATACTATAGCAACAATGGCATCAGGCGAGCCCTCCAGAGACATCTCCATGAGAGGAGGATTATCAGGTACATTTGGCATTTAGTTATGTCATGTTTTCAAGTAGGTTATATTTATTGTTCGTTGTGAAAATTTGATTAATGTGAAATTTTTTTGTCCTACACAGGTGGACGTAATCATATGACTCGTGCGCCCAGACACCAAATCGAACAAGAGGAGCCCCATAGACCTGTTCCCATTCATCTCCAATTTCTTAGATCCCATTCTGAAGGGTATATTATACACAGTATAGGTACACATTAGATTGCTAGTTAAAATGTTCAAGTTTACGTTATATTCAATGTTGAACAGGTGA
The DNA here is from genome assembly GCA_034641835.2 of Pinus albicaulis. Taxonomy (NCBI): domain Eukaryota; kingdom Viridiplantae; phylum Streptophyta; class Pinopsida; order Pinales; family Pinaceae; genus Pinus; species Pinus albicaulis. The sequence goes on along the minus strand of CM076570.1, from coordinate 1,282,124,434 downwards.
TTTTTTTTTTCAAATGACATGTGTTTAATGTGAAAACATTATGCTCGATAGGTGCAAATGTAGGAGTTCGGGTTGGCCCTATTGTTGCTGAGGGACAAAGGAGAACAATGTCTTAGCCTATGGCATCCATCCCTCACATTGATAGATCTCATTCAAGTAAAATCTAAAGGAAAATTTATTGTTTAATGTATGTTTAATGTGAATCTTCTTGTGTGTTTCATGTACTTGTGTGATAAAACAATTTAATGTTTTGTACAGTGGCTAGTAGAGACCTTCATTCCTTGAAAGGGAAAAATCCTAGTCCAATGAGTGAAGAGGATGAGATAGTTTTTCTACGAGGTATTTTCAAATGACCAGAAAAAAATTTTAAATACAAATTTTCCTTATAAATTATTTAATTTTTAATATGTGCAATAATTTAACATGTTACAAGTGGTGATTGTCGCCCTCCTAGGGGGAGAGGTCATAGGGTTCATGAGTTTGCTCGAAATCTAAGCTATGAGCCCCTTTATACCCATCCTAGTGATATTCCTGATGATATTCCTTTGGAAGACACCATATCCTTACTTATTGTTGATGGGATGAGGGAGCATTCCATGAGATTGCATAAAGAATTGGCAAGTTATAATCTCTCTGCCCCTAGTCAAGATTGCCTCCAAATTTTTTTGCACCTTTTGGAGAGTTTGATAAATACTTATCGTGGGGTTGGACCATCAACCTAAGTTTTTTTTGACATGATGCATAGGAGGAGAGTGTCAGTGATTGATATCCACTCCTACAATGAAGTTAAAAGTAGGGTCACTAAAGAAATGACCTTTTCACTATCTGAATTGTGGTCTGAAGACAAAAAACATTTGAATATTGCAAGATTCAATGATACCAATCTTGCACCTTATATTTATGAGAAGTTCATGTATGCATACAGGAAGTTCCCAAATAATGATGAGGTGCCGCAATATTTTGTTAGGATGTTGTATGCTCAATTCCAAGAGCACATGGACCCTAACTATATAGATACAGGGTCCAAATTATATTGAGCTGGAAAAGTTTGTACATGTGAACGACCTAATGCTATGTGAGATGTTGGGTTTCGGCCTCTAGCACCTCCTTTAGCACCTCTACCACCTAGGCTAGTTACACTTCCAGAGGAGTTATCCCTTATCTCTAATTTTGCATCTTAGATGAGAGAGAAGATACAACAACATATTGCAATTGTTTTATGAGGGGTAGAAATCGGCTTAGGGACAAGCCAACCTTCATCTAGTGGCGGAGTTCATTCATTTGTGAGTATTCTAGATGAGGTGTTGAGGGAGATGGAGCGACATGAGCTTCTGGAGTATGCATCCTCTTATAGAGACCACTATCAGCGAGCCATTAGAAAAAAAAATGCACAACATGGGTGAGGTATGTACAAGCATGCTTTGATCTATTTTAAAATACACATTTATAAGATGAGCTAGAGTGCATGTAACATTTTTTCTGGTGTATATACATTTAGTCTCCAAAATATTACGCTAATATATTTATTTGAATTATGCAATTTACAACATTATTAGATCAACATTGCTTTTCCCCTGATCCTCATTCTGTAGATCATGGACATGATCATGTACAGGTGCCACATTCATTACTATCTATCTATATTTTTGTATGTCAAATTGAAAATGAATTTATGTCACATAGTTTTATATGGTAGGAGTCTTAACATTATGGAATTTTCAGGTTAGTGCTACACATAAAGGGCTTCCTAAAGACATGATACTTTCTTATGTTCCAATGGTCTCACAGGTATTATCTATCTAGATTTTTACGTTAATTTGTAAGTGAATTTAAGATGAACATAATTTTATAGGGTGTGGCTCTTAAAATTATTGAATTTTTAGGTATGTGTTACACATCAAGGGATGCCTAAAGAGATTATTCCTTTTTAGGTTCCGTTCATGACACATGTATCAATACTTTTCATAAAGCATATTTATTATGTTTATTATATTTATTTCCACAAAAATTTCTATTAACTTTGGTTTCTACTTTTTAGGCTACATATAATATTGAGATGATGCAAACTAAGCCCCAAGGAGATCATTTAGCCTTTGGGTCAGAGAGTCTACATTTTTAGCTGAGTTGAATTGTATAAGGGATGTAGGAATCTACCAACAATTTGGAATTTCGTTGCACATACTTCTAACGTTTTTATTCCTTTCAATAGTTGACACAACAATTTATGCTATCGAATTGAAATTATGCTAAAAAGTTAGTCTGATAATGTCATGAAGGGAGCGATTAATGCAATTACGTTATTTGTTTTGTCATTTCATGCTTTACTTGGAAATGCATCACCTTGGAGGTGAGTGATATAAGATTTAACAAGTGATGGGTGATTCACAATGTCAATTGCATCCCCAACATTGTCATTAAGGATGAAGCCACAGGCTTCACTTCTATAGTCAACATTTTAGTCTTTCCATGTCCCATGCCTTCCAAATCTAAATCTCAATCTTTTTCATTGTCCCATGCCTTCCATATGAAGTAAAAAACGATCCGTTAATAGAAACTAGAGTTTGGAATATTAAGATATTAGGAAGCCTATGTACACCAAGCACCTTGCTAACAACCAACTTCCTCTTCAAGAAGTTCATCCTTTATTATACATAATTGGTATTTTCCCCGAATTAAATTCTCTTCACAAGGTTACACTTACCCTTATTATAACCTTTAACATACCGTACCTACCATTCTATTTAAATTATAACTTACTATCTATAGTTCTTCCAACTATTATAATATTAAATTAAACCATGGCAACCTGTTACCATTTCTTCGTTGGTATCATTGCCACATTACAAACAGGCTATCACAAAATAAACAGTATGAATTTACTTTTATTTACAAAGGTTAAATTTTTGTTTTTGTTATGCTGGTTGGATCTCAACAAATATTTGTAGTTTGTAGAGATGAAGATGATGCATTGGTTTGCAATAATGTTGAATAATATGATTAATATGGTCTTGCAAGATGGAAAGTTGTTGATTTTGATTTAGTTAAGTTGATATTCGGTAAAATTGATATGGAACAAAAAATGGAGGAAGATACAGTGCATATGGAATAGAGAAGGGTGGAATTTTCACTGCACATCTTGCCCAGTAGTAGTTGTCATGACCTAGGTCACTTCACATAGTTTTATAGTGTAAAGGACCTTATGGATCACTTCTACCACCAAGAAACAAACCAGGTATACATTTATTAAAGGGCATGCTCTTCTCATCCCTTTTTGTGATTTTTGTTACCAAAAGAAATGTTCTTTTCCATGTTTATGGTTTATAATTGAAGTTTTTAAACATTTTTTCAGAACATATTAATAAGCGTAAATTGATGAGGAAAGTTCAGCAGGAATGGAACATTCTCCAAGAAAATTTACCAGGTTTGTTAGATGGAAATCATGATGCTTACATAGATTTTTAGGGAATAGTTTATAGGAATTTCTTTCATATCCTGATGTGATCAATAGTTGACTCATAATAGAAAAAATTTATTAGTTTTGGGACATCGAGAATTCATAACCTTGTAGAAATTATTTGAACAATTGCATCGCATTTTTCAAAATTAGTTATCAAGGTTCAAGACAAACTGAGTTGTTGGAGTTGATGCAAGAAGTTAGAATTGGTTATAAAGACAAACTGAGTTGTTGGAGTTGATGAAATAAGGATAGTACTCTTATTTGTAGATTGAAGAAATATTCCGTTGTTTGAAATAGATCCTAAGGGTATGATATGATAAAATTGAAATCCTTTTACTCAATCTTAACTTCAAGCACTATGAGTGGAGTCACAATATTTATGTGTGTATGTAAGAGTTGAATTATTAACTATTACATTATATGTGGATGATTTAGTCATCAGTAAAAACATTGTGAAATTTTGAATTTATTTTTTTAGCATCAACACTTGAAATTACTAATATTATTGTTCCATTTCTTTTTGGACATCGAAGTCCTCTAGATGGATTATTGTATGCTTATTTCATAACCTAAATATGTAGTGAATATTTCTATGGAAATTTATAATAAAAAGCTATAAATATTTGTAATCATTTTAGGGAGTGGATGTACACATTATCAATAACTTTTTTGTAGCCTTATTTATTTAACTAGTAGAAAAATTGATATTTCATTCATAATTAGTTTGCAGGATTCTGTTGTATCCGCTACAACGACACCCAAATTTTTTGGGTATATTTAAAATTTCGGGTTCCCCTTCTGCTCGCTTAGCCTTTAGGGTTTCAACCCAACCTGTATTCAATGAAATCCTTTTAACCAATTCCAAGCCCTGACTGAGCCTTCTCATCATCATGACAAGATTCTCTTTCCACAACCACGCCATGTGTGGGGGATCACCAGGCATACACTCGAATAGGAATTTCCCTACGCATTAAGTATATCTGTTCGAAGCCCTTTCATCATGGATCATATAGGCATTTTGTTTGAGTACTGTAATTAAGCTCATAGTCTCAGGTAAAATTATGTGGGGGAATCTTTTTCTGAGAATAACTGCAAACTAACTAATGTTATGATGTTTTACACAGGTCAATCCCACGACTGATAAACTCCTCAATTTTGTCACGACATCGAGGGAAATAAAATTCAGCTCAACAACAAAGCCAAAGTCGCGAAACAGCGGAGGGGGAGGAGCAAGTGACCGGTATTGATAAAAGGAGCATGGTGTGATACATGTTTATCAGAGAAAGAACCTTTTATGTCACTGATGAAAAAGGATTTCTCCACTAGTGCACATCAGATACTTAGAAACGCTCCATTTGAAAATGTCCGTACTAGATGCCAGCTCACATAAATCAGAAGCATTTGCTATGATCTAAGCTTACATAGGGACTGGATGGAGTATTTTCTGAGATGGCGGATATCTCACCTTAAAAGAAGTTTTGAAGATCCCGCACAATACCAGCTCAATGTCGATGTGTGCACACAAAGGAACATATTTAACCACTTCGACTATTCTAGCCTGAAGTATATCCCTGTGAACAAAGTGAACTTAGAAGATTTCCCTGAAGAAAGACAATCTCATTCAAAGGTGTTTTCGTGCCGAGCTACAGTGCAAAAGCGCACATGATGATGTTGGCAAGACAATGGCACAGCTAAAAGGGTTTCTTCTATTTTCCGTAGTTGAATGAAATGGTTCATGGGTTCAAAATGCATCATGATAAGCATCAGAAGGGTCATCATCATCAATTTCGTGATTAATTATAGATTTACATCGACGAAGTAGGAGTGATCTAGGACTATTATCCAGCTTCTCCAAGTTTACAGGTCTCAATTGTTTTCAGGAACAACGACGAACTATAGAGTTCGTCACTTTAAATCCAACACTTCTTTCAGTTTCATCATCATCTATCAAAGTACGGTTGTAGGTTTGTTGGTTCAAGTGTGTGGTGAGATTTAGGTTTTATGGTTCAGGTAATGGGTGCATTGGAAAGTTCTGGCATAATTTCAAAAATCTAAACGCACCTTTGGCAAGCAATGTTTGTTAAACCTAAGCTACATGGCGGGTGCACTTTCGATGGACCAAGGTTACGCATTTGAAACATTAAACCAAGGTGAAAACACATATGGTTTCAAAACCATATAAGACGGTCGAGAAAAAGTATACAAAGAACATTACAGTTAGGCCCAAAATACTTTTATGCCAAAGTTTTAATCCATGTGAGAACATTTAAGGCAGATATATAAGGTGGTCAGCTTTACGATTAAAACACGGATCAGAACTATATGAAAATACATTACAAATGGAATTAAACATTTCTATGGTGGATTTTCAACCCGTGGAGCGGACATATATATATAATGGTCAAAATTTACGTTTAAAACATGGAGCGGGTTTAGCGTTCTTGTTAGCACCAATTGTGCTCTTTACCAACTGTTTCCTACCCTTCGCTTGTTTTCTAGTATGGAATGGCTCGTTGATTCCTCTCCGCCACGTGTGAAAGGATATCATTTTCCACCTCAGGGAAGAAAGTTTCCAATGCCCAGATTTGTGTTGAGCGCCTCCCAGGAATGCGTTAATGATATTTAGTAACCGCCCATATTAATGTCTTCCTCTCCATGCATGACACCACATGGACCGTGTCACTAAATTAGTGTTTCAGTGGAGGCGGGCAGTGTTTGCTATTATCCAGCGTGAATGAGACCATAAGAATGGCAATATAATCTCGTCCAGAATGCATGCACATGGATTCAACTGTGTCGGTTTTGTCATTGATGTAGGATACAGATCCACGAGGAAAAGTGAAACGCTCAATCGAACCAGCGCAGTAACGGCTATGGAATGTTATTTCCAGAATGAAAAATCCCTCAATATACTAGATGAGAAATGTTCTATTACAAGCATAAAAGTTCCACCTTGAAAATTAAATCGAAGGTGTTGATTCGAGGAGGCTTGGTATTCGGTGTTAAATCATTATATTAGAAATATCCACAAGTTAAAACAAATTTTGTTGACATGACCGAAACATGTTTCATATCCGTGCTTCCAAAGAGGGCATGAAATAACTAACTCACATCTAAATTCTTATCCAGCAGATTAACGTTATTATATTTTCTTTGGAAGACTAGTTTTGTTAAAATCTTGTAAATATAGCATGGCAATGGTGTTTGTCTGCTTACAACCTGACTTACCGCCGCGGAGACAGAAGTTGCTATCATTAAATGATACAATTCATTATTAAATTTGATGCATGGTTAAAATTATTGATCCATTGACGAATCACTGTTAGAAGGGCAAGGGAATTGTCGGAGTGCGCTCCTTCCTGCAACTACAACCAGATCGCTTGATCGAGCAACTCCTCCATACGAAAAAGCCACTTCATTCATTAAATGAAAGAAAGATTCAACACAGGAGAAGACATTGTACCTAAGCCGAACGATGATTGCACGATGAAGACAGCCAATGCCTTGAGTGCGGCTGAGCGTAGGATCGCAAGTGAACATCAGATGTGTCCATTACCACTCAAGCAAATTTGTGACCATGCGACCCCCGTGAGGTCGCAGTTCAACCCAGGTCACTGAGTCGCAGACTTGTGAGGCAAGTGCAAAGTGATAATTGATGGGATTAGCGACCCTGCGACCCTTTTGAAGTCTCAGCCCAAGTGGAGATAAATTTTCACGACCCCTCCAGGTCGTTGAGTTGCGATGCATGCTGCTGGACAGGAAATGCGACCATGCGACTGTGCGACCCTTCCGAGGTCTCAATGTCGTAGAAATGTGTGCCTAAGGAAAGATGTGACCAAGGAGATTCTCCGACTGTGAAACCCCAGTTACAAAATGCAATTTGTTGTATTCGAGCATGTAATGCTATTAGCTTGGCTGCAAGGAATCGTCATAAGATGCAAGTATTCTATGGTGTTTTTGTGCAGTATTTTGCTGTCCTTGCAGATGAAAAGCCACTAATATTTCCTCCTTATGATTTTCGGCATGCTGTTATGACGCCTGCTGCTCTACTTATGTCAGAGTATCTTATGCGTTGCCCCATCAATTCAAGATGGGATGTCGCTATTGGAACATTCCTATTCACCACGTTTCTCTCAGTTAACAAAGATGCTCGAAGGTTTTGTCCCGAGGCTGTAAATTTTCTCCAAGCTCTGTTGATGTCCGCATTAGATACTAAGCAGGGCCTCAAAAGAGGGATGAAGTGAAATTCCCTACCCTTTTGCTGGAGCATCAAGATTACAGACCTTGGCTGAATATTTCAAGTGGGGTATCCATTTTACCTCAACCTTTGGATTTCGCTATGATCATGGAGACTAGTGATGATGTGCCTCTCTCCACTCAAACATGTACAAGGTTGGCATACTTCTTTCTGTATCGGAAACATTGAGAGGTTTTGTAAACATATATCATGACATTTTTTCGTTCCCTGAAGAATTTGCATCCTTGTACCCTTATTGCATGAAATAGTCAAGAAAATAAGACACCTGAGACTCTCCGATTGAAGATGACAAGTGTTGCTTCTCTAATAAATGGGAAAATTGATGAGCATAAAATCTACGGCAACCATTGAGGATGCGAATGAAGAATCTGATGCCTATCAAGAAATTCAATCCAAGATTCAAAGAGAAATTTCTTCATGGGAAAGATTATGATCCTGACGGGGAAAGGGCACAGAGAAGCTTACCCTAGCCATTCTCTCCGATGATTTAGTAGCCAAACACGTGACCACACAGGGGTCTAAGTTTACTATTTTCATTCTTGCAATTATTCAAACATGCTCTTAGTATCGATGTTAGATCATGAAGATGTGTAACCTAAGCTATGTGACTGCAGGTGGAAGCTATTAGTTTGCACGATGAGTTGGAGTTTTCCCAGCAAGAAATAGGGCCTGTTTTCAAATCATGGATGCAGGATAAAGAATATTGCTTTAAAATCCAACGATAGCCCACGAAGGCCACAAGTCACTGATCTGCCCAAGGTCGCATGTCGCATATCTTTCGAGTTCGCAGGTCGTGGATGGCCCCAGGTTGCAGGTTGCATATCTGCCAAGGTCACAAGTCGCGGATTGTTCGAGGTCGCAGGTCGCAGATGGTCTGAGGTCGCAGGTCGCGAATTGTCCAAGGTTGCGGGTCACAGGGAAACCCAACAGTCAGGAAGATGAAAAGTCACGGAAGCCCAAAGGGTAGGTTTCATCTTATAAATACCCCTTCCGGGAGCTAGCCAAGAGATATTTTGTTTGGGACTTGAGCTGAGTACACTGTATTACTAGAGGATTATACATTTGAGCATGAATACAATCATTTTGAAAAACCACTTTGTGGATTTGGTGTTGTCATATGTACAAGCGCTATTGAGTATTATGTTTTCAGTTTCTGAACATCTTAGATTAAGGGAACTATATCTTTAATTCATATCACAATTGCATAACAATTTGTTGAGTATGTTAATGGTGGTTGAGTTCATTTCACTTTCTTAACAAACACTGATTTCTTTTTTTATTAGCATTTGTGTTATCATTTAAAAATTTTAGGAAGTGAAGGGTGTTCTTGCCATGATGAATTGTTTCTTTCATGGTCAGAACAGTTTACAAGCATGACCCTAATGAAGTGTTGTTAAAAACACTTCCGTCAGTGTTCATGCTTTATTATTTCCTCTTGCTACTCATAGTGTTATATGTACATTTAATTCATCAATCATATGTCTTGTATCATTTTATTAGGTGTGTATCCACTGTTTTATAGAGTTTAAGTGAGACCCAAATAAAGGAGAAATCAGAGGTAGCCTGACCCACACCCCGGATGGGATCCCTATTCCAAACGGTTCAAGGTCTAATTGGGACCTTTTACTGGCGAGATCCCCTGCTGTTGGCCGGATAGATTTTCCCGTCAACAGATTCATAAGAAAATATTTGTAATGTGGGTGTTTTCTGATCATCTATGTGCTCATTTGATGTCTGTGTGCCAAATTGGTTTTGTTCAACTGCATGCTACACTAACATACTCATGGTTGAGTGTTTCCTCTGCTAAGCAATATAAAAGTTTAGTCTTCCAAGTAACAGTAATATTTCCTTTACTCCCCATGCCCTTTTTTTCTCTACTCCAATTTTTTTCAATTGCGTTCTAATAAACCTAGTGCCTACTCTCAGTGCTTTCCCCTCCTTAATTACTTGCTGTAGAAGGAGATCAAAATTCAACCACTGAATTCTAGAACGAATGACTATTCACCTGCTGTTGCAGCATTATTTGTAAAGCAGATACCCTGCTTCATCCTTATGTTTTGATCTAAACATCAAATGATTTTATAACTTATTTTCCAAGGTAACTGCAAATCCTCTTGTGAGGTAGCCTTGATACAAAGTCATGGATACAATTTTCTCCTTGATCTCTGTGAGGAGCTAAAACATGTCTCTATAGAGTATTTCTACTCTCCCATGTTTGGTAAGCCTAAAACACACCCAATATTCACAACAACTTTTCAAAATTGCAGAAAAATACCTTTAAATATGATTGAGGATTTATTTAAAGGTGATACAAACGAATCATATTTATAGAATGAATAAAAATCAAGAATAGAGATAAGGCCATAGCAGTGCTGATTGGAGATAGTTCTTCACAACAATTCAAATGAATTTCATCCATTTTAGAATGAACTTCATCAATTTTGGAATGAACTTCTTCATTTTTTTTATTTTACCAAATATACATGAACTTCATTTTGTATATTTGTGCCTAATGTCTGTGCATAAGAAGACTACAAATCAATGCTAGAAAATATTTTTTATTGTATGAAAAAATAAGATTGCAATCTTAACCTTGGTTCTGTTATGAACTCCAATGTTCTCCTCAACTTGGGATGTGAATCTACTAATAAATTTTATTGAAGTAGAAATTGGTATCCATTATCAAGTTCCTAGTCATAATCTTCATTAACATCACTCAGTTTACTTGTAAATTCATAATCCATTTGTGAAATGGAGCTTATGTTGTTGTCCGAGCGAAAAGAGATCTCATATGTTGTAGCTATTTCAGGGCATTGATCTTCCACTGCATCTCTGCTACTTTCACTCATTGTATCTATTTGCAAGACATGACCTCCTTTATCTCTTATTCGAATATAGAGTGATCAAATTTCTATTTCTAATCCAATTTTCTTAGTTCCCTATTTTGAAGATTTAAAAGATCTTGATTGTCTTGATTTTCTTTCAATTTCAAACTTCTTCCGTTGGATTTTTTCCATAGAACAACTTGGGTGGATATTTTTCACATTTTTAAGAATATATTTAGAATATTGTTCATTTCGTGTGGAAGGACTTGAATCTGGGGATGATGGATGAGGTATTCCCTTTTGCAAAACATCATTTGAATATGAACTTCATCCTGATATTATGTTCTGTTCTATGATTTTGTACAACAATGGTTTCATTATTATAGAGGTTTGCAAGTCCTTTGGAATTATGCCTACCTAATTGTTGATCCTTGAGAGCTTTTTTATTTCCCATAGTTGATCTCTTGGTGTTTTGAACTTCCGGGCTGAGGTAATGAGCTCAATTTTCTTTGATTATTTCGAACCCCTTCCAAGGGAATAAAAAAAGAATTACTTGAGTTGTTTACCGATTTGGCAGGCTTCATTATCACTATGGGAGCCTGAAAATATTTTCCAGAGTTAGAAATTCCAAACCTCAATTGATTGACTTGGATTTCATGTGCTCTATAAATAGTTTTTCCTTCTAGGGAGATTCTGAAACTAGGGGTGTAATCAATCCATTCTCATGATCATTTAATTTTTCTTTTGTAGAATCTAGAATACTTTTATTGTTCATTTCTTCCAGAATTTGTTTGATATTTTTGAGATCCTTACGACAATGTTCATGCTCAATTCATTTTAGCCTCTTTTGAATTTCACTGTAAAGAACTTGGGATGACCTCTAATTATTTTTTCGCATCTGATAAGCTATGAGATTCAAAATATTTTCTTTGGTAACTATAAGAGTCATTTTGTTGTCTCCATGGCATAGGTTCAATGGGACACCTCTACATCATCATTGACTTTGAAATTGCATCAAGATGCTTAAGCCAAGGTGACTTCCAACTTTTACATTTGCTCGATGATCCCAAAAATATTTCATTTGTTTCGTCAACGGAATTTGATCTTTCATCACTACATTGATTTTGGAAATGGTGCTTCTTCAATGTATCCAATAGTTTCCATAGCCTTACAATATTGGAAGATTTTCCTCGTCTCTGGAGAAATTCCTAAACCAATTTTTCCTTCAGATTGTGATAGATATAATGAACCATTTTTTTCAAAAGTTGGGTTTGAATTACCTGGGATCTCTTCTAAGCCCATTAAATGAGAAACAACACTTGGAGAATGCTTTCTTTCACTATTTTGATATTCCATTTTTGTAAAATCTCCATTACAATGGTTGTGGTTATGCATAATCTGGGTGTGTCCATGCCAAAATAATTTATTTTTAACTCATAATTTCTTGAAATTTCTCTATTGTCCAATGATAGTCTTGGAGCTTCTTGAAGATTTAATGAATGAGAACGAGGGATGTGTCTGTCGTCATACGAGAATCTTTTATAGTCCTTAGAAAATGAATATCTTGGGCATTCTTTCAATTCAAAAGGTCTTGTTGGCTCTTTATTTTCTACAAAATTCCATGGAGCCTCTCTTACTCTTTTGTATGTTATTAATTTTAATCTAAGTTATTGTGTCCAATTCCTTGTAAAATGTGATATATTATTGTACTATTTTGGTTTAATGTATTATAGATAAAGGTTGGGATTGAAGGATTTTTAAATAGTGGTGTCAACCATATGGGTTGAGCCCATAAAGCTTTCCAATGTTTGAGTGAAATAATATTTTAATAGTTCATGAAAAGAATATGTAAGCATGTTCTCTATAGAGTATTATCGAGTTCCTGTATATTTTAATGTGGTGGAAGATAGTTTGAGGTTATCAGTGTTGATAAACATAACAATTTTCTAAGAAATTGTTAGTTTTATAATACTGTATGCACACTATTTATTCCTATCCCATCCTATTACATACATTTTGCATTGATTTGACATATACAATATTTGTGAGAATCTATGAGGATATAATGGATTTTATAAGGGTTGTGATTGTTGGAGCATCTCGAACTCCATATTAGGATGGGATTTCCTTCTTTGATATTCATTTTCCATATGAATATCTTGACGTACCACCTGTAAGAACTTAATTACAACTATTTTATTTTAAATTGAATTTGAGATCAAGATTTGTCTTTAACTTGAATATGGAGGTCTCATAGTTTTGTTTTCAACTTCAATATGGAAGTCTCATTTCACTTTCTGTTGGTATTTAATTTTGTAGTTAGTACACTACCATTCTTGTGGGTTATGGTTGAATATAAATCTATCTGATAATGGGAAAGTGTGTCTGAGTATTTTAAACACATGGACATGCAGAGGAAATGAAGTGTGGAGCACGCCATTATCAAACGTTGTACAAGTCCTTGTTACCATTCAAAGATTGGTACTAAACAATAATCCTTACTTTAATGAACCTGGATATGAGAAATAGTTTGGTTCAGCTAAAGGGGAGAAGAATTCTCTAGCCTACATAGAAAACTCTTTTCTCATATCATGCAAGTCAATGTTTTACATACTGCACATGCCCCAAAGGGAGAATCTGGGCATATTTTCAGTTCTAATTATTATTATTTTAACCCTTTTCTTCTGAATCATTTTAAATTGAGTGACTGTCATTTGTGCAACATTTTGAAATGTCTGTTAAAGAGAATTTTAAAAAAATGAGGTCATTGTATTCTTCGTGCATGTGATGCGTATGTGAAAGGGGCTCAAGTTGGATCACGTCCAAAAGATTGTACGTTGCCATCACATGTTGCAACAGAGTCTGAGAAAAAGAGTACTAGTAATGTTGTGGCAGAGTTTGAGAACAAGAGTATTAGTTCTGTTGGCTTCAAGCTTATGTTGCTTAAAATTGTTCCTAAACTTATTTCATCCTTCAGTGAAATTGGAGTAGATTTCCAAGAATTTCAGTAGTCAATAGCCAAAGAATCCAAAGGACTATGTGGATTGTAAGGTCGCGTATTAATCATGAACAAATGCCATCAAGAATTTGTTGCACTAGATTATTAATTGGTAAATGCATAAGTGCTATTTCTTTACAAAGGCTATGTTGTATTTGGGACGTCAATTTAGTGTGGCAAGAGTCATTGTATCCACAAATCTACTACAAATTTTTTATATTCTGAAACATGTTTTTCTATTTACCATGTTGTTATTAATTATATACGGAACATCATCAACGGGGGCTTTAGAGGATTGATGATGTTATTATGATTGTATAAATTGCAAGGACTTGAGGCCATGGAGAATTCTAATAAAAATAGCTAAAAACCATTGTAGAGACTATGGACACATTGAAGGTGGACATGAATATAATCAATGTCTCTCTCATAGTACATTTTTGGCAGCCTTGAAAAAACTCACTAGGATTGTAGAAAATGTCGTTTACCATGATCTACTTGAAATTCTGGTGTTATTGAAATTAAAGAAGACATTTACTCAGTTCCCCACTGCTTGAGGGGTTGGATTCTTTATTTTGTGCCTTTGGACAGGTTGGTGTATTTTAAACTCTCTTATGCAGGATATTAAACATCCATATTTGCATAATATTTCCCTTATTCTAGGGAATGAGATGAGGATGAAGTTTCCAACATGTTTCCACCAAATTCCTTTTCTTCTAGAATTGACTAAAATAATCTTTATGGCTACTCTCGTTTATTACAACAACCTTCTCATTTTTCTCTGCACGTTGTTTTGGAGAGGGGCAGTACGAGCCTTTGTTCTTCCCAATGCACATGAACCCTTTCTCAAATTCTTTCTTCCATTGGCATGTAGCAAAGAAATTATTAGTTTTGCCACAAAATGAACATGCCTTGCTTCACTTTGTGCACCTTATTCACAACGAAAACAAGAGATTGAATTTGATTTACCATATTTCTATGGGCTACCCTTTAGCTCCACTACTTTATTCACTTTTCCCTTCAACTATTTGGATGTTTTCAAATTATTAAAGGTTCACTTCTTTGTACTTCTCAATACTTGTTTGAACTTCTTGTAGTGGATTCCTTCTTTCTTCAATTAGATTCCTTCTACTGCTATTCAAGGTTGGTTTCTTTTTCTTGGATGTGGTTTCATTCTTAGCCCCAATGGCCTTCATGCAGGCAATCTTACTTGCTGGAATGACTTCTCCTTTAGCTGCACCCAAAGGTGCTATACATTGCGAAGCTATCGAACATTCATCATGCATCACTATTCAACAAAAGTAACCAAGTCCTCCATGTTGCTACAAACATTCAAGAATTAGTTGTTTTATGTATGGCCTAGCTGTCAGAATTTTTGACCTCCTCAGGTGATATCTTTTTATCAATTTTGTCTAAAATTTGGCAGGGATTTCTTGGAATGGCAAGTCTGAGTTCAGTAATCTACACAATCTAAGTGTCGTTGGGGATTTTTGAGGGCATTGCATCCATTTATATATTCAGAAACACATTGTAAACAATGAAAATTCACTATCTCATGAAATTTTCATCTCCAGATTCCGGTCAAAAAGATAAAAATGATAAAAATGTCTGGTGGTTAGACTATTCCATTGTTTTATCCCTTAGCCATTACTTTCAAGTCCTTGCCTGCAAAAGCAGATGTTCATGAATAACATCAAACCTATTACTTTTTTATGCTTCTCGAAGCTCCCAATGAATCCTTTTGTTGATTTGTATTTAAAATTTTCATGTGGTACAATCTTCATTTCTATATTGCATTGCTCATCTAGTTTCTTCGCAATGGAGATATATACCTTCTTAATCTCTTTTACATCTTCTTACAGACAATGAATTAACTCATTGGCTGTTAACTCTTCTTGCAACTTCACTAGTGTGCTTCTGCAACACTTCTACTTGTGTCATGCTCGTCATAGCACCATTCGTTAGCTCTATCCTTTTATTCTCCTCAACATCTTGGAGATGATGCATTAACTCCTAGGCTTCTAACTCTTCCTGCACTTCGGTGCAATGTTCTTGTGCAACTCTTCTCCTTGTGCCATTCTCTCCATGGCATGACTCGGTAGTTGTGTAATATTTCCTTGCAATTTAGAAATTTTATTTGTTACATAAATGAGGAAGCCTTATGTTGTTTGTAGCTTAGGCCGCTGCTCTTCATTCTCTTCAATGATCCTGCCATTACAACTTTCTCAACTCACGGTTTTTGTTCTGAATTTGTTCCTTAATGGCATGTAACTCCTCCAGTATTTGTCATGGAATCTTTGCACATAGTTGCCTTACTAATACGATATGTAATCACTCAGCCTGACTTACCGATACGATATGACACTCAACCAATTTGTCGATCAGTAATTATCAATACATACACTGTTAAAATTTAAATGTGGAATGTATGCACTTATATTGATTGTACCATTGTGTATTATCACTTAAATTGATGTTTTGATTCTTTAAACTATTGTGCACTCATTAAAGAATTCAAAATAGTAGGGTCACACAAACATTTTCATGTAGGAACACATATTTGTCAAAAAAACCCACAAAGGAAAACCCCCATCAAAGAGGAGGCCTGCTAGACTCCAAGAAAGCGCATTTGATCCTATGCTGATGACTCAAGGCTGAAAAAAAGGTAAACCACCGTCAATCCTACACTTGACAATGCTAGGGAAAATCTAGCATTCATCTCGAGCTTCTTACCTATGGAATTAGAACCAAACATTCAGCAAGAGCCCTCCTCTCAGATAAAACATGATCAACAGACCAATATAGTTACTACCCTTGCAAATAGATCTTTTAGTAAAATTTAAAAGTGAACCTCATACAAACCTCATCAGAAAATTTGAATTTGAAAAGAACTTAATCCTTGCCAAACTCTAATTTGAACCCGAACTACTTAGGTTGCAACATTTAAAGTACAACTATGAACCAAGTTCCATTTTTAGATTACATTCTCAAGGATATTTTTCTTTAGAAAAAATATTAATTGTGTATCCACAAAGCACAATACATGAGTTTCTTTTGAAAGAGGCTCATTCTCCCTCTTACAAGCAACATTTTGGTGTTAGTAAGGAACTTCAATATCTCCAAAACAATTTTTATTAACCATCAGTATAGAAGAATATTGAATCCTTCATTTGTGATGGTTCCATGTGTAGCACAAAAAATCCTAATAACAAGAAAATAGACTTGTATTAGCCATTGTTAGCTCCCTATTGACCATAGGAATCTATCTCCATGGACTTCGTCAGAAAATTAATTAGTCATTCAATCACACCATAATTACACCTTTATGCTAGTATCTCATTTTTATAGCATCATAAATTTCATTCTTTGTAGTAAGACTATCCAACATCAATGCACATTCAAAAACAGATTTATGATTTTCACATGTATGGATGCACTTTGGCCTCCCACTCACCATTGTTTAAAATCACAAATTTTTGTTTCTAAACCAATTTTGTGAAGTCAAACATCTTGAGTTGAGCCATGTGGGCTGCTATTTGAACATTTTATAGAAGCACATAACTTATAGAAAAATTCCTATATGCAATAGATCCCCTACACTTCAGTGCTACAAAGGTGTGCTTTGTAGTGTAAAATTTTTCTAGAAAATATTTATAACTACTTAAGGTGATGGCATAAGACAAAGAATTAAATGATAACAATCATTAATGTCAATAGGTGGGTCAATTTTAACTCCATGTCAATCTTTTATTGCAACTAAACATCAATTTCATTCTTTGCAGTAATTTTGACCAGCATCAATGCACATTAAAAAATAGATTTATTCTAGTATCTGGTTTTTCTAGCATCATCAATTTCATTCTTTGCAGTAAGATTGTCCAACATCAATGCACATTCAAAAAAATATTCATGTTTTTCATATGTATGGATACACTTTGGCCTCCCACTCACCATTGTTTCAAATCACAAATTTTTGTTTCTCAACAAATTTTGTGATGTCAAACATCTTGAGTTGAGCCATGTGGACAGCTAGTTGAAGATTTTATAGGAACACATAACTCATAGGAAAATTCCTATATGCAATAGATCCCCTACACTTCAGTGCTTCAAAGGTGTGATTTGTAGTGTAAAATGTTTCCAAAAAATATTTATAACTACTTAAAGTGATGGCATAAGACAGAGAAGTAAATGATGGAAATCATTAATGTCAGTGGGGGGGTCAATGTTAACTCCATGTCAATATTTTATTGCAACTAAACATCAGTTTCATTCTTTGTAGTAAGACTGTCTAGCATCAATGCACATTCAAAAAAAGATTTATGCTACTTTCTCGTTTTTCTAGCATCGTCATTTTCATTCTTTGCAGTAAAACTATCAAGCATCAATGCACATTCAAAAACAGATTTTCCTTACTACAAGGAGATGGAAAATAAAAGTAGGAGACCTCCATCATCAGAAGAGACAATAATGAAGAGATTAGCCACATCAAATCTAAACTACATAGGGTATTCACGTGATGGAGTACATGACACATACCTTATTCAAAAATCATTTTCCCCTATATTTTTGAATTGATACACCTAAATCCTATGTTTATTTTTACATAGTAATTGAACACTTAGTACAATTTATCATTACCATAGATCACAAACTAAAATTTATGTTCACATATAATTTGAGAATTAGTGATCTTAAGGGGAAAGGATTTTCTAAATTGTCTAATTAATTAACTAAACCCCAGATAAATAATGAAAGAATAAGGTTTTGGAAATACAAAAAAGTGTTGAGAAACCCAAAACTCATCTTTTCATCCATTTAAACCCAAATTCTAGAGTTATGCACATTCAGCTGCTAATTAATGAATAAATTCCTTGATTACTATTGTTATTGAATAATAAATGCATTCATGACATGCTATGAGTTTATTAAGTACATCTCTACTGCTAATATGATATGCATTTGAAACTAAGTTTGTATGTGCATTACTTGTGTACTGAGAATTGTGTGCATTAATTATTTTCCATGGAATGATTTTAAGGTTGATGTGATGCAAGTATGATGGCATTTGATATCAAAACTAAAATAATAATACAAGAATATATATGTAATTAAATATTCATTCATCATGATCATATCCATGCAAAAAAAGGGGCGAGTTAAGCTCATCTAGTAGGAGTAAACATAATGGACACATTAAATCACTGTTAACACTGGAAAATCATACAATCAGAAGATGATATTAATTAATGTCAGGCAGAAGGATTTACAGGGCTAAAAGACATTAGAGAATTTGGAAATTATTTAAAAATCTCTAAGGTCTGAGGAAAAATAAAATTTGAGCAAGTCATAAATGCTTTTGCACACATAATCCTTCGTGAAGAGTGATTTTGCGTGCCTTATGACCCGAAAGGCATGCAATCCTGGGAGTGACGAAAGTCACTTTTCGGGACGACAAAAAAGCACACTCCAGGACAGTGATTCCTCACTTGAAGCCACCTAATGACAACCACCAAAGCCTCCTTAACCATCAAGTGAAAACACAATAGAATATTTGTGGCACAAAGAGGAATCCTCCCCCTCTATTGGGTCTCCATCCACAATGTACCAAGAGAGGGAAGGAGGATTTGATTTCTCTTATATAAGGCCACCATAAGATGAAGAATTTGAGAACAAATTGTTATGCTAGCCAGAATTTCCCAAGCATACTAGGAGTGTGTGATTTAGAGCTGAAGATAGAGGGGATTCAATTGTTGGCCATCCAACAAGTTCAGTCCACCACAGCAGAGAGAGGGAGACTTTGCACCAAGGCAAGCTTGGAAGTAAAAACATCCTTGCATCGGGACTTAGAACCCATGTTCTAGGGGCCCTTTGGCAAGAGGGTTAAATTTTGATCCTCATTTCCTACCAGCACTCAATAAGAGGAGCCAAAGAGCCACCGTTTGGATTATTACAGTTGTTTGACTCTATTCAGAGCTCTTGTTTATTTTTTTTAGTTTTAGTTTAGTTTTATTTTATATATGTATGCTATTTCTCTATCTAGAATGTTTATGATTCTAGTTTGTTCCACTAACTTGCTTGACTCCACTTCTTTTTTTGCCCGTGTCCAATAACTTAAGTGGGTAAACCACACCCCTTAAGTTGGTGTACTTTTGTACATATGTGCACTAAACACACTAACACAGGATTGGTGACTCCACTAAAATTTATTCCCAAGTTTATGTGGTTGTGCCTATTTTTTGTGGAGACCCCTCTCTGTGCTGTGGAGTGGAGCTGAATTTCCCCCTTTTCCTCTTATAGTCCCTAGTTCATCCCAAGTGATCGACTGAAGCAAAAAAACTCCAAAAATTACTTTTGTAGGAATTTCCATGCTTTTCCCTCCCATAGATACACCCAGGGCACATGTTCAGAGCTAACCTACACGTAGACATTGCACATGTTTTAGCCTTTTGTGCGCAAAAGACAGAAATAGAAATTTCTCCCCCATTTCTATCTTTTCCTGCTTGTAAAGTGATTGGAAGCCCATAATAGATATCCTAGCACTGGTTGAGGTACCCCATGGCTTGCTAAAGCTCACTTTTAGCCGCTTTTTGTAGGCTTAGTGTCATTTTTATTTCAAGTTGATTTTTGCAAATTTCACACATAGTTTAAGTAGGGGGGGGAATAACTTGCATTCTGAAAGAATTTTATGTTTTTCAAATTTAGGTACCAACACACCTAGATAAATAGCCAAATTAAGTGGCCCAAGTCCACGCATGCTTAGTTAGTTTCTTTTTCTAGTGTAAAAGTTATTAGTTTAGTTCAATTTTTGCACTAGGATTTTGGGACTAGGATTGAATTGTCGATAGAAGAGGAAGTAATCTCTACTGCCTTTGCACCCTCCAGTGATCATAGGCAAGCATATGAACACTCTCTATTCACAACTTGCCATCTCCCTTTATTTGATCACATAGATTAACTAGGAAAAATAGAAAGTAGCCCATATCCGCACATGTTTTTCTTTTGAGAAAGGAACAATACAACATAGTTTAATTAGGGATTTTGAAAGGGATCATCACATATCCACACATTCAAACTATGTGCTTGTCCACTTTTTTCTCACACACATCCACCCACTAAAAAACCAAAGACACCTAAAACTAACTTAACTAAACTCAGTAAATTCTCCCCACAGGGACCACAAAAGAATTTATAGTTTAAGTTAGGATCAAGGGGGCAGGCATCCAATAAGCCGCCTTGATCATTATTCATGTTGAAACATAGAATTTTACTATTTAGGGCTTTAAATATACCTATCAACCCACGAAAAATAAAACCTAAGCATGGCAGAGATCCTTTTCAGAGAGGGTTAGGCTTAGGCGCAGTACGGGCAGGTATCAGTCAAGGCTACCTGACTTGGATGATACTTAGTACTGTTAGCTGACTTACCAAGAATCCCAACACTCGAATGCTCATGTGGGATGGTGGTACTTAGTGGCCAAATCCAAGGCATCCTTTCCCTATAGGTGATGGTGTAGGCAAGCACCAAACCCTCTACCCTTACCTTGGTGGATTTTCTTCGGCTGACTGGGGTGTCGCCAACACTCACAAGATATCTTCTCAAGGCCCAGTTACATTTGAGTGTGTGAGGACGAATAGGTCTTATAGGACTTGAGTATCATATGCAAACAAATAAAAACCACTTTTTTGATTTCTTAATCACATAGAGTTACTTTAAAGGGAAAATTTATTTTATTTCCGTTTTGTTTTATGAATGTGACCAGAAATTTTCTTTTATCATAAACTCTATCCTCTCAATTTTTTTCAAAAACTAGACCTAGTCGACAACAAAATAGACCCAAGGAGACCTCATCGATCTAGGTGTCTTTTGGACCTCCCCCCATTACCGAGAGGGGTTCAAGGTCTTTCGTCATTTAGGTGTCAAAGCCAGAACTTTACCAACATTATAGGTTCATCCTTTATTAGGGCATCCTTAGTTGGAACCCTGGTTGGTCTCCCAACACCACACCACAAACCACTGCTCCCACGACCCCTAGAGGGCATAGGATTACAACCAATTCGGGAAGTCAGTCAAATACAAAGCAGGGTACGTCACACACCAACCCTCTTCCTAACCAAAACTTTGTGTTTTCGCAAGTTGCAATGGAGTCAACCTCCCAGTCACCTTTCTTAGCTTCGTTGAATCTACTTGATTTAACCAAGCTCACGAATAACCCCATCGCACATAACCCTACATGGCCTCCCATGCCCACGAATCTCCCTTCGGATATTCCGAATTTTGAAGGAAAGCAATCGGAAGACATAGGTAATCATGTCATGACCTTCCACCCATGGTGCTCTTCGAACAGTATCATTGATGGAACTATTCGATTGAGATTATCTCAATGCACTCTGACATGAGTAGCTGCGAAATGGTACATGGAGCAACCCTCTACTTCACATGGAACTTTTATCACGATCACCACCGTGTTCCTAACATATTTTCAGTTACCCATTCACCATGGTTCCGTAATGGAATTACTGACACATTTTAGACAAACCCCCATCGTCCATATCTCGGACCATCTCCACGAATGGAGGTGGCATCATAGTTTATGTAAAGAAAAGATCGATGACTAGGTTGTTTTAGATTTGTTCCTGAAAGCTCTCACGGTAGAGATTTAAACGGATGTGGTGCAACAAAGGCCCACATCCGAAGAGGACGCCATCAGCAAATCCTAGTAGCTTGAGCTGATTTATACACAGTTAAGATACATTTAAATATCATGCCCAAAGCCCTGCGCCTACAAACTTGTAAAGAATTTCCAGGCGCATTGAACTCTGCAGATGGACTAATTGGGTCATTGACCCAAGGTTACCTAGGCAGTAGCAGTCAAAACCTCGGTTACACGTACATTTCTACCCATAACGTACATCAACCTAGTTTTCAAAGTTATCATATTCCTCAGCAAAATTTGACCAATAGGGTGCCAGTGTATCACCAGGGAGAACCTTATCCTCCAGCTCAGGGGACCCAGTACACAAAAAGAAACAATGATGGAAGAGCTCCCCTCCAACAGCCAGGTGCAAACGAGGGACCGCATTATGCTTAGTCCCCAACACAAGACCCACCTATGAAAACCAATGCACAGGCGAACTTTGTGCAGCCTTCCCAAAGCCAACCTCGCCAGCATAAATAGGATAACTACCCTCCTAACATGGTGAAGAAAAAAGAAAAAAACAAGCCAGAAGGGAATCCTAGAAAGGAGGGCAACAACCAGCAATGCCCGCCGCAATGCCAGGCTTGAGAAAACTCCAACCGGAATCAGAGCTAGGAGCCAAGCAGTGCCCAATGGCAAAGAAAAAGGCTGCATCTTCAAACAAACCATTCTTGTTCGATATGTGGTGAGTAGGGCCATTATACTCATCACTACCCTGAACTCCCTGAGATGAAGAAGCTACAAAGTAACTGAGGACAAGGAGGATCTTCCCAGAAACTAGCTGTGATGCAGGAACCTTTCCCCCATCAAGGAACGGTAAGCACTCAGCAACAAAATCTAGACGACTCCAGGAAAAATAGGCCCAAAATCTACATGACTAGCAAAGAGATATTTTTCCAAACATGGAATTGCAATTACGACACCCCACGAGATGCCAATACGTTGGGGGCAAGTACCAGTGCATCGACTACACTATTAAGTCCCTATATTAATAGTGTAGGCCCTTATTATGTTAGTGTAGCCCCCCTTATTGTTATGTTTGTACCCCTATAACCCCCATATTGTTATTATTGTGCCCTGAAATTATTATTGTTAGGTCGGCTAGGATTACATTGTGGCCCCACTAGGATTACATTGTGGCCCCATGGACTCCTATATATATAAAGGAGGTTTTGTCATTTGTATATTCTAATAATTCTTCATTCATGTAATGTATTGGAGGTTTCCCCCTCGAAGTGGCTTATTTCTAAGGTGTTGATATCTCTTTTCTTCTATTTTTGGAGCTATTTTCACAACATTTGGTATCAGAGCTTTGGATTCTAGGGTTTTGCTGCTCCAAACCGGTCATCATGGAATTTTTGCTATAACTCATTTTATACGAAGGTTCAGAAGCTGAAATATTTAGAGTAAAAAGCCGAAATCGTGAGGAACATCATTGCAAAATTTCAGAGCTTGCTTCATAATAGTTTCAGAGATATAATTTGTGGAAGTTAGGGCTTTTTGCAGGCTCTTGAATTTAACCTAAACAGGTCATCGCAACATTTGCGCTATAAATTTTTTTCTACAAATTTCCAAAAGCTGAAATGTTTAGAGAGAAAAGCTAAACTCCTGAGGAACATCTTTGCAAAATTTTAGATCTTCGTTCGCAATATTGTTGGAGATATGATCTATGGAAGTTAGGTCTTGTTCAGGCTCCCGAATTTCATCTCAAAGAGGTTATCGTGGGAACATCTTCATAACTCTCTCTGAGTATCGGATTGGAATGATGTAAAAAGTGGCCACAAGTACATAGCCTTCAGTTTCCTGTTTATTATTTTTAGAGCCAAAGGAGTATACAGTGACACGTGGCAATTCTTACAAGTTCGCTCTACTGAACCAGTCCATAATTGGGTCATTGTGGGAGATTGGACATAACTTTGTCTTGAAGAATCCAAATAAGGTCAGACTTGTGGCATTCGAAAGAGGACTTAGAGGGATACCATAGGGCCAAATTTTAGATATTCAAGATCCAAAATAATAGAGATAATTCAATTTCAATATCGAGCTCCTCAAAAGAAAGAAAAAGGTGTGAATTTGGTTTTTAAAATTTCATAACGTTTGTTTGAAAACACAGTTTGAAGTGATTCCAAGGGAATATTTCAAAATTTTTATCAGTATTGGGTTCTATTATGCCTCACAAAAATTATTCCATGCCCATTAAGCCCTCAAAAAGGTATACTATGATGCATGAAGAGGAAGAATTGCAGTATGAGATATCAAAATTACGGTACCAAGTGCAACAAATTTCGATCTTACGAAGAGCAACCGAAGATGACATAGATGGTTTCAAAGAAGATATGGAGGCTAAGTTGGATGGTTTGAAGGACCAAATAATAGCTAATATGGATGATAAATTAGTGGAATATCACATCGAGCATCAACAACAAGTTCTCCAACTCTCAAGGGATAACCTAACTTTGGTGCAGAATCTAATGAAACAATAGGAAGATCAACATCACATCGAAAAAAATTCTGAAGAAGTCTCAGAAGCAAGAAATCGACATGTACGATCAATTTCAGATTATCTCAGCAAGTGGAAGAACTTTCCTGTAGAATATTCCACATGGGAGGATGAGAATTTTATACAAAAGCATCAAGAAATAATCAAGCGTTGAGGAAAACACTTGTTTGAAGGAGAGGGGCATGTTAAGTCCCTAGATTAATAGTGTAGTCCCTTACTATGTTATTGTAGCCCCCCTTATTGTTATTTTTGTACCCTTGTAACCCCCATATTGTTATTATTGTGCCCTTACATTATTATTGTTAGGTCGGCTAGGATTACATTGTGGCCTCACTAGGATTACATTGTGGCCCCATGGACTCCTATATATATAAAGGAGGTTTTTTCTTTTGTATCATCCAAGAATTATTCATTCATGTAATGTATTGGAGGTTTCCCCCTCAAAGTGGCTTATTTCTAAGGCGTTGATATCTCTTTTCTTCCATTTTTGGAGCTGGTTTCACAACATGCACCTTTGACCATGTCAAAGATGCCTATAGAACCATTGCCAAAGATGGAAAAGGGACCCAATAGGCGAGAAGGAAGCTACTCCAAAGCATCCCATAATTATAGTATCATGGATGATTTAGCACAATATCTCACTACTATGTTAGCTTTGGAAGTATTGCAGTCATGCCCAAAACAACGGAAATCCTTACTTTCTGCATTAGGCGCTATTGACCCTACTAATACATGCCTAATGGCTTTTGCTTAGACAAAGCCACCCCCAGGCTTCCTTCCATGGTTACCTTCTAGATACCATTACCGGTCCAGAATATCACAATTCACCGATGTGTCATTGATGAGGGTGCATCCACGTGCATCATGTCAAAAAATGTTTGGCAGAAGTTAGGGTCCACTGAACTAAAATCCTTAGTCATTGTGCTTCAAGCATACGACGTTCATCCTTCAACCCTCATCGGCCTCTACCAAAACGTCTCGGTCTGCTTAGCCAGAAAGACGGTCCACATAGACATTGAAGTCTTGGACGCTCACTTGTATTCTAATATACTCCTTTGGCAGAGTTATATGTATGCCATGTCAGCCATAGCCTCCTCCATCTTCTGCATTATGACGTTCCCCCATGACGACTACATCATTGCCATATAATAATTAATGCATAGCGAGAAGCGACCCCTAAAAAACAATGATGTAATCCTACCCTACGTAGATACATCCTTGGATGCGCTTTCATGGTACCAAGAATAAGGCCCCGACCAGTTCAAACCGTTTTCCGTTATAGGATCATTCCTAGGATATCCTCCCATTATCCCTGAGTCATCACTTAATATCATAGGGGCTCAAGTGTGCATGATGTCCACATCAAGCATCGAAGCTAGTCAGGACATAGACATGAGCAATAATCGCACCGAGTCATAGGCCATGATAACCTCTCTAGCCTACGACGCTTCCCAAACCTCTTTCGCTTACCTCCCAACTAGTTTTGTGTCCCAGCAGGTTTTGGCAACATTGATGTTACCAAACATATCATTGGAAATACCATTTTGGTATCTCATTCCCCCTACGAGAATAGGATCCAATCACATCACTGCCATAGGTTGAAGCCCCTCAGTCCCGAGGAGGCCTCACTAGTCTAAGAAACGGTTGAAAACACCCCTAGAAAGAAATTTTCGAATGCAAAATCGGTGATTACGGCTATGAAAACCGAGAAGAGAGGAAAGAATATGGTGACTCCCACCATACAACGAAATCACCATTTTGTGCCATATGCGACGTAATAGGTCACACTACCCATATATTCCAAGAGCTGGATTAATTAAAACCATTCCTTGGCTCTAACACAAACATCGCGACGTCGCCTTCCCGTAAAAAGGAACCTGCCACTAAAGGTAAAGGCAAAGCATTGCATACCAATCACGCATGCACTATCTGCAACAACTATCGGCACTATTACCATCATTTCCCATAAATACCGTGATATAGGGATGCATTACATGCGATTGAGTGATCCTATCAAGAGGATCCCTCCACCCAAGCATCCGGAAATGAACGTCGTACCATCCTGTACATACAGGAAGACCAAAGGGCACTATAAAGGCCCCCAGTCATGCCCTCTCCTACTATATGCTGCACACTGTGTGATGAACATGGTCACTTCCTTAAAGAATGCACAACCCTAGAACTCATCCATAGATGGTATCCTAAAGATTGGTTTTACTACATTGGATTGTGAGCAACACAATTTAGATGTCATTTATGCACCATCAATCACCTTCTGGAGAATCGTCACTATATCCCCCGATTCCAGCTAGCCCTTGCTATTTTTCACTCAGCCATAGTCCGCTTCTCCTAAGAAGATGACATGGATGCAGAATCCATGGATAGCTCCACAACCTAGGAGGATGTGATGAGCAAATCCATCATGTTCTTGTTAGCTGAAAAGCGACCAATTTGGAGACAGCTAGTCATCCCAGACCGCTCTCTACAGAGAAGACCA
This sequence comes from Pinus albicaulis, assembly GCA_034641835.2. NCBI lineage: Eukaryota > Viridiplantae > Streptophyta > Pinopsida > Pinales > Pinaceae > Pinus > Pinus albicaulis. The sequence continues at coordinate 1,282,097,203 of CM076570.1, read as the reverse complement.
GCATGCACATTATGCAAAATGCCCAATCATGTGGTCGCCACTTGCCCTAATTTAGTAGCCTTACGACGCTGGTTCCCTGCCAGCCACAAACTGAGCACGATGGGACCCCCATATCTAGGCTATTTTTCCTAATATGCCAAGACAATCATTATGAACATCATTGTACCTATATCCCTTGATTTCGCCCTACCATCGATATGATTCATACCATATAGAAGAAAGAGGAAGACCTCCATGAGTGGTATAAAAGATACACCACCTCTGAGTTAGCGACCCCACACCCACACAAGTGTGATGGGCATGCTAGGACAACACACCAACCAAGAATGACCCAGGCCAAGCCTAGGATAACATGCAGACTATGTGACCTGAATGACCACTAGGTCAATCAGTGCAGAGAACTGAAGCCCCTTGCAAATAGTTTTCGCATAGTCTCTTCTCTCCCTCAGAAACTTATCTCTAATCAAGAGAAGATCACGTGTACCTACTGACGGGTTTGTTCACACTTTCACCATACGATTAAATGTGTTCACCTCCTCAAGCTAAGAGTGACAAGAGCAGCGTTGATTCTACACTCCCCCAAAGATTCAGACACACCTAAGCCAACAACATGGAAGTGGAAGAAAAATACCACCTCTTCTACAATAGATCCTTTCCAAGCGTCCATATATGGGATGTTGAGTAGTGTTGATTCCCTTACAATCTACTGAGATGGCACAATGGTACCATGCACTATCTGCACTAGAAAAAACGACACACCAGAGCTATGCCCGCTAATGGAAAAATTCAAACACCTCTGTAGCAGGCACAATTTCCACCCCTAGGAAATTGCCCATTCTATCAAGGAACCCAACCTCGCACTTACACAAAATACCATCATAGAATTTCTTCCCCCACCGAACAACGATGATACGATGCACCATATACAATTTGTATCATCACATATCAGAAATAGGATTGTAACCACCCCCACGTCCCAAGATTTCCACTATATTCCTGTCACAAAATATCAAGGTACCTTGCATGTTTGCATTGATTTCCGCATGATCCCAAATTTGCATGCCGCTATCGAACCCCTCGACGATACCCAGCCTTTATAATAATGCCTAGTACAACTAGAGCTCATAGGCAAAAGCTGATGACATTCGCTATAACAAAATGAGGCCCATAAGAAAGTGGTAAAGGCGTCATTTGACCACCACATCCACCCTCACTCATTCAGAGGAGAACTGTTCTCACATGCCTGATGTCTATGCAAAGAAGCAATGGTGCCGGGAACATTCGGGAAGCCTTGTGTAAAGGATTTCCACATCATCAGAAGCATTGCCTCATAGATGGGGGCATACATCTTGATGGAACCAGATAGGACATGCCTCAGCAACCTTGTCAATGGCCTTTACCTCAAGAAATTTGACCCATAAGGGCCAATACGACCCTCCCCTAGAGTGAACATACACAAACCTAACCACTAAAATTTTTTGACCAAAAGACTTATTAAACACGCTCAAAGTGCCACCATGAATCACCAACCTGAACCTTATTTTAGATTTGCTGATGGAGCATCAAGATGGTCTCAAAGTTTAGCCGCAGCTACCTGGGTCATCTACCACACGTAGGTGCCACTGCAACAAACGGTGTGCGCATCGGTTACTCAGCAAAAAACCGGGGAAGGGCAAGGCAGATGGGTCATCGGACTTGTAGCCTTCCATCGGGGCATACGCCACTTATGCATTTCTACCTCGATTCCTAGTTAGTAGACCAGCCATGAGTTAAACTCGGGAAAGAAATGTTGGGAGACAAGAGATACACATCTATTTAGAAAATATTTGCGCGCAAAAAGATTACGTAGAAAATTTAACTATATTACACTTACAAATGTACCAAGGAGTCAAAACCAAGCATCTAATCCCATAGCTAACAATATCCTAAACTGGAATGTATCTCGAATAAACCATCATACATAAAAAACCAAAAATATAGATATCCATCAGCATAACATCATGCATAAACCGAAATAGGTGAAACAACATGTAAAGCTGCAAAAAATATCTCTCATATATATATATATATATATATATATATATATATATAGATATATATAAATATATCATGATGTATGTGTCTGAGTACAAAAATAGTGTCGCTGACCCATCGGCCAGCCCAAAGATACACACAAGTCGTCAAAAATAGGGGAATCATCCTCATAATGGGTACTTTCCCTGTGTACAAGTATACTCTAGGGAATTTCCCCCTCATGAGGGGCACCTGGATCCACAACTGCTCCCGGTACCACCACTGGAGCCGTTGTCACAACTGAGACTGCCACCCAATGTAAAATAGGCCGATAGTCTCGCTCTCGGGCCATCATTATCTCCATCCAAACCCCCTAGATATCATCCAGAAAACCCTGAAAATGCATCCCCTAGGTCAAGCGGTCCACTCGACCCTAAGCATCCTCTATAAATGACACTCGTACAGTCAGTTCCACAATGCGAGCCTCCGTGGTATCCACACGTGCCACCTCTACATCAGCACGAGCTTGCTTGGCCGCAGCCTCGGAAGTGGCCAAGCTACTGCCCTCTCTAGAAGGGCCAGCACCACCTCCGGGTCCTCTAGAGGCATCTCCTTCCTGCCCACCCCGAGGACTCCGAAGAGGACCATGTTCGACCAATCGAGCCACGGGGAGACCTACCTCGCCAAAATCTGCAAAGAGTAACCAAAACTATGTCATTGTCACCAGCAAAACACGTAAACACATATATACTCAAATAAATGCAGAAAAAATATAAAATATACTTGTTGTCTCCTAAGCATAACCACGAGGGAGACCCATATCTGGATCCCCCCGGAAGTCCATCCCTGCATATGGGAATGAAAAGAACATCTAGGGGTTCACCTCAAACTAGGCTTCTGTTGTGGCGTTCCAGTAACGTCCCACCATGACCCCACCACCTCGCGACATCACTGGAGCCCACCTCCTCATACGAGGCCCCCACGCCCCCCTAGGAGGCACCGCCACCACTGATCTCAGGAGCACTACCCTCTCGTACATAATGCTACACAAAATGCAAGCATACACAAACAACTTCGATCCACTGTGGAATGTGTTAAGCTGTGTGACCATATCATCATTGCAAAACCAAGAAAAATCATAGAAGTGCTCGGACCTCAATTGGTGTAAGACTCGAACCTGCGGGCTTGATGCCCAATGTGGAGCCGATGACCCTGCAAGTCGCACAATCATCACCAGAGGACATTTCTCTGCCATATCTGTCACTGATGCAATGGTGATGCACCCCTCCGTAAGAGGCACCCCACCACAATGACATCTCCGAAACCTCTCCAAATCCACCCTCCCAGAAGGGAATGGATACCTCAGTGCCTCATCATGAGGCAGTAACCCGGTAAAAAAATATACATCTGTCTCAAGACAGATGACTAGGTTCATCCCACGTAACACAAACATGTTGTGCCTCCTACTCCAATGCCATATCAAGTAACGAAGTAATTGATCCTGCGACTGATTGAGCTTGTCCTCCACAAAATTAAAGAGGTCCCATTGCGCCATCTGATAGCGTGCCGCAACATCAATAGTGAATGCAATTCAGAGCTCGGGCCAATCCCGCTCTGAAAAAAAACATCAAAAATAGGCAAAACTCAAAAATTATATTGCCTCGTCCTTTTACGCGCCTATCCCACAGACATGCACGCTTAGGGCGTGCCTATATTTTCCACAATCGTGCTTAGGGCATGCCAAAGAAAGGGAAAAAAGTGCTTAAAGTGCGCTTATCCCTAGAAAATACGCAGAGAGGGCACACTTTTTCCCTAATCAGCCACACAATATAAGGCCAAAAAACACTCAAAATCCATAAAAACCAAGTCTGTACAGACCCCTGCATCATCACACTAAAAAATTTCAAGTGCAGGACGTCAAGGAGGTTACTTGGGCATGATATCGCTAATCCCTGGTGCTCACGCTAACTGCAACGGCAAGAACTGCTACACAGAAGTCCCTAACCTCTCAAGAACTCAACAAGTACAAATGAAACAAATTAGGTCCATATTCACCTATATCGCCCTTTTGAAAAAAACCTTGGAGGAATATAATGAGAGATTAGAATGTCCATTCTCCAAACTTTAAGCTACACCATGATCAACACTCCATAATCAACAAAAGCGATTCCACACAGTCACACTCCCGAAAAAATAAATTTTCAGCGCTGACAGGTATGCCCTCTCTTGTCTTCTTTTTTAAATCTCATGGCTTTCAGTAATAATTGATAAAGAAGATGATTTCACTTCAGGTAGTTTTTTTTGTAGGAAAAGCTTGCAAACCATTCACAACTCCATCTGATGAAAGTTGCAGAGTAGGTATCATTCTACCCCCAGCATGATAGAGTCCCAGTAAGCTCTGCATATCCTGACATCATTTCTCCATTAGAAATCAACCATAGGTTCCACATATCCGATGGTTTTTATCATCACCTCATCCTGCAAATGACAAACATCCTCATTGGTCAGTCGAGCCTCCCCTCTATGGTGCTCATCACCCATAGTAGACCATATATCATAGAAAAAGTGACGCCATGGCCATACCACTTTATTCCAGGAAGCACCTCATGCCCATCCATCCACCATGCATAAAGGTAAAGTTTTACCATACAAACTAAAACCACCTTCCTGGATGACCAGGTTGTATAAGCATATCAAAAGTGAACTATTGCGCCTAACATTTGGCCCACCATACATCCACAAGCATAATCCCATCTGTGATACTTTTTCATCCGCTTCATCAACCCCGCACATGAGACAAACCAATGGGGCCCCCACCCTCAGCAAGACACCTTCCTCACAACATAAGTGAGCAAAAACTTTCATGTTTTGGGGCACTCGTCTCCATGATTCATACAAACCAGACCCCATTGTTTTATTCTTTTGGTAAGTGTACAAAGACCGCAAATGGTGCACTACATCCCCCACCCTCTCATTCATGTTTTATACCATGGAAAAAGTCCCTGAACACCCTCAGTCGGAGTATCACAACCCCACTCACAAGCCACCATGACATTCATAGACATTTTTTACCCACCCTGGAAGTCCTACCAACTCCAGGGATTTCCCCATCAGAAATAACTATGACTGCCGCCAAACTGCATAGTTTACTCCAACCTTGGGCCATTGAATCCCCATCATCATTTTTTAGTCACCCCTCACCAACATGCCTATGTTAAACTCATCAGATCCAGGTCCTTGACCCCTCATACCAGTGACCCCCCCATTCAGTTGAGGCTTCCTTTTTTTCGACTTCAACACTTATTTTCCAAAAAGGAAGCGGTATATTGGATTACCCCTCTTCATAAAAGGTGCATCCTTGGGTGGCACTATGGGAGACATCATTGCCCACAGATGTCATCGATCCTCCTGACATTCGACTACAATAAAATCTTTCATGTCAAGATGGTATCGTACCTTACAACAATTGCACTTTGATCAAATTCGTCGAAGACCCATGCCTTCATAAGCGTCTCTTTCAGTAGTTCTTACACGGGAAGGTCCCAGTCAACACCTATGTGTACAATGTGTAGTTATATTCCATACCAATTTTACGCATATGGGTACCACATTCCACCTATTGTCAAAGAAAAAACGCCCCGAAGGGCGTTAGCAGTCACCGTTAGCAACCACTAGATCACTACCATATCAGTGACACAAATAGAACATGTATCTGTCAAAATATATTTTTTTAAATAGCCACAGCATCATGAGCATGGGACATGCCCACCTTGTAGAAAATTTCTATATATATTGTATTATATTTTCTTACAGAGGTCCCACAGGACATGGTCATTCTCTGAACCGGTGCAAGGTGTTTCCAATTCCAAGCTTCATGCAGGTCTCTCTCTCTTTATGCACGATATACAGAAAAGAAACTATAATGTATTTAAGCTATACAATGCTTCCTAGACCTCACACATTAGGGGGCCATCGTTAACACTAGAAAATAATACAAGCATAAGACAAAATTAATTAATGTCAGGAAGAAAGAATTACAAGGATGAGAGACATTAGAGAATTTGGAAAGTATTTAAAAATATCTAAGGTCTGAGGAAAAATCAAATTTGAGCAAGTCATAAATTCTTTTGCGTGCATAATCCTTTGGGAGGAGTGCCTTTGCGCACCTTATGACCCAAAATGTGCGCAATCCTAGGAGTGGAGAAAGTCACTTTTTGGGACCACAAAAAATCACACTCCGGGACAATGATTCCTCACTTAAAGCCACCTAAGGACAACCCCCAAAGCCTCCTTAGATATCAAGTGACCACACAATAGAATATTTGTGGCACACAAAGGAATCATCACCCTCTCTTGGGTCACCATCCAAAATGTACCAAGAGAGGGAAGGAGGATTTGAATTCTCCTATATAAGGCCACCATGAGATGAAGCATTTGATAGCACATTGTTATGTTGGCTAGAATTTCCCAAGCAATACCAACAGTGTGTGATTCGAAGCTGCAGAGAGAGGGGACTCAATTTTTGGCCATCCAACAAGTTTAGTCCACCACTGTAGAGAGAGGGAGACTTTGCACCAACGAAAGCTTAGAAGTAAGAACATCCTTGCATCAGGACTTAGAACCCATGTTCTAGAGGCCCTTTGGCAAGAGGGTTAAAGTTTCATCATCATGTCCTACCAGCACTCAATAACAGGGGCCTAAGAGCCACCGTTTGTATTACTGTAGTTGTTTGACTCTGTTCAGAGCTTTTGTTTATTTGTTTTAGTTTTAGTTTAGTTTTAGTTTATATATTCATGTTATTTCTCTATCTATTATGTTTATGATTCTAGCCTATTCAACTAACTTGCTTGACTCCACTTATTTTTCTTCCTGTGACAAATAACTTAAGTGCATAAACCACACCCCTTAAGTTGGTATGATTTCATACATATGTGAACCAAACAAAATAACACAATCACCATATCATGGACACATTAAATCACCATAACTTAATTATCTAGCAAAGAACCCTTATCCAGTAGATCATAATATATTGTTCGTACCAACACACATCTAACCATCCACATGTCCATTTATTTTAAAGCAATCCACAATATAGTCTTAAACTATATAAAGTATAATACATTGTAGCAATTTGTTAAGTCCCTATATTAATAGTGTAGTCCCTTATTATGCTAGTGTATCCCCATTTATTGTTATTTTTGGACCCTTGTAACCCCCATACTATTATTATTGTGCCCTTACATTATTATTGTTAGGTCGGCTAGGGTTACATTGTGGCCCCACTAGGATTACATTGTGGCCCCATGGACTCCTATATATAGAAAGGAGGTTTTGTCATTTGTATCATCCAGAGAATTTTCATTCATGTAATGTATTGGAGGTTTCCCCCTCGAAGTGGCTTATTTCTAAGGCGTTGATATCTCTTTTCTTCTATTTTTGGAGCTGGTTACACAACATTTGGTATCAGAGCTTTGGATTCTAGGGTTTCGCTTCTCCAAAAGGGTCATTGTGGAATTTTCGCTATAAATTTGTTTCTATGAAGGTTCAGAAGCTAAACATTTTAGAGTGCGAAGCCGAAATCCTGAGGAACATCGTCGAAAAATTTCAGAGCTTGGTTCACTATATTTTTGGAGATATGATCTGTAGAAGTTTATATGTTCTAACCCTAGAATCAAAGTTCATTTTTCATCTTGAACAATGTGTTCCACTGGTATGAAATGTGCTAGTGGAAAGTTTTCCAGAATGGCATCATGATCATCTATCGATAACCTCCATTGTCACTGATTTTTTCTACTCTTCACTTGCTTCAACTGCAATCGAGTTTCTATGACCAAGTGACTATATTGGGCATAGATAACCTCTAGCTGGTAATCTTGAAAAATAATATTATCTTTACATTTCTTTAATTCTTCAAAGAAATGTCCCATTAACACCATTGAACTAATTGGGTAAGTATAATTTTATGGATCATTATACACTTACATCAATGTGCATTTAGACATAGTGCATCGTAATAAATAATAATGCACTTTTTCTTGATTATTTTCTGGTGGAATGACAATGAATAGATCACCTTCTCTAACCATATCAGAAACATGACCATAATCATTGTCAATCACAACCACTTCATTGTCCATTTCCTTGTCAGTCATGTTGACAAATGGAGAAATGGTGTCAATTCTTTGTGTTTCCATGGTTTAACAAATTTCTTAATTTTGTTTTTGTAGTCATCGATGGACTTTATCTGATCAATACATGTAGAAGAAAAGCAAGAGCACTTTCGGTTCTCAATGCAATGTATATTTGCCATGTTCTTACTCCTAATGGAGTGTAAACTTCTTGTTTGAGGGATTGCAAGGAAATTAAATGGCAACGATCTATCAACATCACCCATTGCAATATTCCAAAAGTACCTGCTTGAGAAAAACACACATATGTATGAGTCAAATTTTGAACAATATTTAATATTTTTTTGATAAAAAAAATACACACACATGTATACACATATATCTCTAGACATGTATAGTATATTGTTAGTTAAATGTGTATGCTTACCTATGCACATCATCCATCCTTGGGTTCGATACATGAATTAAATTTTCTTTGCACCAATTAACAACATCCAAATAATTTGCAAGTCGGGAAGCTGAGTGATTTAATTGATGCCTCCTAAGTGCATGTTTTACACATGCCCCAACACTATCGTGCTCTCCTTTTCCATGCCCTGTCTCAAAGAAATTCCATGTATGTCAAATGTTGGTTCTCTTATGAAAACGATACAGCCAAAAGAATGATCTTGCTGATTTAAATTGACCAGCACAACCATCTGACCATACCCAATGTTCTTTAACACTGATCCTTTGTTTCAATAATTCATTAAAAATAAAATTAAAACAATGTTGAACAAAACATGTATCATGTGTTTGATCATCACTGATGTAGAAATGGTACTCCTTAATCACCTCATGATTATTTTCATCACTATCAAAACAATTGATATCAAGCTATGCATGTCTATACAAAATATGCACAAATATAGATACTTGGTCTGAATGATAATACTCACTTTGTATCTCCTTTTGTGGACTAAACATGTAATTCTCAGTGAAATCAACCCTTGATAATATTGTTCCTTTTGGGAACACATATCGTGATTGCTTGAACTGTCAATCCTGCCACCATGCTATATGATAGTGCTCAATATATTTGTATATTTGCACCCTGAACTTCTACATAAAATATGCCACTGAAATGTCATCGTCAAGTAAAGTGATTTTTTTTTATGTTGTGCTTGAATCTGCAACAGGAGTGTAAGTAACATTTTCATATCACTTCCAATTCAGATTGATATTTGACAGTATGTGATCATTAGGATCAATGGGATACTTTGCATCGTAGTGTGCCAAATGAGAACATTATGGGCATTTAATTCCACCAACACATTCTTTTTTGTAAAATGATTTATTATTCTCTCATGAAAATGATATCTTCGATAAAACTTCACAAAGACTTGAAGGAGGGGGGTCATTTGACTAATATTTTATTCCAAACTTTACAAGTGTCTCATAAAATAATTGGAATTCTACATGGTATCGACAACAACATCTCTCTCGAATAGTGATAGACCTGAAATACCATGGTTTAATCTTCAGAAATGTGCTAAGGGAAACCTTCACATCAATATTATTGTCCATAAAGTTCTGGAATAATTCTACTTGATTGAAATGTGTTATATGTTTGGCATGAGTTTCATAAAATCCCTTAGATATACAACATCGCACAATTTCCTTTTCATTTGGTGACACGAGAATTCAAATTCAAAAACTCTTTTACCCTATCCCTCACACCATCAGGAAGTCTATCATGATATGGATGCCTGCAAATATTTTCCCAACATGTAAGTTCATCATTCTCATTTAATTGAATTCTAAATTTTGTATTCCTCCATAAACTTTTTCTTGATGTTTTAAACAATTTTGAAGTTGTTGACATTAACCAACTTGATGCAGTTTCATTCGTGAGTAAACCTGTTAAAAGTGCTCTATGAGCACTCTTTTCAACTTGAGATCGCTTTTTGGCTAGTGTGGCAAGCGCCGACATCACATTTTTTGATACCATTTGATTTTCTAAAACCTCTTTCTCACTTTTAATGCCCAATAATTTCATGACATTTTTGAGAGATTTGTGCTTTAAAAATCTATGTACCGTCTGAGCTTGTGCTATTATAGATTTACCTTCAAAAATATGTTTCAACCCCCAATTTATTTTATCTCGAACTATTTTTTCAGGCATTGGTGGTCCCAATTCTTCAATTTGAGTTGGATCCATATTATATAGAAAGTTGTAGTCGTATACAACGTTCTTGGAACTTCCAATTAATTGCAGTGAAATGCTAGGTGTGGTAGTATCTTCTTGTGGTTTTGATGTTGTCCCTGTGTAAAAAAAAAATATTAACTTCTAATTTGAAATTGAAATATATATATTTTTAATTTTAAAACTATCTTGAACTACAATGTTTTTAAAAAAAATACAAAATTCAAATTGAAGAAACTATTGACTCACCAGTGAGATCGATATCGATATTCTCTTGGACATTTGTGTTTTCAATATTCTCGTGTACAAGTTCCTCAACATTTCTCATTTCCTCGTCATTGTCATGCACCTCTACATCTCTTTCACGATGCTCTACTTCCACATTTATTTCAAGGCTTAATCTTTCCCTTTCCTCTCACTTTTTTTTTTAATTTCTCATTCTTTTCGCTGAATCAGTTCTATGTCGATCATGCCTTGATTTTCAATTCCTTTTGCTTCCCATGTTCACAAAATTGGAAACCTAAAATCCAATTCTATTTGGACCAAATACCCAAAAAAACATAAAGACTTCAGAATAAGCACTTCATGCCTTCAATAAGGGCTAAATTAAATAAATAATTAAATTCATAAAGACATTTTGAAAAAATACTTCATGTCTTCATAGAGACATTTTGCAAAATATCAAGTAATTAAATTCTGACAAAAAATAAAAATGTAATTTTTTCCCCATAAAATTTTCACTTCCCTTTCCTTTAAATATGTGCTCTTTAAAAAAAAATTGAATGTTTAAAAAAATTACTTAAAAAAAAAAAATTGCACCCAAAAAAAATTCACTAAAAAAATTTCACAGCCAAAAAAACTTCGGAAAAAAATTCGCAAAACAAATTGCGCACACAAAAAAATTTCACACTTTCACACCCTCACACGTTCGCACCTTTGCACCTTCACTAGTTCAAAATGGTGTGTGGAATATTGTGGACTTAATATTTTGAACGAGAATATTTATATACAACTCTTGCCCGAAACATCGCAACAATACGATGAATCTTCGTAGGATTCCATCAGCCGGCGATAAAATGTTTCAATTAAACTTCTCGCCTGAAAGTTTAATAAACTCTCGGACCAGAGTTATATAACTCTCGCACGCAAACTCTTAGCCGAGAGTTTACTCACACAGTTAAATTTAACCTATGGTGATTTAAACTCTTGGTCGAGAGTTTAGCATTTCTCACCTGAGAGTTTATTAAATTTCTTGCCCGATAAATTATCTCGCCTGAGAGTTTCTAGTCAACGAAAAAACCAAAAATTTCTATAGTTTTCAGGAACCTGCAGCTTTTGAGGGGCGAAACACCTACAAAAATAGAATGTTATCTTTCGGTCCTAGTACCATTAGGTTCATCTCTGAATCTAGTTTCTAATGATGTAATATTTGTGGAGTTTCATTAAAATTTTCAAATTGCTATTAATTTTATACTAAATTGTGTCATTGTGAAATTTCATTGTTCTAAAAATTGCAGTGAATGAAAATTCAATAACTCTAGAATGGAAACACCAAAAAACTTAGAAAATCATATTTCAATTCCTCTCCCTTTATTCTTCAAAGGGATATTATCATTTTTCTTATTGACGATCACATTGAAGAGAAAATGTAGGGCTCATAAAATGTACTGAAACATCACCGTTTGTTTGTCTTCATCCATTTCAAAAAATAATAAAAAATAGTGATTTAATCTGAAAATTACCAAAAAAAAGTCATTGCAGTAGTGCAGTATATCTATATTATGATGATATGGTTTATTTCCAAAAAATGAATAACCATCCCTAAAAAAGGTTAGGGTTCAAAAAGTGACTAATTATGTTTGCCTGAAAAATTTCAAGTATATGCAGTTAGTAAACAACATATTTACCCTCTATATGTCAATATTTTTTTTTTTAATATGAGTATGGAGGTAAGGCAATTCTCTACAAGTCTTGTTTTTATGTCAAAGCGTAATTTGCATTGAAAATATGAGTTTTGTGGAATTGAAGTTGAAATACATAGAAAATTACAATTTTCAACATCAAAAAAGGGCAGAAAGTGTTTCCCAACTTCATGTTTTCACCCAGATGAAAAAATAATATTCAACAAAAGTTGGATTGGCTAGATGGTAGATTGACCCATATGGAAAATCATGTCCATTGTGACCTCAAACCTTCTCCTTCAGCTTTTTTGGGACTGGACCATCCAACTCTCGTAATTTTTTCTTATTTTCAATGGTGATCAGTTCTATTATGATCCTAATGATATTTTGGTTGTTTTTTTGTGTATGGGTATGCACTTACTCACCAATAAATGTAGTAAGCGTGAGGCTAGTAAGATTTTGAGATATTTTAATCTGATGCGTAACCTTTTTGACTTAGTAGAAACTCTTTGCTTCACAAGAATATATATATATATATATATATATATATATATAAATAATTTATTAATATTTTTGTGTTGTTTGATGATGCATTTATGAAAATAAATGTGAAAATATAAGTTTAATATTTTATGCATATATCTTTTAAAATGAATTCCTAGAAACTAATATATTTTCTGAATTCCAAAATATACTAAAAAAAAAATGTGGTGTGTGTGTTTTTTTAATGATATTGAAAGTTATTTAATATGAAAATTTTATTTTGAACTATATTTCAAACTTATTTAGATCTTAAAAAAATTTAGTAAATGACTTTTGCTCATATAATTTAATTATAATTTAATATATAATTTAAAAAAAAATGATATAACAACAATTTACATAATAGGTATAATGACTAAGATTGTTTTTCCCTAAAAAAAAAAAAATTATTTTTTCACTTTCTCTTTCTTTTCTTTTTTAATTTGATAAACTAATATTTTAAATTACTTTGTATACACCCTTGTATTTCCTATAAATAATTGTGTTTTATATTATAAATAATTATATTTTTTATTATTCAAATGAGAAAGTAGGAAATACCCTTTTGCAAAACAAAAATCTATTATATGCCAATATATTGTTTAATATGTTTTTACTATGTTATTGATCCTTGAAATACCTTCAAAATTGTGAAAAAGATATAATATTAGTTTGAGAAAAAAACAACTAAAATATAGAATCAGAACTATGAAAATGAAATATCTTTGGATATAGAATTCAACAATAAATTCATTAAAATCAACTTCATCGCGCAACAAGATAAAGACAAATGATTTTCATTCCATGAAATTGGATTTTATAAAAATTTTAATATTGTAATATATTTTTATATTAATATAATATATTTAAATTTATATTTAATTATATTTAATATTTAAGTATGAGAGATTTCTGCAATGCATTATATTAGATATCATTTTTGGTAATCAATTGTTATAATCATTTTCATGAAAGGTAGTCGTAATTAACTAATTTCTCATGATTTTGAATAGTTCACTTAACACTTATTACATCAAATAATACTCATAAATAAATAACTTACTTAACGCACTTGAATCCCAAAAATAATATCTAAGATATTAAATATATTAAATTTATATTAAATTGTATTTTATTCTTATACCTAGATGTGTTGTAAAATCATGAGTTATTTATTTTCCTACATGACAATAACTAGTTTATGTCATCATCCTATTTCCTATGGGATTATGTATATTTAAATAATTAATTGAAAAGGGAAATAAACTTAGGTGCAGAGACAATTAAGTTACATAAAGAATAATGGAGAAAAATTGCGCGCATAACTCATCTACCTCACTAATCGATACTCTTTCCCATGTACATGATTTATAAATTTGGGTATTGGATAAAGTACCCACATTATTGTACCTGCCGCTGGCAGGATTCTACACATCAAATTTTGCTTGATAGTGACATTAATTCTCTTTGATTAGACATATCTCTTGAAATTTTGTATAGTTTGGCTATAGTTAGGTTTTAATAAATTTTTAATTTATTTTTCTTGCATCTGATTGGTGGATAGTTTCAACATGTTATTGCAAAATGCATAGATCTTAGTGCCAATTTCTATTTTTTATTGTTTAAAATTAATTTTCCTTTCTCCTTATTAGTTGAAATTATTCACTTGTTATTGGCGCTCGTCTTGCAATGCCGTCATTTCTATATTTGTCCTGTCATATTTATAAATACATTCATCTGACAAATAATGCAAGCACATAGCAACCTTTAGAAGAATGCCTTTTTATAAACCCACTATCTGAAATTGTTCGACTTCACAACCTTTGAAAGCAAATTCATATTTTCGCTCCGACTCTTAATTCATGGCTAGAATTGCTAATCGAACTTCATACTTGGACCCCTAATGGCCCACCATATGAGATGGATATGGCACCCCATAGTAAAAACCTTCGGTTCTATTTTTTTTTTTATTACTCAGACTTTATGATTGAACTCTGAGGCCTATCTTGGTGTTTGGAACTATGTGAACTCTTGTTCAAGGGTCGATTTTGGTTGATTAATACCAGCACAATTCGATATAAACCAATGTTATATGCAATCCCACGCAATGTACCAACGCCAACATAAAACAGTGATTGACCCACAACATATTACTTGGCATTAAGTGTTGAACGGATCCGATGGTCCACATTTGCTCGCGCGCCTAACCTCAACCTTACCCACATCCAACGATCATCGCGTAACTAAGTAGCGCAGGCGATAATCCTTAGATTTCACGCGATATAAGAAGTAATAAAGTAGTGACATGTTAGAGTATCATTGGATCGCGTTCCAATTTCCAAAACTACTCCTCGGCCAAAATTGCACGCGAGACCAGTAATATTTCACACGAAACTGCTCAAATGCATTAATGTGGAATTCCACTGCAATGCAGGTTTAAATCGCTCTTTTTAAGGCATGTCTTCTCCACTTCACCACTACGACTGCAATATAACTGCATATATTAATATTAGAAAACCTTATTTTCAAATCGAACTGAATGAATTTACATCATAGAAATGTTTAATCAAGATTTCTGTGTTTCAAACTACAAAATTTTCTTGATTATTAAAATAAAACCTTTCAACTTTTATTTAACATCCATCACAGTCGAACTATTTTTTTCCCTCATCATTGGCGTGCAGAGTTTATCTATATCCTTCGTGCAGTGGTCTGGAAGGTGATTCAATTTTGAATGCACGAAATATCTTATTTTAGTTTTTATCCCAAAATCTTAATGCAAATAACATTGACTGAAATACTACAATGTCATATCGAAAAATAAGTAATAGGATATTGTTAGCAAATTATCGAAACAACCTTTTGAAATTCAAATATATGAATATCCTATGTACCAAATATATCAATCATTTTGCTGGAAAGAACTGACTTTATTTATTTCTTTGTATGTTTAAAAGATGTTTACTTATCTGTAATTTAATTCATGTTTCAACTCCTTTGATGTAATGTTCCATTCGTATATATACTTTGCGAAGTTCAAGGTCACGCTATGCATCGGACCCACAACACACCTTACATTTATTTCATATGAACCAACATTCTTTCATGAGGCTGGACCAAAGGTTCCAACTTTAATTTAATTACTGAGCACAGAATTCGATCACTATTGAATCAAACCCCATGGCATAAAATAGCACCTGCCTTATGCACCCAGACCTTACAAAACTTATTTAATTCAAACCAAATCTCAACAACATGAGGGCCCCACAACTATACGTACTTGGTTTAATTGTCGAACAGATCCAAGGGTCGACAGTTCATCGCACCCCAAAGGTCAATCGAATAGATCTAAGTGGATTTTGCATTTTTTTAATCTCCGAGCGTTAACGCTAAAAAAAAACGTGATGAGAGTGGTTTTAAATAATCACTTTAAGCCATGTGTTGCTGAGAAAGAGATATCATGTTAATTTTATGAAAAAAACTTACCACCTTTAATCGCACGCGACACTGCTGGTTTTTCCAACTATGGTTTTACTGTTCATTCAGCTCATGATTCCACCTTTCTTACTCCAGGTTCCGCTTTCTTTTAAATTTACTTTTGACCTCTGTGCTATTGAATTCCCATTCAATTTCGCAGGTCCATTAACCCATTAACCCGCTCAAGCTTTTCGCGGATAAGGGCACTTTCTTTATTGCTTTCACCCAACACTCTGGATCGATTCCAATCAAATCAATCACATAGAGTTCAATGCAGATTCAACCATGCTTAGTAATCAATTCAACACTGTTTGTGTCCTTCCTCAAAGGCTAGGCTCATCAGTTTTAAAATGGTAAAAAGGTTTACCCCACATAGAAAAAATATCTAAAATAATAGTTCAAGAAGACAAATGAGTAAATAAATGTGTAAAACAAATATATAGAATATTAGCGAGAGAAAAAAACTACTATTTATTTTACCACCATACTATCAACTTCCCTCTGGTCACAACCAACGATATTAAAATAATACTTTTATGGCTACAAACTTATTCCTTATGACCTAGTTTTATAATGCAGAGATTTTCTTCAGAAGTTATAACACCCATAGTTCCTATTGTTAAGAAAATGCGTAGCTTTATAAACTAAAAAATATATTTATACTTACTATGTTCCTTGTTGGACCATGTAAAATCAGGCAAGTTTTTGGTAACAAATAGATTGGAATTTTACCAATCACGTAGGTACCTCGCTGAATTCTCCCTTCCTGGCATTTTGGTCATGAATCCATATCCACAGCTAGTTGGTCTTGATTTCAAAATTTAAACTTATTTTGTTCCTCATTTCACAATGTGAAGTGAGGCAAGGTTCCAAATACAAATGGGTTGAATTCCTACCAATGGCATAGGTACTTTGTTGAATGCTTCATACCGGGCATTTTTGTCAAGCCACCATATCTACAGATAATTGGTCTTGTGTTCATCCATTTATTATTAAACTTCGACCATCAAAAAAACCACTGCGTCATTTTAACAATACAATTGGGCCCACGCAGCATAGCTTACCCCACCATTAACCTCCGTCCATCACATGCAACGCATCACCATCAGATCTTGACAGTATTAGATTGGACGGGTAATGCGAGTATCACGTTTTTTTATCCTCTGGGGTTTAACGCTCCAACCTTATGCGAAATTAGTGGTATTGAAATACCACCACCTCCTTACGTGTCAAGCACTGGGCTATATCGCGTTTCTTTTCTCAAAAAAGCTTACAGCTTATAAATTATGCAAAACCCACTCCTGGATTCTGAAACCGCTTTCACTGTGCATTCTTATTTCATGAATCCACCTCCGGTTCACCTTTCCATCCTTTCGGTTCATCGGCATTTTACTATGGTGCTTCAATCAGTAATAATGCACAACTCCAATGCTCTTCTGTATTGAAGGATTGACACAAAATCGCTATCAATTCATATAAGTTGAAGCCCTTCTTTTCCATAAGAAAATTAACAGCATGGATCCAATAACAAATTGATCTTCACCGTTGGGGAAAACAGAGTTCTGTTATAAATTCTGGTATTCAAATGGCTGTCAATTAACACAGAGGATATACAACCCGATAAAAAGAATTGAATTCCTCCTCAGAACTGATCCATTCTGATTTATATTAGATTGCCCGATAATTACAAGATTTATATTAGATTGCTCAATAAGTACAAACCACACAGAACTCAATTAAATGGGCGGGCATTCTCAATCAAACCTTTCAGTAGTAACAAAATACCATATCATTCCTATTACCAAGTTTTATTCACTGAAACTCAACCATCCCTCATGCAGAGTTAAATCAATAACATATATAATTTCACTGAGAAATAAAGCCAATACATATGTATTTCAATCTACTTTATTGTTTGAACAAAATGACTATAGATTTATTATTTTATTTTTAACTATGTTAATTAAAAAAATATAACTTCAAATTTATATTTAATTATTTGTTTTTCAATTTTTTTAAAATTTCGTATATTTTATAGTTATTTTTTAAACAACATAATTGTAGATTTATTATTTTATTTTTAACTATGCTAATTAAAAAATATAACTTTAAATTTATATTTAATTATTGTTTTTAATTTTTTTTTAAACTTTGTATATTGTATATTTAAGAATTTGTTTTTCATAGATTTTATATTTTATATAATTAGTTTAATTACTTTATTATAATTAAGATTAATATTTAAATTATTCAAAAGTAACTAAATAATTTGGATTAAAAAACACTAGGAAAAAGTTATTTTAATTAATACTTTCATTCATGGCATAATGATTAGGCAATGTTGCATGAATAACAAGGCTACAAGGTAGCTACTACGTGCCGCTTAATTTAAATATAGTTTACATATTTATAATTTAAAGTAGAGCCAAACATTTACTCTATAATAAATATTTAGAAAAATTTTAATACTTTTAAATTCATATTTAATATGAAAAATATTTTTTAAATTAATTTAAATATCCACTAAACCTACTATGTTTCATGAATAAAGAAAACAAATTATTTATTAATTATATTGTGTACTATATCCCTTTCATTCTTTAATAAAAACCTTATAAAAAAACACATATATTAATATAATAACAAGTACTCATAAAATTTTTAACACTTTGAAATTCACATATTAGAAAAAAAATATTTTAATTAATTTAAAAATATTATAATATGAAAAATATTTATTTTAATTAATTTTAAAATTTTCAACCAACTGTATTTTATGGACAAGAAAACAAATGGTTCTTCATTATATAATAGGACATTTGTTTTATGGACAAGAAAACAAACAATTGAGTTTCCCCAATTCTTGCTGTATAAGAGAAAATTAAAGATGATTTTAACAATAATTTTATGCCTTCCAAACAAGAAGACTATTTTTCAATTAAATGCCATAGATCCCAGTCGCCAAAAAATTACTGAAAGCAAACCATCAACTTACTCTCTACGTCTCAGGTGTAAAACTCTACCTCAGCCCTTAAAACACTAACCCTAATTCAGTATTTGCATGATATAAACCCTAAACCCTAAAAAATGGCTTTGGGAGAGAACATACACCAACATTCAAAGGATTAAAAAGTACCATTCGTGGGAGAGCTAATCTAGCACTCACATAATTCCTAAAAGCAACAGCCCCAGTCAAATGGTCAAAGGGATGTACCGTCAGCTTCCTTCTTGTTGAACCATTTCTACCCCAAGCCAATTTCCTCCCAAATGAACAATTTTTGTTGCCAATTTGCAGGTCTTGCCATCTCACAATTTATATTAGTGAAAATATTCGTTTGTTTCTTAATTCTTATATTACCCCTCGCTAAATTGTAGAGACTTTTACTTCCTATCCAGGGATCAAGTCCAAGCTGGATTTTATCTTCTCTACCCACCTTCTAGATTAGCTAGTAACCAATCAGCTAGAAAGCAGAGTTCACAACTTTCCAAATAATTGATGCATTATGCACCACAACTTTCCAAATAATTGATGAATTATGCACTTGTTTGATGAGGTTACTAACCCATTCCTCCACGATGCCAACAATTTTCTAGATAATTGATACATTATAAACTTCGTTGACGAGGTTCCTAACTCATTGTTCAACTGTGTCAACCAGCTTTTCCACATAATTGCTACATTACGCACTTGTTTCCAATTCCTCAATTCTGCCTAAGTATATATCTGATTACTTAGACTCACAAGCCTTTTCCTTGTATTAAGTGGAATTGGATGAACAAAATACCTCAATTTACCATTTACTAAAAAACCTAAATTGATTAGATTGTAAACCTTAACACTAACATAAATTCTTAATTTTTACTTTAATTTAATTATATTTAAACTAAACTAAGCAGCAACTTTATTGGAAAACAAATCCTCATAAACATGTTGAAACTCAAATTGCAACATTTCCATATGTACATTAAGCAACAGGTAGTAGCTACTCTCTCATACTCATATTGATGCCAAAAATAAGCTAAGCATATGTGGCAGATCTAATCTACACATCAAATGCATATGCTCATGGGTCATCCTAGTAATTATCAATTGGTTACCATCATCAACACAAAAGTTGTTTTACTATGATTTAGATAGATTTAAGCTACTACTATATAGCGCATAAATTTTTAATTTTTACTTTGATTTAATTATATTTAAACTAAATTAAGTAGCAACTTTATTACAAAGCAAATCCTCATAGACATGCTCAAACTCAAATTGCAACAATTATTTCTAATTTAATTTAACTATACTTTATTACAAAACAAATCTTCATAAACATCCTCAAACTCAAATTGCAACATCTCTATAATTACATTAAGCGGCATGTAATAGCTATAATAGCTATCCATAAATATTTCCAACATCACATTGCAACATTACTATATTTAAACTAAGCGATAGGTAGTCGCTACCTTGTAGTCTTGTTAGTGCTTAGTGTTCGAGTGATTAGTGACATCAAACTTTTATGTGAAAGATGAGTCACATTGTAAGAGATTCGTAGAAAGCTGGAGCAACGTCAAGCTGATTATTGGTGTATTCTCCTCAAGCTCCCCATGGATGTAACTTAAAATCAAGGATAAACATCAAACTCCATGTTGGTGACTTTTCTTAAAGTTCCCAAAGGATGATGTAATTTTTTTAATTCATGGTTTGTATACTATTACATAAAACATGAGATATTGTTCTAACAAAATGTTGCTCTCTCGTTAAGTTATATGTTTATGAGGAAATTTTTTATTGTTTTTTATTAAGCTATTTTTCTCCATGACAAACCATCTACTTATTTATTCTATTATTGCCACTTCATGAAAAGTAGATGTATTCGTAGATTTCTACTAAATGACACTTTTCTGGAGATCGAGATCCCTGTGCTAACTGCTATACGAATTAGTTAATATTAATATAAATTTGTCTCAAAGTGATATAATTGTGTTATCTAAATTAACATTAACTATAGTAGTGCACGCTATTGATATTTAACATTATCTAAACTTAAAACAATGTTTTGTATTCAACGCTTCACAACTTTTTTTTTAATTATGTTTCAATGATTGCAAAAGTAACCAGATTAAGGACACCGAAATTTTATATGAAAATCCAATGAAAACTAAACTCTAATATGGGATTGTACATTATATAAATGTAAGTACAAATCAGAATCGGAAAAGACACCTGTTTCAATGGTTTACAGAGTAAGAATATTGAAGATATAACCAAAATTTTATTTGAAAATCCCAATCAAAGATAAACTCTAATACGGGATTATACATTATATGAAAATCCCAATCAAAACTAAATTCTAACATGGAATTGTACATTATGTAAAGATAAGTACAACGCAAAATTGGAAAAGAAATCCGAAGCGAGGAAAGAAATTTTGCTTTCGCTAGCTACCTTTAATTTCAATAAGTAACCTAGAGTCATTGTTGATGGTGCACAGAAAAGGAAGGTAAGAGATATTGCATAAAAGGAAACCAAGATCTATAATGCATCATATATGTGTTCTTTTAGATATTCTTATGAAGCCATATATGATTTGAAGTGTTAGATTTCTTATCAAATCAATAATATATTGTAAGAAGCCATATATTTGAAGTGTTAGATTTCTTACCAAATCTAATAATGTATTGCAAAGTGGTTAGAAAATAATTGAACGACATCAAATATATTTTCTATGTTAATTAGAAATTGATATCATTGAGTTTGGGTATAAGCATTGTGGATGGTAGAAAAATGGTTTAACGATCCAGGAGGATTTCAGATGACAAGTGACTTAAAATTGGTCAAATTCAAAGTGGTCGAACGACTCTCGAACTAGGTTCATATTGAATTGTTCATCTCTCTGATTCCAACGGTGCAAACGGATCTTTAATCCAAGACTGTATTGAGAAGTTAGATTGAGTCAAAGTTTTGGTCAAAGTTGGGCACTAGGCTAGGTTAAAGTGTCCCACAAATTCACTGCCAACCAGCAGAAAACCCAACTCTCGAAGCAAGCGAATTTGTTGGGTACTTAAAATGCCTAGTAACCCTTAAATTCGAGAAAAAAATACTATTAATGTTTAAAAAAACAAAAAAAAAATATTAAAAAATGAGGGTGGCTGGCCACCAACCCCACTACCCCACCGCTCGTTATAACTGTAATAAATATGTTAATGGGTGGGGGCGGGTTGTCAACCCCACCGCCTGAAACCTCCACGAGAAAGAAGTCACGAATGGGCGGTGGGCAGGACACCTCTAGTGGACTCGACCCACGCCCACCACATATTACTACATTGCTTAAGCCACCCAAAGGCAGTAGAGGAGGGGACCGGCAGGGGTCAAACCTCCGTAGCCTATGTGGCTAGCCCCCGAGCGGGCAATTGCAAGACTTATCAACCAAAAAAACCAAAAAATTTTAAAACCAAACAAATGTGAAACAAACATTGCCAAAATGGGTCGGTTCGAGTTTGAACCCGAACCTTCTGCATTCACCAATGAACATCACTGCTTGGTGCTACCAATGCACCACCAGCCCGGACTTTGAAGAGTCTACCACAAAAGTTATATAAAATTGTGTCCATTGTGCAGTGAGCCCAAGTAGGGTAGAGCAGGAACGGAACAAGGAGCGGGCTAGAGGGGAGGAACCTTGCTGAGGGAATATTGAGGGCATCAAAAAGATTCCCTGGGGTGCAGAACTTGTCAGTGTCCTTTGCGACAAATTTTATGTCAATTTTACACCTCTCAGTGACAGGATCTCAACGGTGATGTTTGTTTCTACATCAGAGCTCTCCATTTTTCGTCAATTTTCCAGATTAGAGGTGTAAGGGTATTTTATGTAATTCACTTGTACTTCTTCTTCTTCTTGCCACTTAATGAATGAAGGCCTCACCACTGTTGAGAAGGGCCCAGAGACGTAGCCCAAATTGGATGAAATTTGTAATCAAATTTTTTGGGCCTTGATCTCATGTATGCTATGTTCTCCTTTCTCTTTGCTTTATGTGCTTATGTTCTCATAATTTAAAGTGGTTTGTTATATGTAATTATTTAATGAATCTATAAGAAAAATATCTTGGATCGACTGGTATCAGAGCAACTCTTTGTTGATGCGAATTGCACGAGTACATGCTAACAAGAAAGAAGATTCAGAAAGGTGAAGGAAAGGTTAAGTCCTTTGATCCTGAAGCAGGACATGCACTGTGAAGAAGAGAAATGGCAGATGAAGAAGCTCATTGGGAAGAAGAGTGGAATTACGACAAGCCATTATACAACATGGAAAAGAAAGTATAAAAACTATTTGCAGAGTATGAAAAGATCATCAAGCTTGACACAAAAAGTGCAAATGATCATGGATCAGTAAATCATGGAGATGATGTAGAAGCACTCCCTCCCTCTCCATCTTCTAGTGATATTTCCTCTTCTTCTTCTCATCATTCCCGCAGAGGTCACATGCATACATCTAAGAAAATTTTCCTTAAACTAGATGTAAAGTTTGACTTGCCTATATATACAGGATAATGTAATGCGTAAAATCTCAACAATTGGATTTGACAGATTCAATAGATCAAGAAAGACGAGGCAAAGATCCAGTTGGAATCCCTTCGACTGAGTGAAACCGCTCCCGTTTGGTGGGAGAGGAAATTGCAAGGTAGCAAAATCTTGGTAACCTTCTCTCCTCGTGGTCAAATTTTATTTCTGCATTGAAAAATCAGTTTTACCCATTGGGCCATAAGCAAAAAGCATTAATGGAATGGCAACACCTAAAGCAAGGCAAAGGATAAAATGTGAAAAAATTCACTGAAGAATTTAGGAAACACACATTGAACTTAGACATTTCATTAGATTCACCAGATATTGTGACTAAGTATATCGGTTCTTTACATGATTATATAATACATGAACATTATTATTATTTGAGCCTACCACCATTGCTGAGGCTAGTGTGAAGGCCATGAATCTTGACAACAGGGTGACGCATGAAAAAAATTACCACCCAAAAATATCCACAACAATAAAGAGAAGATGAGAAAAGAACTCTTATACCCATTGTGAGAAAGAAGGATATGATGAAGACAATTGATGGAAACTGCACCCTGAGGTGAGACCTAAGAAGGATGACAGGAAGGAGAGGGCACAGAGAGCTGCCACCATGCAACAAGATTAGAAGTTTTAATCATAGAAATATGAGAAGGTCATGAGTGTGTGAATTGCACAAGGTAGACCAATTGACTTGGGGTCAGACTTTGGTGATGCATTAGGGGAATTTTGAGGTCTAAAATGGGCCTTCTGAGAAAAACATACAAAAATAAAATTTATAAGAGCCAATATGATTCAAGATGATGATGTCAACTATTGGGGATGATTCATCATTTTTAAAGTAAAATGGTAAAAACATTAAAAAAATAATAAAATAATAAAACTATCTCCCAAAGTGTTTACTCAAATTTCAAGTGGGAGTACTCGTTGGATGAAAAATTTAATTCGTTATCCAAGGAGTACCCATGTTGCATACTTTAGATGGACCCGTTTACATGAAAAACGAGAGATACATGAAAGGCGTGATTGCAATCATGTTTTTCATATTTTTCTCATTTTTCGTGTAGCAAGGTCCATTGAAAGTGTGAAAAATGCGTACTCCTTGGATGAGGAGATAAATTTTGCATCAAACGAGTACTCCTGCTTGAAATTTGGGTAAACACTTTGGGAGATAAGTTGAAAATACGAGTTGAAAAATTAGTTTTTTTTTCCCTCTAAAATTTGATGATGCAATCAAATATTATTTTATTATTTCCACTATTATTTTATAATTTCCATAGGAGGCCCATTTTAGACCTCAAAATTCCCCTAATGAAAGGAGGATTGCAACTCTTGGAATTGTCTTAGATGGGCCCATCGATTTGGGTTCAGATTTGGGAAATGAAACAAAAGTTTCAACAAATAATGAACCAAAGATGAAAAGGTTGCCCAATGCGACATGACTCCATGAACTTGAGGAGATTAATCAAAGAATTCAAGCAGACAATACTTAGCTAAGGAGACTCCTACAGAAAGTAGAAAAGTAGAAACAAAGGTTTATGTGCCAGTTGCAAGCTAAGGACAAGGCCTTCGAGAAGTTGTAGCATAAACCCTTGAGGTAAAAGGTTATTATTCAATTTCATATGCTTTTCATGATCACGATTTAACTGCTTTCGAGAAACATAATACAGCTATCAGGTCCAAACTTTTGAATAAGATGGGGTATCAGGGAATGGGCCTCAACATTAATGACCAAGGAATCATAAACCCTATAAAAGTAGAATAATTACCCCATCATGCAGGACTTGGGTATGACAAGAAGGAAGTTGGGGAATGCTCCAAGATAGCTAGCGGACCACCATCAACAAATAATGAGAGTGCCTCATCACATTCAAGCGATAGCGAGGGATCCATGAACACTTATCAGTGGCACATCAGGACGAAGCATTCCAAGATGGTCTAGAAAGTCTGGAAGAGGAAGGATCATAGCCACAATGATGAACACTAGAGATATACATGTCCAACACTTCAGGCCAGAAAATAACCCATTCAGAATCAAGTCATAAAGAATATTCCTCAAGCAAACCCGCCACAGGGAGATGACCCATTTACTTTATTAAGTAAAATATGGTTTTTTAGAGGTATTAGTTTGTTATGGCCACAATTTTTAAATAATGTGTTGTGAATAAATGTAATGGTATTGATGTATCTTCCATCTCTTCAAAATGAAACAATGATATTTTTGGCCTTTTGTGTTAGGATATTCCAATACATAGGAAATAGTTAAGTATAACTTGGTCTAGTGTAGGGTAAGGTAAAGTGTGTTTCTTTACTATGTACATTTGTACCTTATAATCTGACGGTCACGATTTGTAGTGATCTGACGTCTCACTCTCTCCTTGGTATTAACAACACTTTATCCATGGCTTAGCACCCGATTGGTCCATGATCTCTATTTAAAGAGCATGGAGGGTCATTTTTCTGGTAATCATTTATGAGAGAAACATATGTAAAATTTCTTTTATATTAATAAATTTCTTGAAGTGGTCGTGTTGGCTCAGGTCGTGGATTGTTTCCCTCTTCGAGGGTTTTAACCACATGATAATACTGGTGTATTGATTTTTGATCTTTTTGTGAGCGGTGACCTTTGGTTTTTAATCTAAGGAACTTACCCTGTAAATTCCTACATGGTATCAGAGCTATTTTTAGGGCCGAATCCATTGTTGATCGAAATCCAAAGCCGATTTGACTGCATGTGACTGTCGTTTTGTAGATCTACAATTTTTGAACTTTTTTGGGCTTGGATAACAGCTCGGTTGTGTCTGGAGCATCCGTTATAGTGAGGAAACCCTTTCGTTTCATGCAAAAAGGTTTCCGGTTGTCCAAGTTATGCCAGTTTAGATCTTGAGGTATAAAGCATCCTTTTTGCAGTTATATTTGTTAATCGTTCTACTTATTTCGGTTCCCTTTGTTTATTTCAGTTTATTTATTTTATTTTTTATTTCTTTGCTGATCTATACCCTTTTCTCTATGTATGCTCTTTTCTTTGCGCTGTGTGCGATCTCAGCAAATCCAAAATAGTAAGAAGGGATTTTTTTTGCTACGTACGCTCTTTCCTTATGTCTGTGTGCGATCTCGGGAAATCAGAAATAGCCTAAAAAGGATAGTTGCTGGTAAGGCTAACTAGAAATCTAACGTTTTCTTGTAATGCTTGCATTTTCATTTTTTTGTGCTTGGTTTTTGTGTTTTTTTTGCAGGAAAAAGCATGCACACAGAAGAGTAAAAAAACAAAAAAACCCTTCCTCCTTTCAAACAATTACATAATATTTTTACTAGCTCACTTGGTGTAAAGTTAGTTTATGAGAATAGAGGTCTTGGGTTCAAGTCTCTTTCTCAAGCTTCTTTCTGTAAAAGGGTTTTGTTAAAGGGGGTGGGATATTTTTTTCAAAAGTAGAAGTTCATCATCAAATTTCAAACCGTTCCCGTAACTATTCAGCATCTACAACTCAGGTTTTTCAAAAAGGCATAGCTTCCTCATCCGAAAGCCATTTTTCGAGCCGTTTTTTTTAAGCGGCCTAATTTTTCGAGATCCTTCGATTGGAGCAGTTAGTTTTAGCTCTTTTCAGCTTCAGTTTTTTTTTTTTTTAATGGAAAATGCATATCCGGTTATTCTTAACAACACCAATTATTTCCAATGGATACCTCACATGGTATATTTACTTAGAAGTAAAGGGCTTTATAGAATAGCCACATGACAAGAATCTAAACCTTCCGATGATGAAAAAGCCGCTAAATGGGAAAATAAACAATATCAAGCACGAGGGTTGATAGGAATGTCTATTGCTTAAGATCTTCAATTTCAAATCCTTGAAATTGACACCCCCCATGAAGCCCTGAAAAAGATAAATACTGTTTTTGGCATTCAAAATCAAATTAGGGCCCATTAGCTTGAAAATGAGTGCTTGCTTTGGACCCCAATAATTTCTCCTCTATTGAATATTTGTTGTTCCAATTCAAGACCCTCAGACTTCTTTTAGAAGGTTGTAAGGTCAAAAAGGAATATGGTAGCCTCATCTATTTCGTTCTTACTAAGCTTGGCCCTGCATACTCTGTATTTTTTTCCACCTTCCATTCCACTATAGAAGCTCTCATTTCTCAAGGAACAACCTACAAGAACCCCTTTTTTGATGCCTTTTGCGATTCTTTGATAAGAGAACAAGAAAAACTCTTACACCTTGGCCTTATTACTTCTGGAAACGCTTCTAAGAAATCCTTAGCAACCCAACAACAACCATATCAAAATAATCCCAAGAAGAAGTATCCTGAAAAGTATGGTCCTAAACCAAACAAGGGTGCTAAGCAATTTCAGCCGCAAACTGAAAAATCAACTCACAAAACTGATAAGGCAACTAAAAACAAAGGGAAGAAAATAGTTAGCCATTGCAACTTTTGTAATCATGAAGGCCATGTAGAGTCCAAATGTTTTAAAAATATGGAAGCCTTGGAAGTAGCAATGAAGAAGAACCACATCAATTTTGGAAACCTCTTCAACTTCATCTTCAGGAATGGCACTTTCTTCTTGTGGTTGTCAAGCATATGGTTATGAATTAAATGTATCTTCTTCTTCTCATTCTCATGAGTGGCTCATTGATTCTAGAGCTTCTTACCACATGGCCAAAACTAAAGGCATGTTTTCTTCTTTAAATGATTGTAACACCAAACATATTTATGTTGGTGATGATAGATCTCTTAGTGTTGTAGAATCTAGAACCATTTATCTAAATAATGGTCAATTTAATGATGTACTATGTGTTCCTACCTTGTCATGCAACCTTCTATCTCTTTATCAGATAACTCATTCAGGTGAAGGGAAAATAGTTGAATTCTCACCTCATGATGTTGTAATCAAGGACCTCAAATATCCTAGACATATTTTAGCTATTGGCATTTTTGATGATTCCACAAGGTTGTATAAGT
Source organism: Pinus albicaulis (assembly GCA_034641835.2). NCBI lineage: Eukaryota > Viridiplantae > Streptophyta > Pinopsida > Pinales > Pinaceae > Pinus > Pinus albicaulis. The sequence goes on along the minus strand of CM076570.1, from coordinate 1,282,068,460 downwards.
TTAACAACTTTGGGTCATCATGTCTTCCCTCCATTTTTTTTGTTCATAATGATGGAGTGAGCAAACTTTGGCATGAGCAATTTGGTCACTTAAACTATCGCTCTCTTCAAATTCTATGTAAAGAAAATATGGTGATAGGTCTTCCTATGGTATCTTGCCAAGGTGGTGTTTGCTTCAAATGTGTACTCGGAAAAAATCATCGGGATAGTTTTAACAAATGTGCCTCTTGGAACGCTTCAACCCCTTTTCAGCTTGTGCACAGTGATTATGTGGTCCACTTCCTGTTGTTTCTTTCTCTGGTTGCAAGTACTTCTTAACTTTCATTGATGATTTTTAGAGACGCACTTGGGTATACTTCTTACAACTCAAGAGTGAAGTTTTTAACATGTTGGCCTTTGAGGCCTTTGTTGAGAAACAATATGGACATCAAATTCTTAAGTTAAGAAAAGACAATGGAGGAGAATATGTTAACAACAATTTTATAAAATTTTGCACTGAGCATGGCATTCAATTACAACATATTGTTCCATATACTCCATAAAAAAATGGTGTAGCTGAAAGGAAGAATCGCACCTTAAAATAAATGGCTAATTTTTTGCTTCAATCTAAATGACTTAGTCTCAATTTTTGGGCAGAAGCAATTAACTGTGAAAATTACATAGTAAATCGCACTCCTACTAAGTTTTTAAAGAATATAACTCCAGAAGAATCTTGGAGCTCAAACAAACTAGATGTAAGTCTCTTTTGTGTTTTTGGAAGTGATGCTTGGGCCCATATTCTAGATGCGAAACATAAAGCCTTAGAACCTAAGAGTGAAAAAATCATTCTTTTTGGATATTGTGAAAATGTCAAAGGATATAGACTTCTTCAACCAAAACCCAAAAATATAGTCATTAGAAGAGATGTAAAATTTGATGAAAATATATCAGCCTGCAAGCCTGGTTTAGCGGATGTGCCACCTTCAGCCTGTGAGCCTGATTCGGCATATGGGCCACCTCTCTCTATCTCTTCTATTTTTTATAGAATTCCTTCTAGTTTAGATGATGACAACGAGGATGACAATCCTCCTCCACCTCCTTAAGATATTCCTTCTACTCCACAGCTTCCAAGATGAGTCCATTCTACTCGAGATGCAACAGGTTCTCTTGTAGGTGACCCTGCAGATCAACGACGTACACATTCTTAGTTTGAAAGAGCCTCTTCCTTATTGGCTCAAGTTCCCAAAAATATTAATCCAGACACCTTTGAAGAAGCTTCCAATCATCTAGATTGGGATGAAGATATCAATGAAGAATATCATTCCTTATTGGAAAACGATACTTGGGATCTTGTTCCTCTTCCAGAAGGAAGAAAACTTGTCAGATGCAGATGGGTTTACAAAAAAAAGTTTGGACCAGATGGAAAAGTGGATAGAAATAAAGCTCATCTTGTTGATAAAGGATTTTCACAAGTTGAGGGCATTGACTATACTGAAATCTTCTCCCATGTTGCCAAAATGAATTATATCCACCTTGTTCTTTCCCTTGTTGCCTCCTCGAAATGGGAAGTCCATCAGATGGATGTTAAATCCGCCTTCTTACATGGAGATGTGCATGAATAAATCTACATGGAAAAACCCACTGTCTTTATCCAAAAACACTCTAGCCTTGTTTTTCACCTTAGGAAGTCTCTCTATGGTCTCAAACAAGATCCTTAGGCTTGGTATACCAAAATGGATAGATTTCTATTAGATAATGTCTTTTCTAGGTGTCATTTTGACAACACTATCTACACCAAGAAAGTGGGTAAGTCCTTCACCATCGTTGTTATTTATGTTGATGATCTTATCCTTACTGGTAGTGATCCCAACCATATAAACCATGTGAATTCTAGCCTCAAAATTTTTTTCGAAATGAGATACTTAAGACACTTGCATTATTTCCTTGCTCTTCAAGTCTTGGAATCAAAAGAAGATATTACCCTCTCTTAGTCCAAGTATGTCTATGATCTTCTACACCACTTTCTTATGGAATATTGTAACCCGGCCCCTTCTCCCTTTTAGTATGGAGTCAAGCATTCAGTCACTAGTACCACCCTTGAAGTTGATGCTACCTTATACTGTCAACTTATTGGTAAACTTTTGTATCTAGCCCATACCCGTCCTGACCTTTCCTTTTCCATTGGTCTTGTTGCTAGATTTATGCACCAACCTCATGAAAGTCATTGGAAAGAAGCTAAAATAATACGTCAATATATTTGAGGTACAATTTAGTTCCGAATTAATTACAGTACAAGAGCCTCTCCATTCTTGATTGGTTTCACTCATTCAGATTGGGTTGGTGACCTTGATGATCGAAAGTCTACTACAGGATATGTATTCACTCTTGTTTTAGGGCCTATTACATGGTCTTGTAAGAAACAAAGTGCCATCTGTCTTTCTTCAGCAGAAGTAGAGTATCGTGGTACAGTTGAAGCCAGCAAGGAAGCCATGTGGCTTCGTCAGATCATGTCTGAATTTGATCTTCATCAGCAACATCCAAATACACTTTGGTGTGATAATCAGAGTTTCATTCAAATATGTAAAGATCCAGTTTAGCATCACCGTATGAAACACATTGAGATCCACATACACTTCATTAGAAAGCTCATTCATGATCATGTTCTTGAAGTGCAATATTCTCCAACCAATGATCAAGTAGTCGATATCTTTACAAAGGCTCTCACAGAAGATAAGTTTACCAAACTTTGATCCATGCTTAGAGTTCAGGAAAGTTATCATTAAGGGGGGGATAAGCTCTAATGCCTCCTTCCTTTTCCTATTGTGTCACCTTTGAAAATCCTTCAATCCTATCCCAAGTTGTTCTTAAGGGGGGATGTTAGGATATTTTGACACAGGAAATAGGCTCCTTTTGTGTCACCTTTGTAAATCGTTCAATCCTATCCCAATTTGTTTTTAAGGGGGGATTTTAGGATATTCTGACACATAGGAAATAGTTAAGTAAAAATTGGTCTAGTGTAGAGTTAGGTAAAGTGTGATACTTTAGTATGTACATTTGTAGCTTATAATCCAACGGTCACGATTTGTAGTGATCCGACGGTTTACTCTCTACTCGGTATTAATGACACTTGATCTTTGGCTTAACACCCGATTGGTCCATGATCTCTATTTAAAGAGCATGGAGGGTCATTTCTCCAGTAATCGTTTATGAGAGAAACATATGTAAACTTTCTTTTATATTAATAAATTTCCTGAAGTGGATGCATTGGCTTAGGCCGTGGATTGTTTCCCTCTTCAAGGGCTTTAACCACGTGATAATATTGGTGTACTGATTTGTGATATGTTTATGAGTGGTGACCTTTGGTTTTTTATCAAAGGAACTTACCTTGTGAATTCCTACATTTTGAGTAGATGAAGTATTGAATTTTATTATGTAATCCTTGACCAATGAGTGTGTGCTATAAACTCTTGGCAAGTGAGGGGTTGTTTGAGTCATGTGCGGTTTGTATATGATTGCAAAAGATATACCTGATTTTTGTGCAGGTGATTGAAAGTATGGTTTGGAGAAGACACAAGAAGTGTGTTGGATGTGTTAATGCTTTTAGTGGTCGAAAATACCCTCAGTGGGGAGGATTGATCCAGGAGGATCTTAGAGGACAAGTGGCTTAAAATTGGTCAAAATTCAAAGTGATCGGATGACTCTCAAAGCAGGTTCATGTTGAAGTTCTCATCGCCCTAATTCCAATGGTGTGAACGGATCTCCAATCTGAGCCTGTATGGAGAAGTTAGAGCAAATCAAATTTTTGGTCAAAGTTGGGAAGTCGGCCAAGTTTTGGTGTCCCAAAAATTCACCGCCAACTGACAGGAAACCCAACACTTGAAGCAGGAAAATTTTTTGGGTACTTAAAATGTCTGGTAACCCTGAAATTCGAGAAAAAAAAAAATTTAAAAAGGAGGGTGGTAGGTCACCACCCCACCGCTCATCATAACTGTAATACATATGTTAATGGGTGGTGGCAGGTTGTCAATCCTGCCACTCAAAACCTCCACAAGAAACAAGCCATGAATGAGCGGTGGGCGGGCCACCTCCGGTGGACCTCGCCCACACCCCACACATATTTCTACATGGCTTAAGCCACCGAAAGGCAACAGAGGAGGGGAACGGTGGGGGTTGAACCTGCCCAACCCACGTGGTTGGCCCATTAGTTGGTGGTCCCAGGACTAAACTAAACAAATGAGAAACAAATTTTGCCAAAATGAGTGAGGTTGTGTTTGAACCCGGACCCTCCACCTTCACGAATGAACTTCGCCAGTGGGTGCTGCCAATGCACCACCAACCTCGAATTTGAACAGTTTGCCACACAAATATATAAAATCGCATCCATTGTGCAGTGCGGCTAGGAAGGGAAGAGCAGGAGTGGAACCAAGAGCAGATGACAGGGGCAGAACCCTTCCCAGGGAATATTGAGGGCATAAAAAAGATTCCTTGGGGTGAAGAACTTGTCACTGTCTGTTTGGGACAAATTTTTTGTCGATTTTACACCTCTCAGTGACAGGATCTGAACTATGATGTCTGTTTCTGCATTAGAGTTCTCCATTTTTCGCCCATTTTCCAAATTCGAGTTATAAGGGTGTTTTATGTAATTTCATTTGTACTTATTCTTCTTATTGCCACTTAATGAATGAAGGCCTCACCACTGTTGAGTAGGGCCCGAAGAAGTAGTCTGAATTTGACGAAACCTGTAATAAAAGTTTTGAGGCCTTAATCTTGTGCATGTTATGTTCTCCTTTCTATTCTCTTTATGTGATTATGTTCTCATAATTTCAAGTGCTCTTTTATATTTAATTCTTTAATGCATATATAAGAAAAATATCTTGGATTGAGTGGTATTAGAGCAACTCTTTGTTGATGTGAATTGCAGGAGTACATGCTAACAAGAAAAAATCTTCAAAAATGTGAAGGAAAGATTAAGTCTGTTGATCCCAAAGCAAGACGTGCACCATGAAGAAGGGACATGGGAGATGAAGAAGCTCATTAGGAAGAAGAGTGGAATTACCAATAGGAATTCTACAACATGGAAGAGAAATTAGACACATTGTTTGCAGTGTATGAAAAGACCGTCAAGCTTGAGAAGAAAGGTGTAGATGATCATGGATAAATAAATCATGGAGATGGTGGAGAAGCACCCCCTCCATCTCCATATTCTCGTGATATTTCCTCTTCTTCTTCTCATCATTCCTGTAGACGTCACAGGAATACATCTAAGAAACCTTTCCTTAAACTAGATGTAAAGTTTGACTTACCTATGTATACAAGATAATGTAATGCGTAAAAGCTCAACAATTGGATTAAACAAATTGAGGTCTACTGCCGGATTCAATAGATCAAGAAAGACGAGGCAAAGATCTAGTTGGTGTCCCTTCAACTGAGTGGCATTGCTCTCATTTGGTGGGAGAGGAAATTGCAAGACAGCAAGCATCTCGGTAACCTTCTCTCCTTGTGGTCAAATTTTATTTATGCATTGGAAATTCAGTTTTACCCATTGGGCCAGAGGAAAAAAGCATTAATGGAATGGCAACACCTAAAGTAAGACAAAGACCAAAATGTGCAAAACTTCACTAAAGAATTTAGGAAACACACATTTAGTTAGACATTCCATTATATTTACCAGAGATTGTAACTAATTATATCGGTTCTTTACATGGTTACATAAGACATTCATCATTATTATTTTATCCTATAAACATTGATGAGGCTAGTGTGGCCATGCATCTTGAAAACAGGGTGATGCATGAACAAAATGACCACCCAAAAAGAGTTGCAAGAACAAAGAGAAGAGGAGAAAAAACCTTTTTTACCCATTGTGAGAAAGAAGGACACGATGAAGACAATTGCTAGAAACTGCACCGTGAGCTGAGACCTAGGAAGGATGACAAGAAGGAGAGGGCGAAGAGAGTTTCCACAATGCCACGAGATCAAAAATCTGAATCAGAGAAATATGAGAAGGTCACGATTGCAGGAGTTTCATGAGATATACCAATTTATTTGGGGTCAGATTTCAGTGATGAAAGGAGGATTGTAGCTCTTGGAATTGCATCAAAAGAACCCATCCATTTGGGTTCAGATTCAAGTGATGAAACACAAGTTTCAAGAGATAATGCACCAAAGATGAAAATGTCGCTCAATGCGACATGGCTCCAAGAACTTGAGGAGATCAATCAAAGAATTCAAGTAGAGAATATTGAGCTAAGGAGGCTCCTACAGAAATTAGAAAGGTAGAAACAAAGGTTTCTACGCTAGTTGCAAGCTAAGGATGAGGACTTGGAGAAGCTGCAACATAACCCCCTTGAGGTAAAAATTGTTTCTTCGATTTCATATAATTTTCACGATGATGATTTTTCTCCTTTCGAAAAACATACTACACATATCAGATACAAAATTTTGAAGAAGATGGGGTATCAAAGAAAGGGCCTCGACATTACCAAATAATCATAAACCCTATCAAAGTAGAAGATTTAACTCGTCATGCAGGGCTTGGGTATGTGAGGAACGAATTTGAGGAATGCTCCAAGACAACCAGTGACTGACCAAGGTGTTAGAAAATTATATATTACAGAGCAATGCAACACAGAAAATATGCGGAAAACACAAGCACACAAAACACATAAAGCCAGAGAGACATAGATATACGTGGTTCACCGAGTTTAGGCTACGTCCACCCCAAATAGCTAGTCTTTCCTTTCTATTATCTAGCAAAATGAAAAGACACAACCTACAATAGATCCACTGTAATATCCTTTGTTCTCTCTCACAGTACACATCCGCAATACAATACCCTCATACAAGCGAGGGGTTTCCTTCTAGGGAAAAAAATCCTAAACTAAACATAGCTTCTACCATCAGATCATCCGCCTAATGAACGCCATATTGACTACAAATTTCTATACTTTTACAAGGAAATTTTACATCTATTTTTAGTTTCGAGGGCACTACACCCGAAACCCCCCACCAGGGGGGGCTCCATAAAGTCACAGCTGCCCCCCCTGGAACCCCCAGGCAGTGTTTAACTATGGGCGGTGTTTCCGCCCCATTAAGGTATAAGGGTCCAATGCTGTGATACAAAATAAACAAGATAATCAGGCTCCACACCCAACAATCTCCCACTTGGAGACTGATTGTAGCAATTCTACTCCTGCTTCATTTGCTGGAAAATAACTCCACTTTGGACCTGGTTTTTTCTCATATTCATCATCATACTTGAAGACCAATTGAAACTGATCCTATTCTCAATTTCTCCCTGGTTACAAATTTTGTTAGCATATCTGTAGAATTCTGGTTAGTGTGTATCTTTTCCAGCTTCAATTTTCCATCTTCCAACACCAACCGTATGAAATGGTACTTGAGATGTATGTGTTTAGTCCTGGAATGAAATTCTGAGTTATTTGCAAGATGAATCTCACTTTGGCTATCATTGTATAACATGCCCATATCATGCTTCTTACCCAATTCATCCATAAACCTTTCTAACCAAATCATTTCCTTAATAGCCTTTGTAGCAACAACATACTCTGCTTCCGTTGTTGAAAGTGCAACAACACTTTGGATTTTTGAAACCCAACTAACAATTGTTCCACCTACAGTAAATACATACCCTGTAGTGCTCCTCCTATTATCTCTGTCACCTACCATATCTACATCAACATATCCCTCTAGAGAAATGTTTGAACCACCAAAGAATAATTCTTGATTTGTGGTACCTCTCAGATATTTGAGAATCCATTTCACTGCCATCCAATGTTCCTTTCGTGGATTGTTCATGTACCTTCTTACAAATCCCACTGCATGTACAATATCAAGCCTTCTACATATCATTGCATACATTAAGCTTCCAACTGTTGATGCATATGGAACTTTAGACAAATAATCCATTTCTTCTTGGGTCTTGGGGCACATCTCGTTACTAAGTTTGAAATGGCTAGCAAAAGGTGTACTAACTGGTTTTGCATTATGCATATTAAATATTTTCAACACCTTTTATATGTACTCATTCTGAGATAGTGTTAATTTGCGATTTGTCTTGTCTCTAGTTATTCTCATACCAAGGATTTGTTTTGCAGCTCCCAAATCCTTCATTGAAAATAAATTTCCCAATTTTGTTTTGAACACATTTATTTCCTGCATGTTAGACCCTGTATCAAGCATGTCATGTACATACAATAACAATATAATATAGCTTCCATCATTTTTCTTTTTCAGATAAACACAATGATCAGAGTGAAATCTAGTATAACCTTGTTCAGACATAAGCTTGTCAAATTTTAGATATCGCTACCTTGCAGCCTGTTTTAAGCCATACAAGCTCTTATTTAGCCTACACACTAAATTTTCCTTCCCTTTGACCTCATATCCTTTTGGTTTCTGCATATAGATATCTTCCTCCAAATCTCCATGGAGAAATGTTGTCTTTACATATAACTGCTCAAGATGCAAATCTTCCACTCCTACAAGACTTAAAATAGTTCTGATTGAAGTCATCTTAACAGCAGGAGAAAATATTTCATCAAAATAAATACCTTTCTTCTGTGCAAACCCCTTCACCACAAGTCTAGCTTTGTACCTATGTTTTCCTCCATATTCTTCCTTTAGTCTGTAAACCCATTTATTCTGCAATGTTGTTTTACCTGCAGACAACCTGACTAAGTCCCAAGTCTAGTTATGTATTAAGGAGCACATCTCTTCTTCCATGGATAGCTCCCACTTCTTCCTGGTTTCAACCTGCATTTCTTCTTCATAACATTTGGGTTCACCATAATTAGTCAGCAATAAATAATATAATGTAGGAGAGTATCGTTTAGGGGGTATACTTATCCTGGTAGATCTTCTGACACCACTTTTAGGTATTTGAGATGTCTGTTACTGTTGTCGTGGTTTTTGTTGTTGTGGCTATTGATTATTATTATTTTCAGGTACCTTTACTTTTTCTATGATCTCATCAAGAACTGTATATTCTTTGTTTTATTTTTCCTATTTCTTTTCCTGCAACTGATTCTTATACAAGACCTTTTCATTGAATGTTACATCTCTACTCCTAATTATTTTGTGACTTTCATAATCATATAAGTGATAACCGAAATCATTAACACCATATCTAATAAAGGTACATTTCTTTGATTTTTATTCAAGCTTTGTTCTATTCTCTTTATTAATATGGAAAAAGGCCTCACAGCCAAAAGGCTTTAAAAAAGAGTAGTTTACCTTTTTACCTATCCATGCTTCCTCTGGAATACCACCATCCAAGGAACTTGAAGGCCCTATGTTTATTAGATAAACAGTAGTATCTACAACATCTGCCCAAAATTGTAAAGGTAATCCTGCATGCAATCTCATGCACCTTGCATACTCCATGATTGTTCTATTCATCCTTTCTGACACACCATTTTCTTGTGGTGTTCTTGGAACTGTCTTCTCTCTGCGAGTTCCATGCTCTGAACAGTACCTGTCAAACTCTTTGCTGCAATATTCACCTCCATTACATGATCTAACACACTTCAACTTCTTTCTTGCCTCAATCTCAACCAAAGCTTTCCCTTTCTTGAAAGTATCAAATACATTAGATTTATTCTGAATACAATAAATCCAATTTTTTCTAGTTACATCATTAATACAAGTAACATAATAACGAGAGCCACCGAGAGATGATACCTGAGCAGGTCCCCATACATCTATATGCACAAGATCTAATTTTTCTCTTATTTTCTTTCCCATCTCTGAGAAATTTGACTCTCTTCTCTTTTCCATAAATACAATTCTCACAGAAATCCAAATCAACTTTCTTCAAACTCGGCAAAAAATTTCTTGAGTGAATAAGCTTCATTCCCTTCTCACTCATGTGTCCGAGCCTATGATTTCATAATCCTACATCTTCTCCTTTGGAATTTAAATCATTAACAGAGTTAGAAATACCATTGCATAAATACAATGTACCAACCTTTTCACCTTTTTCTATTACCAGGTCTCCTTTGGTGACCTTCCAAGTTTTATCTATGAAAATTGTCACACAACCTTCACCACCTAACTGCCCTGTTGAAACTAGATTTTTCTTCAGATCTGGAACATGCCTTACCTCCTTTAATATCCATTGGTTTCCATTTTTTTGTTTTACAAGAGCTTTACCCATTCCAACAATTTTACAAGGTTTATCATCACCCAAACTAACTTGTCCAAAATCTCCTTGAACATAGTCATGAAAATATTTATTATCAGGTGTCGCATGGAATGAGGCCCCTGAATCTACCACCCAGGAATCAGTAACATTTTTGAAAGAAATAATCAAAGAATATTGTAACACATCACCTGCCACATTTGCTTCATGATTGTTTTCTTGTTATGCATCTCCTTATTTTCCCTTATGAGATCTACAGTCTTTCTTCAGGTGTCCTTTCTTTTCGCATTTCTAGCACACTATCTCTGATCTAGACTTGGATCTGCCTTTCCTTGATTTACTGTGATATCTTGAGCTCTTTCATCTTTCCATTTTTCTTCCCCTTGACTTTGCACTCAAAGCATTACCCGATGTCTCACTGGAGCTTTTTCGTCGCATTTACTCGCTAAGGATAGCACCGACAACATCATCAAGCTTTCAAGTACTAGATCCATAGACAGAGTTACTAATCGCCATAACTAAACCATTCTAGCTTTTTGTCAATGAGCACAGAAATAAAATAGCCCTAACTTCATCATCAAAGTTTACCCCTATAGAACTTAACTGACTGGTAACTATATTAAAATCATTTAAATGGTCTCCAACAGATCCACCTTCTGACATCTTCATATTAAATAAACGTTCCATAATAAATACCTTGTTTGAGGTTGAGGTTTTTTCATATAGTTTTTCCAATGCCTAAATAAAACCCTCTGTTGTTGTTTCCTTCGAAATATTGAAGGCTACCAATGCTATGAGGCACAAACGTACTGTTTTGAGTGCCTTTCTATTGAGAATCTCCCATTCTGCATCTGACATAGTCATCAGCTTCTTTGTTTTTCTACTCAATGGTAGGTACAGATATTTCTGATACAGATAATCTTCCATCTGCATCTTCCACAGTGGGAAGTTTTGGCTGTTAAATTTCTCGACCCTAAATTTACCATCTTCTGCCATTTCTTCCACTCAAACTAGGAACCCTTCTTTCCTGCGATTTTATCAGCCAAATAAACCTTTGGCTCAAATACCATTTGTTAGAAAATTATATATTACCCCAAGTAGTGTTTAATTACGAGCGGTGTTGCCACCCCATTAAGGTACAGGGGTCCAATGCTGTGATACAAAATAAAAAATATAATCAGGCTCCAAACCCAACACAAGGATAGATGATGAGAGCCACTCATCACATTCAAGTGACAATGAGGGATCCATGAGAACTTATGAGAGGCACATCGGGAGGAAGCGTTCCAAGACAATCCAGAAAGTCTAGAAGAGGAAGGATCATAGCGACAAGGATGAACACCAAAGATCTAGATGTCAAACAATTCAGGCCAGAAAAGTATACATTAAGAATCTAGTCATAAAAAATATTCCTCAAGAAAACCCACCATAGGGAGATGACCCATTTAATTTATTAAGTAAAAGATGTTTTTTTTAGAGGTATTAGTTTATTATGGCCACAGTTTGTAAATCATGCATAGCGAGTAAATGTAAAAGTGATGATGTCTCTTCCATCGCTTCAAAATGCAACAATGATATTTTTGGCATTTTGAGTAGATGAAGAATTGGTTTTTATTATGTAATCCTTGACCAATGAGTATGTGCTATAAACGCTTGGCAAGTGAGTGTTTTTTTGAGTCTTGTGTGGTTTTTATATGATTGCAAAATATGAACCAAATTTGTGTGCAGGTGATTGAAAATATGGTTTGGCAAAGACACAACAAGTGTGTTGGATGTGCTAATGCTTTAGGTAGTCCAAAAGCTCCTCAATGGGGAGGATTGATCTAGGAGGATCTCAGAGGACAAGTGCCTTAAAATTGCTCAAAATTAAAAGTGGTTGGATGACTCTCGAACCAGGTTAAGATTGAATTTCTCGTCGCCCTAATTCCAATGGTGCAAACAGATCTCTAATACGAGCCAGTATGGAGAAGCTAGATTGAGTCAAAGTTTTGGTCAAAGTTGGGCAGTGGGCCAAGTTTAAGTGTCCCACAAATTCACTGCCAACTAGTAGGAAACCCAACTCCCGAAGCAGGAAAATTTGTTGGGTACCTAAAATTTCAAGTAACCCTTAAATTCGAGAAAGCCAAAAAAATATAAAAAATGAGGGTGGTAGGCCACCAACCCACCGATCGTTATAAATGTAATACATATGTTAATGGGTGGGGGCGAGTTGTCAACCCTGCTACCCGAAACCTCCATGAGAAACAAGCCACAAATGGGCGGTGGGCCGACCACCGCTAGTGGACTCGACCCACACCCCATCACATATAACTACATGGCTTAAGCCACCCGAAGGTGGTGGAGGAGGGGACGGGCGGGGGTTGAACCTGCCAACACACATCGCGGGCCCCCAAGCAAGTGGTCGCAACACTTATCAACCAAAAAAACCAAAAACTATTAAAACCAAAAGAATGCGAAACAAATGTTGCCAAGATGGGTCGGGTCGGGTTTGAACCTGGACCCTCCCCCTTCTCCAATGAACTCCACTGGTGGGTGCTACCAACGCACCACCAACCCTAAAATTGAATATTTTTCCACACAAATTATATAAAATCATGTCCATTACGTAGTGTGCCCAGGTAGGGCAGAGCAAGAGGGAAACCAAGAGTGGGCCAGAGGTGCAGAACCCTGCTTAGGGAATATTGAGGGCATTGAAAAGATTCCCTGGAGTGCAAAACTTGTCAGTGTCCATTTGTGACAAATTTTATGTCGATTTTAGACCTCTCGGTGACAGGATCTCAACGATGATGTTTGTTTCTGCATCAGAGCTCTCCATTTTTCATCCATTTTCTAGATTCGAGGTATAAGGGTGTTTTATGTAAGTTCACTTGTACTTCTTCTTCTTTCCACTTAATAAATGAAGGCTTCCCCGCTATTGAGTAGGGCTTGGAGATGTAGTCCAAATTGGACGAACTCCATAATAAAATCTTTGGTGTCTTGATCTCATGGATGCTATGTTCTCCTTTCTCTCAACTTTATGTGTTTATGTTCTCGTAATTTTAAGTGCTCTGTTATATGTAATTCTTTAATGCATCTATAAGCAAAAAAATTTAGATCATTTAAACATTAAATATATACTTAAATTTGCATCATCTATACTTACATATAATTTTCTATAAAATTTTCAAAAATTTAATACAAATATGTGGTAAAATAGAATTTTAAAATTGTCTAAAATATTGTTAAAAATGAAATAAGATGTTTTATTTTTAAATGACTTCAATTTTAATATATTTATTAAATTTTATGAGAATTTATACTTAATATTTTATGTATATAAACTTTACTAGTTATTTAATTTTAAATTAAAGTGGATTGTATCAAATCTTTTAAATGAATTATAAGTAATGTTATATTAATTATTTTTTCTTGTTTATTTAATTAAAGCATTTTTTATAATTTGAAATAAGGTAATATGATCAATAACAAAAAAACATATTACATTATTATTATTATTACTAATGTTTAAAAAAATTTGAAAAGTTAAATACATTTAAAGTGATTTATAGATTTTAAAATACATCCATCTCCTTCACGAGATTTTGGACTCTGTTAAGACAAACCGTTATGTGAAGTTACCAATTAAATTTGCCATCCAAAAGTGATATATTTGATATGATAAAACAGTAATCCTTCCCAATTTAAAAAAACAAAAATACATCATCCTACCGCTGTAATATTTTACAGAAATTAAAGCAAAAGTAATAATAATAGTTCATTGACTTTTCTTTATTATTGACTTCTCTTTATTACTTGAAAGTGGATTGAATTTCTGGCACACACTTTATTGAAATGTGATGTTGAAAACATAAAATTTAATATTCTTCATAAAATAATTTTTTGAATTTTAATATATAGTTAAAAAATAAGTTATAAATGTGTTATATTTTTAATGATAGTTTTTAATAAATATTAATATTAAATATAATAGGTTTGTATCCAATCAAAATTTTGTCAAAAAAAATCTTATATAATTACAATCGACACAAAATGGAATGGAGTAGTGAGTTTTTTGTTTTTTTTTAATGAATTGTTTTTTTGGTTTTTTATTAATTTTGAAATTATATTATATTCAAATTATATATATATATATATATATATATATATATATATATATATATTCTTTTAAAAATTAAATATTTTAAAGTGTATATATATATTTTAGTTGTGTATATTTTATGCTAGCGATTTTTTTTTAAAATTTAATAGGAAAAAATGTAAATGTAAGATTTAGATGAAAATAAATGGAAAATATAACATGAAATAAAAACAATGAAAATCATAAATCGTTAAATAGAAAGTTCACTTAGGAATCCACTAACATCACCTTCACCACTTGACATGATATAGATGAAGGGATCTCACTCCTTTGAAATTGTATGTGAAAAATAAATAAATTGTATATTAGACTAAAATTTCCATTGTTTTTCAAAAAACAAATCACTGCGTGGTGCATTTGATACGTTCGGCTCGCACCAATAGAAATATGCATAGAAATTTATGAGGTGCATTGTAATTCTTGTTGTGAACATAATGTACCGTCATTGTTGCTATGTGTTTTGTAAATGAAAATGCATTAGGAATGATGCATTAGATTGTGTGTCAGTGCATCACGTCCGGTGTGTTTATATTTAGCAAATGCACTCCAAACTTAATATTTAAAAATATAGCCATGGTTAGTGCGTTCCATAACCTTAACATTCCGTACAACTGTGAAATGTTATTCATGCGCACTGGTGCACAAGTTTTATGCATCACTATTAAAAGTTAAAATTGTGAACCAACAATGGTGCTTCATACTTATATGTGCACTGCTAGAGGTGTGGTTATACTTGAAAGAGCCTTGGCACCGGTCCATGATTGTGTTTTGAGTCCACCGATGTTTTTTATTTTTATTTTAATTGAAAGTTAGGTTTCCATGTTTATAAATACATATTTCATTTAATAATAATAAAATGTATTTGATGTATGAGGCTAATGTATATTATATGGCAGTCATGTAGTAGAGACGTCAATAGAGGGAGCACGATCAGGAGTAGAAGTAGCAGGTGGACCCATACAAGATGGTCTAAACCTTACATACCAAAGATAAGGAGAGAGGGATTTATACCCTCGCCCTATTGTTGCAATGACTTGAGCACCCCTGATGATTGTTGGCCTCCTTAAGTACTATGAGGAGGCTACATCCCTGAAGGCACACTTTGTCTTATTGGTGCATCAGATTTGCCAATGGAGCTTCCAAGAACAGGATTTTTGTGTTAGTCCTAGGGAATGATATAACCCACTAAGGAGGATATATAATTTATCATAGGCCTATCAAAGGGTGGGGAGTGTTTCCCGACTCCTTTGATGTCCCCCAGGGGTTTGTATCTGAAAATAAGTTTGTGTACACTCCGAGATATGTCGAGCCTCATGCGTATCATCCATCATAATTTCAGGTTCATGGTGGACAATTATGGATTTCGTATTTTTCTACAAAGGAGGTTAGGTTCCTCTCGTTATTAGTCAGAACTATTGCACACACTAATAGTGGTGGGAAACACATTAGTTTCCCTATTTTGTATGATTTTGATTGCTTGATTCAGGTACCAAATTGCATTAGATGGTATGCAATTTTTGGCATAGTCTTGCATGGATTTAGATAGATGTCATGTGTTGAGAAATGGGAGGGAAACCTTCCATTTTTATTCTGAGATTTTTTGTTTATTTTTTGAGATGTTTCCAGAGACAAGGCCTACATTTGATCGTCTCCCTCATAGACCGATTTCTGAGGTCTAGATGCCCATGTGGGGGAATATGATACACAAGAGGGGCTTGCAAGAGTATTTGGCTAGGATTTCTTCTGAGGCACTGGCATTACTAGCTGGTGACGATGACCATGGGTTTCACTTGTTGGTATTTCTGTATGTGGGGATTGATTGGAAAGGGTGTCCCAAAATCCTCTTCACAACCTCTAACCCTCTAGATGATAGAGGTAATATTAGTGTTTTATTTAAATTAGTATAGTTTCATTTTCTCATTTTAATGAATTATAATAGAATTTATTATAACACATTCTTTAACTTGTTTTATTAAATTGTTTGATGAAATTGTCTAATTATTTTTTTGTACTCTATATTTTGTATACATTGGCACATTCTATGGGGACATGCCTCCTCCCCCATCGGATGTCATAGGATATGAGGATGTGGACGAGGCCCAAGAGAGAGAGGCGCATCCTGAAGGGGTCATGGGCGTTCGGAGTCATAGGGCTGGTCTACGATTTCAAATCGACTACTGTGACAGATTGGCCAGAGTTTTGTTTGATGTAGGAGTTTTCCCTGTGTGGGTTCGAGATATCATTATGCATCCTATATTTATGGGTTTGTACAGGGACTTCCCACGAGAAATGATGTCTCTTATGTGGTATATCATCGAAGCTAGTAGGGTACTGGGAATGATGATGGATACATGGCAGCATCATGTAACGATAGATACATCAGATGAGGATGGTGATGATCATGATGAGGGTGATGATCATGATCATGATGATGAGGGCCATGATTATAATGCTTCTAGTAGTACCACCCCTTCAGATCAGATACGTCAGGGTGTAGGCGATCCTTCTGGTAGTACACCTCCTCATCACTCACTTAATGATGATATGCTAGAATTAGAGGATGTGCCATATGTTTCTCCTAAAAGAGCAGACCAATCACCCCCTACTCCACCTCAGAGTTCTCCAGAATGCATCTAGGGTGTATTAGATGACCATCCATCGTCTTGTATTGCAGACCAACCACCTCCTTCTCCACCTTGGATGAGTTCAACAAAAAATTATCATGCAGTCATTGATCATACATCATCTTCTACTTCAGACCAATTTAGCACTACTCTGTTTTATCAGATATTTGATTACACTTATTTGACTTGATGTATTTATTTTACTTCTTTGTCTATATATATATATATATATATATATATATATATATATATATATGTATGTATATGTATGTATCATTTTTTTTTCATGTTTATGTACTTACTTTATATGATGGTGTTGATGTGTATATCGTTAAATCATCTTAGATATTTTCATTTAACGTGCTTGTAGATAGACGTGTATGTGCATGATAGCAGTTATTTGACTTGAGATTTAGATTAATTTGAGGATGTGTGTGGTGATGATGTTGCATTTCAATGTTTTTGTTTTTTCATATGTGATCAAGATGATGATTTCGTGTTAGATTATTACATTTGTGTGCTATATAATGACGTTTTTATGTGTTATAGGTCTATATAATTAGATGACGGTAGTGAATTCAAATGTGTATATTAGATGATGTTTATGATTGTTTGATGGTTATCATCATGATGTTTATTTTTATGAAATAGAATTTATCATAGATTATGTATTGGCTAACTTATATCAAACTTTTATATACGAAATTGTATGGAAAACGAGTTACTTAAAAAAAATGCAAAGATATTTTTATAAATTACAATGTTTAGTATGGTTGAAACTATGATTGTAAAATTACATCTAATTATTTTTATTATTAATATTTTTTAAAATATTACATATCAAATCCATATTAATCATTAAAAAAATTACAAATATTGCTCGTACATTGGATTAGAAAGGAACTATGTAATACGAATTATATTAATCTTTCTCACTAAAGTAAAATATAAAAATAATTTCAATTTAAATTACTTTACTTTTCTCTAGATAAAGTATCTATATTATCTTATTTAATATGGACATTGAAATATTTTGATCATGGATGTCAGTAAAATATTTTTTGTTATAAATATATTTTTATTTTATATATAACATGTAAATGGAACATAGTGATGCAGGAGCATCTAGCTCCGAATAGACAAAAGCTGGCTAACTATCTCACTGATTAGCACATGGTTGTGAACAGGTTATTAAACCTGTGTTTTAATTACTTTTATTATTCGTCAATTTGACAAGGACAGTAGGATTAGAAAATTAAAATGTTTTTGTATTTAATTAGAAGTTTTTTTAAAGAAACTGGCAAAGTAGTTAGAATCAGGCGGTTGGCAGTTCAACCGAAAACCACAACAGATTAACATCTACAGGTATTTAACTGGAAAAAAAAAATGATAGGTAGGGTTCGAATTTCCATCCAAAGAAGACGAGAAGAACCAGTGTTTGAAAATAAAACCATCTGTAACCGAAATTGTTCCAGCCAATTTGTTAATTTGCAACAGAGCATTGAGATGATTATTTGTTTATTTCTTTGTTAATGTATGTGTAACTCCTATGTCAGAGAATGCAAACAAAATTGTTCATTTGTAAACTGAACACTGAACGGAGAAGAGCATTGCACACAGGAGAACAAAAATTGTTTTCTTTATATTACTAACAGATTACAATATAGTGACTGAACGCACAGCAAGCAAGGAGCGGAGTTCTTTCCTGTTTCTTTTTCACAGCGAAACTAAATTAAGAAGAGTCTGAACACAAGACTAGGTGAGTTCTTATACACAGAATAAGATTGTATCTCATTAGACACACAAACATTTATGTATCATTCATTTAAATAGGTTGCCGAGTTTCCAAAACTATCAACAAAAGGAATAGAGTGCTTGACATATGAACGAACGAGGGTGTGAATCACCGACAACAACACAATTACAGTGGAACCATGAAGTTTCCAGAGCAATTCTATACCATCAATAAATTACATCGAGGAATTTTTCGGCCAACAGAGACTGGAAAACGGAACAGAGCTGATAACAACGCAATATACAAACCCTAAGCTACAATATGAATGAAAACAGGGTCGACTATACCCGTAGGGTCTAGTCGCTGAAGCGCGAGCAGCCAGGGTTTGATTGAAGAAAACAAGACCTGCACATTCATTCACAAAATTCGGAGTTAGAATGTATTAGCCTTGTTAAAAATTATTGTGTTGTCAAAACGACGGAGGAAGAAAACATGTAGAACAAGAAAGTATAAGGTCTTAGAACTCACCGGAGAATTTGGGTTGAGCAAAGATAGGTAACCAAGTTCGAACCAACAGGTCCTGCTCACGAAGGAGCGAAAGGGGTTAGAGTCCCAAAAAGAAGTTGCAGAGCGTAGAATCAGAACAGAGAAAATGCCTGTGTTTTCTTCGAATGAAGGGCGGCCACAGGAGTTCTGTTCGGCTCCAAACCTGGAGAGATACGTCGACAGTAAACAGTCGTTAGCAGTTGGAGATGAGAAAAGGACATGCAAGTTAAACAAAATAAAATGAAACAAAAGGAAATCATTGTGGAAGGAGTTACCCACCAACAATTGAAATAAACCATCGCAGGAATATGAAGTAGACAAGTGGTAGCTGGAGACCACGCAACAGAGGCCGAGCAAAGTCTGCTCGATTCAAAGGAAAACCCATCACCTCGTCCCGAAAAATGCAGAGTAGTGTGTAGGAACCCTCATAGAGACCGAACAAACCCTCCTCCAGTTTGACCGACGGAGGAATAGAAATACAACCAGGAATAGTCACAAGTGTGAGTGGGTGGCATGAGAAGAGGAGCACAGTTAATCCATCAGAATTCGAGGAACAAGGGTTAAATGCGACGGAGGATTGGCACCACTACCAACAGATCACACGTACATAAAAAATTAAATGAAATTTGATTCGTATTGTGATATTTTTCACTCACCCATTATCAAATCTGAAGTTTGAGTTGGCGTAAATTAACACAGGTCACAATTATTAGATTAATAATTTGAATTCTGAAAAGACTATTTTTGCCACCTGTATACGAGAGTTGGGCTTTCGTCATTTTTCGTATCAGAGCGGGTTTGCTGAACAGAGAGAATGGAGGTCGGTAGACAAGGACGAGGAAGAGGGAGAGTAATTCGTATAGTAGTAGAAGAGGGACTGAGAGAGGAAATTCAAATCTTGAATGAGAGATTAGCAGTAGTAGAGGCTGGAAGGAGGAGAGACCCCACAGGAGGGGATGATAGTGACGAGGAGGTTGCAGAACCGAAATATGGTTTGGAGGAAGAGGCACCTGAACTCAAGTTATTGAGGTCAGTCTTGTTATCGAACAGTAAGCCAAAACATGAACTCTCCACTTATGATGGGAATTTATCCACTGATGTATTGTTGGATTAGCTTAGCGAGTTAAATAAGTATTTTGATTATGAAGAAATTAGTGAAGACAAGAGGGTAAAATTCACTGCCACCAAGCTGAAAGGACATGCATCCTTGTAGTGGGATAGTGTTCAGGTGGAAAGGAAAAGGCTAAATAAACAGCCTATAAAGAAGTGGGCCAGGATGGAGGCCAAGCTGAAAGAAAATTTTATGCCCAAAGACTATCAAATTATGCTGTACAGACAGGTACAGAATTTAAGGCAAAGGGGGTTAACATTCAAGGAGTATACGGAAGAATTCTACAAGGTGAATTTGAGGGCAGGATATATAGAGGACACCCCTGAAAAACAACAAAATTTGTAAATGGATTGAGAGGGGAGATACTGGACGAAATCAGTATTCTCTCACCCAGAACTTTAGATGAGGCATATCAGTGTGCCTTGAAAGCGGAAGAGAAAATAATTAGGAAGCAGAATGCTAGAAGGGGAGGCAGATCTGGAAGAGGAAAGGGGAAGGTTTTTGGCAGAGGCAGAGGTAAAAGTTCCAATGAAGATGGTAGCAGTTCCAAAACTACGGGAGCAGCTGAAAAGGACAATAGCACGAGAGGGGGACGACCATACCAGCGAGGGAGAGGAAATGGTCGGGGCAGAGGAGTTGTCCAATGCTATAGGTGCCACAAGTGGGGGCACAAATCGTATGAATGTCCTGAAGGGGAACTAGCAAGGGGAAGAGGAACGTATGTTTCCCAAACAGAGGAGGCGGAAGCACCTCCCCAGGAAGTGGAAAATGCACCTAAGGCAGGGGAAGCCCTGGTGCTGAACAAGGTGCTGATAAAACTAGTGAAAGAGGTTGTGGAACCGGGTCAAATAAAAGCCTTGTTCCAGACAGTTTGCAAGTCACAGGGAAAATGCTACAAACTGATAATTGACAGTGGGAGTACTGATAATTTGGTGGCCACAGAAATGGTGGAGAAATTGGGGCTGAAGAGGCTGAAGCACGCCACTCCTTACAAAGTGTCATGGCTGCAAAAGGGACATCAACTGTTAGTTGATGAACAGTGTGAAGTAGAATTCCAGATAGGCAGATACAAGGACCAAATTATCTGTGACATTATGCCAATGGATGTATGTCATATACTGCTAGGAAGACCTTGGCACTATGACAGAAAAGTAGTTCATGATGGAAAGACAAACTATTACAAGTTTTTCAAAGGTGGGATTCAGCACATGTTTGTGCCCATCAAAGAGGAAAATATAGCAGAAGCCAGTGGAGTAAAAGCGTTACTGATGGGTGGAAAGGTATTTTTGAAACAGATCGATGATAGTAATGTAAAATTTTTTGTTGTGAGGAGGCCAAAGACAGTGGTACTACACACAAAGATTATAGATTTACCAGAGGAGATTCAGGATATGTTGCAGGATTTTTGTGATATCATAGTGGACGATCTTCCGGATGAACTGCCTCCCAAGAGGAGTATCAGTCACTGTATTGACTTCATACCAGGAGCTAGTCTGCCAAATAAAGCAGCCTATCGCATGAGTCCTAAGGAAAATGAGGAGATTAGGAAGTAGGTGCAGGAATTACTGGATAAAGGGCTGATTAGAGAGAGCATGAGTCCCTGTGCAGTTTCGACAATTTTGGCTCCAAAGAAAGGTGGCGAATGGCGAATGTGCACAGACTCAAGGGATATTAATAAAATTACCATCAGGTACATTTTTCCATTGCCAAGAATGGACGACATGATGGACTATTTGAGTGGGGCAGCCTATTTTTCAAAGACTGACTTGAAGAGTGGATACCATCAGATTAGAATTCGAGAAGGGGATGGGTGGAAAACAGCCTTCAAGACGAACGAAGAGTTGTATGAATGGTTGGCGATGCCATTTGGTTTGAGTAATGCCCCTAGTACGTTTATGCGCCTAATGAACGAAGTGCTGAAAGAGTTCATTGGGAAGTTTGTAATCGTTTATTTGGATGACATATTGATTTTTAGCAAGACACGAGAGGAACACTTCAGGCATGTTCGAAGTGTATTGAGGAAGCTGCAGTAGAATAAGCTGCTAATAAATCTGAAGAAGTGTACTTTTTTTCAGCGGGAGTTAGTGTACCTGGGTTTTGTAATTGCAGAAAATGAGCTGAAGATGGACCCAAAAAAATTTGCAGCTATAGTTAGCTGGCCATCTCCGAAGAGTTTATTTGAAGTCCGAAGTTTTCACGGATTGGCAAGTTTTTACAGGAAATTCATCAAGAATTTCAGTGAAATCTGTGCACCCATGTTGGATAATATCAAGAAGGAAAATCAACCTTTTTGTTGGACAGAGGCAACAGAGAAAATTTTTCAGGCTTTGAAGAGGAAGATCACTGAGAGACCGATATTGAGGTTGCCTGATTTCAACAAACTTTTTCAAGTTCATTGTGATGCTAGTGGTATAGCCATTGGGGCAGTACTTAGCCAGGAGGATAGGACGGTTGCTTATTTCAGTGAAAAGCTAAACGAGAGTAGACAGAAGTACTCAACCTATAACAAAGAATTTTATGCGATTGTCCAAGCGTTAAAGCACTGGAGACACTACTTATTACGTAATGAATCTGTTTTGTTTTCTGATAATTCTGCATTACATTACATTATGCAGCAGCATAAGTTGAACCATAAGCATGCAGAATGGGTTGAGTATCTGCAGAGTTTTACATTTGTATTGAAACATATTAGCGGGCAGTCCAACAAGGTGGCATATGCGTTGAGTTGAAGGACTTTACTCTTGCAGGAGAGTACTATGCAAGTTTTGGGTTTCGAGCATTTGAGGGATCTATATCAGACAGATGCAGACTTTAAGGAGGCCTATGAGGCCTGCAAAAACCCTCTGTTGAGAAATAATAGTCCCTGGTTGGACTACAATTTGCAGGAGGGATTTTGTTCAAGGGAGGACAGTTATGCATTCCCGACTGTTCGATGAGGGAGAACATTATTCGGGAAAAGCACAGTGGATGTCTAGCCAGACATTTCGGCATAGACAAGACATTATCGCAGGTCGAACACTTTTATTTCTGGCCGAGGGTATGACGAGACGTGTAGAGATACGTAAGCAGATGTAAAACATGTCAATTGGCAAAAGGTTGCAGTCAAAATGCAGGACTTTATATGCCACTGCCTATTCCGAGCAGACCTTGGGACTCAGTCAGCTTAGAATTTGTTTTGGGTCTGCCTAGGACACAACGAGGTTTTGATTCAGTGATGGTGGTAGTGGATCGGTTTTCGAAGATGGCACACTTTATACCCTGCAGAAAAACCAGTGATGCTACTCATGTAGCACACTTGTTTTTCACTGAGATTGTCAGATTGCATGGTCTACCAAGGTCCATCATTTTCGACAGGGATGTGACGTTCACGGGACATTTTTGGCGGACCCTATGGAAGAATTTTGGCACTCGGTTACAATTCAGCTCCGCTTATCACCCACAAACTGATGGGAAAACAAAGGTCGTAAACAGGAGCCTAGGAAATCTGCTACGGAGTTTAATAGGTGAAAATTCTCGGATGTGGGATCACGTACTTGCTCAAGTGGAATTCGCTTACAACGATTCACCTAATCGCAGCACATGTTACAGTCCTTTCCAGATCTTATATGGCATGCATCCTCGCGGAGTACATGAGTTACGGGATCTAGGAAAACTTGAAAAATGGAGTGCTGATGGAGAATATTTCGCCCAAGAAATGAGTGACTTACATGAGCAGGTGAAATTGAAATTGCAGGACAACAGTCAGAAGTACAAATAGCGGGCTGATTCAAAAAGGTGGGAAGTTTAGTTTAATGTTGGAGACAAATTCCGTGCACACTTGCACAAGGAACGATTCCCGAAAGGGGAATATAACAAGTTAAAGTTTAAAAATATTGGTCCTTGTAGAATCATTCATAAATTTTCCGCCAATGCTTACGAGTTATAGCTGCCACCAGGAATAGGTATTTCACCCATCTTTAATGTGGCAGATATGTTTCCTTATACTGCTGGTTCTGAGGATGATGCAAAAATAAGGCCAGAACGGGACACCCAGTTTGATGAAAGTTCTTGGATGAGACAGATGCCTACGGCATAGCCCCTTGAGATCGATAGTATTCTCGACAGACAGGTAGCCAAGCGCACATGCAGGAAGGAGAGTCTACAGTATCTGGTCAAGTGGAAAAACTGTCTTATTGAGGAAATTTTGTGGCTTAACGAGGCGCAGATACAGAAAGCTGGTTATTCAGTCGACGATCTCATGGAACAGAGCCATGACTTTTTTTCACTCTGGGAGCCTGATGCAGGAGCATCTAGCTCCGAATAGACAAAAGTTGGCTAATTGTCTCACTGATTAGCACATGGTTATGAATAGGTTATTAAACCTGTGTTTTAATTACTTTTATTATTCGTCAATTTGAAGAGGACAATAGGATTAGAAAATTAAAATATTTTTGTAGTTAATTAGAAGTTTTTTTAAAGAAACTGGCAAAGTAGTTAGAATCAGGCGGTTGGCAGTTCAACCGGAAACCACAAGAGATTAACATCTATAGGTATTTAACTGAAAAAAAAAATGATAGGTAGGGTTCGAATTTCCATCCAGAGAAGACGAGAACAACCAGTGTTTGAAAATAAAACCATCTGTAACCGAAATTGTTCTAGCCAATTTGTTAATTTGCAACAGAGCATTGAGATGATTATTTGTTTATTTATTTGTTAATGTATGTGTAACTCCTATGTCAGAGAACGCAAACAAAATTGTTCATTTGTAAACTGAACACTGAACGGAGAAGATCATTGCACACAGGAGAATGAAAATTGTTTTTCTTTATATTACTAATAGATTACAATATAGTGATTGAACACACAGCAAGCAGAAGCGGAGTTCTTTCCTGTTTCTTTTTCACAGCGAAACTAAATTAAGAACAGTTTGAAGACAAGACCAGGTGAGTTCTTATACACAGAATAAGATTGCATCTCATTAGACGCACAAACATTTCTGTATCATTCATTTAAACAGGTTGCCAAGTTTCCAAAACTATCAACAAAAAGAACAGAGTGCTTGACATATGAACGAACGAGGGTATGAATCACCGACAACAACACAATTACAGTGGAACCGTGAAGTTTCCAGAGCCATTCTATACCATCAATAAATTACATCGAGGAATTTGTCGGCCAACAGAGACTGGCAAATGAAACAAAGTTGATAACAACACAATATAAAAACCCTAAGCTACAATAGGAATGAAAACAGGGTCGACTCTACCCGTAGGGTCTAGTCGCTGAAGTGCGAGCAACCAGGGTTTGACCGAAGAAAACAAGACCTGCACATTCATTCACAAAATTTAGAGTTAGAACGTATCAGCCTTGTTGGAAATTGTTGTGTTGTCAAAACGACAGAGGAAGAAAACCTGTAGAACGAGCAAGTATAAAGTCTCAGAACTCACAGGAGAATTTGGGTTGAGAAAAGATAGGTAACCAGGTTCGAACCAACAAGTCCTGCTCACGAAGGAGCGAAAGGGGTTAGAGTCCCAAAAATAAGTTGCAGAGCGTAGAATTGGAACAGAGAAAATATTTGTGTTTTCTTCAAACGAAGGGTGGCCACAGGAGTTCTGGTCAGCTTCGAACCTGTAGAGATACTTCGACAGTAGACAGTCGTTAGCAGTTGGATATGAGAAAAGGGCATGCAAGTTAAACAAAATGAAATGAAACAGTAGGAAATCACTGTGGAAGGAGTTACCCAACAACAATTGAAATAAACCATCGCAGGAATCGAAAGTATACAAGTGGTATTTGGAGACCACGCAACGGAGGCCGAGCAAAGTCTACTCGATTCAAAGGAAAACCCATCACCTTGTCCCGAAAAACGCAGAGTAGTGTGTAGGAACCCTCACAGAGACCGAACAAACCCTCCTCCTGTTCGACTGACAGAGGAATAGCAATACAACCAGGAATAGTCACAAGTGCGAGTGGGTGGCATGAGAAGCGGAGCACAGTTAATGACTCAGAGTTCGAGGAACGAGGGTTAAATGCGGCAGAGGATTGGCACCACTACCAACAAATCAGACGTACATAAAAACTTAAATGAAATTTGATTCGTATTGTGATATTTTTCACTCACCCATTATGAAATCTGAAGTTTGAGTTGGCGTAAATTAACGCAGGTCACAATTATTAGATTGATAATTTGAATTCCAAAAAGAATGTGTTTGCCACCTGTATACGAGAGCTGGGCTTTCGTCACATAGAATGCACATAATGTAATATCATTAACACTATTTATTGTCATGTCAAAAAAATACATTTATTCCTTGTAGTAAAAAATAAATTATATTTTTTTACTCATTACATTTCTTCCTCATAATAAAAGCTAAATTATTATTTTTTCACTTTTAGTTACTTTATATCTCCATATAAACCTATATAATATTAGAGTGTAAATTGAGTATTGTAATTTTGGCAAAAAATAATTTCTTTTGTTATCACTATTTTTATTTTGTTAATTTTGATTATTATTTTAATATTTTTAAATGGAAGGTTAGGTGAAAACATCTCCCATATGGAATTGTAGAGGAGAATTAATTTAGATTTAATAAAACTTAAAAATTTATTTTTTTATAAAATTTTATTTATTTCAAAAGTTGCGATATTTTCCATAAATTTAAGTTTAATAGTTATTGCAACTCTTACCAATTTAAATTAGAAATTTCTCTATCCAAAGATGAGGATAAAGAAATGTAACATAATAAGGATTCATGTGAAGTTACTTGTAGTTGGATATTTCCACTATTGGAAGCTCTCCCTTAAAGAGGCAAGTGATTTTTTTTCTAGTAGTAAAGATATAACAATTTGATGCTATTTTTGTTCTTTATTTTCTACTATTCTCATTTAAATTTAAGTTTTTTAAATAATAAGTATCACTTGAAAAATAAAAAAATGATAATAAACTAGATTTAAACTTTTTAAAAGTAATATATTTTATTATTTTTTAATGAACAACTCAAAAAAATTTATTTTTTCCATATATATTTTTTTAATAGGTGGTTCACAGACCCTGAATGGTTGCTACATCCACGAGAAAATATAGGTAGATAAATTTGAAGGAATTTACCCGCCAACCTAACTAGTAAGGCCTAACCTTAAGGGTGTAAAGGATATTTTACCTCGTGACTTCCTGATAAGCGGGGTACTTACCAACAGGAACTTGACCAACTGAGCTATCCCTTGGGGCTTTTTTTTCCACATACTTATCACAAGATAGTCACTAAAATTCATGTTTTTCACGTTTCTCCTAGCTAATAATGCATCTTGTTCACAATGATAAATATAGGCCTACTTTAACTAATTTAGTTATAAATAAATAAAATATATATATTTGTTTCACATAATCTAAATATGAGATAAAAATGCAACACCAAATCTATTTGAATGTTAGACGAATGCCTCTTAGTCACCATCACAAATTCGGTGTGCTTGATATGTTCCTATTTGAGAAGGGTTGTGAACTTGAATCGTTATTATCAAAGATAATGTACACAATTGGAAATACTTAGTCTTAATTACTACAAAAATGTTTCCACTACAAAACAATGTGTAAATACATTTGTGAATCTTACCAATTATATTATAAAATGTGAAGAAGAGGAATAAAATAATAATATAATTAGCGAAATAATCACAAGAAAAACATATAAAATTAGTATAAATGATGAAATAACACAAGTACATATCACTCTCCATTGTCATCACTGTGATTATCTGCCTCTCTTGGCATGCTAAAATTGTTTCTCAAAAATATGTTTTGATCTAGTGGTGTGTCTTAATACGAACCACCAATCTCTATCCAACACATTTGGGTAAAGAAAAACCTAGTTATAGTGCTTTGGGAAAACATAAGGCTCCGTAGCTTCATGTCACATATTTATCGAGTTCATAGATATCAACCCACTATCACGATCTCCTTTGCATTATTCCTATGAAAGGTGTCCCACCACTTGCACCTAAAAATAATGTATGAGATTAAGGAGAAGTCCACTTGAATAATCTCTTGGATCTTTCCAACATAGCTTAATGTCCCCTAAATTTGGTTTTGATCACGGTGCTTAGGATGACTAGATTTTTCGAACTCAACTCTTGAAAATGACACATGAAATTCATAATTTAATTTCCCCTCGATTAAATTAGGACAAATTTGAAATTCCACATCAACCCTCAACTTGATTGATTTAAATTAGGTGATATAGTTGTCATCAAATTAGTTATATTAGTCAATTCGCATTGGGGGAATGAACTTGAGTTATGTACATTGATTCCTAAATTTTAGGAGCTTAGGTTGAGTTAATTTTATTTGTAACAATTTAATTTAGTTAAATTGAGTTATGGTCACTTAAACTAGCTCCAATTGTTGGACGAACTAGTGGGACGTCTAGTTGTGTGGTGTAACTTTAGTTTGTAACCAGTTAAGTGATCAATCAACCTAAATTAACTCATGAATATATATAATTTGAGTTACCCCGTTGAGATTGGAGTTCAAGGGCAGTGTATTATCAGTTGTATTATACAGGTGGTGCATGCAATTAGAGAAGGACCTAAAGGATTTCACAATCCATATTGAGGAATTTTATAAATAATAGGGTTTAATTCCATGAGGGACATTGCAAGGAAATAAGAGGTTTAGAAGGCTTAAAATTGGCTAAATAACTTGGCTAATAAGCATATTGTATTGATTTATACTCTTTCATTAATGAGATATAGATAGGAAGAGTTTTTTTAGTAGTTCCTTTCCCTTAGATAAATCTCTGTGTATGTGAGTTGAATCATGATGCATGATTTTTATATGTGTTCCCGATAATGAATTCGCTTCCGTATATTACTAGAGAAGATTCGATTCTAAGGTTTTAGTAAAGTATATGAGAAATTTCGAATCTATATTAGAATTATACACCAAATTCGGCTCCATTGTCTTGTGTCATGCATCCATCATCGACATCCTTTGTGTGAAAATGATGTCCATAAGCTCATGTAAATGGGAACAAATGCACATATAAAAAAGTGAAAAAATCACAGTGTCATGTGTCTAATAACCCGAACATATATATATATATATATATATATATATATATATATATATATATATATATATATATATGTATGTATGTATGTATGTATGTATGTATGTATGTATGTATGTATGTATGTATGTATGTATGTATGTATGTATGTATGTATGTATGTATGTATGTATGTATGTATGTATGTATATCTGTGTGTGTGTGTGTGTGTGTTACAATTCAAAGGTGAAGTACAAAAATAAAATTGTACAGAAAGAGAATATAATTACCAGGTTGTTGCACCCGACCGTGATGTTTAGTGCATCCTCTTCAACATGTGGGTAATGAACAAATGCATCGTATTTCTCTCTTAATTCATTGTAAACCCAAATTTTAGGGCATGTCATTGGAATATTTTCTTTTAAATTATTAGTATAAGGCACACTTCAATGATTCAATCATTTGAATTATTTATTGTCACTATCTAAATTCCTCCTCTTCTCTTTGTACAATGCGACCCACAATTGTGTCACTGCCATATTGTAAACAATGAATTTATTGGTGGCTTCAATTTTGAGTTTGTTGATGATCAAATGAAATATATATATATATATATATATATATATATATATATATATATATATACATATATATATATATATATATATATATATATATATACATATATATACATACATATATATATATATATATATATATACATATATATATATATACATATATGTATATATATATATATATATATATATATATATACATATATATATATATGAGATCAAAATATACATTAATATGAAGTTCAATGTGAATAGTTACAATGTATTAATTTGACAAATGATAAACATATAGTTACTTTTTATCATGCACCTCTTTTCATTCATTTCAATAAGTTGCCCTTTTTGTTCTCTTCAGCCCTTTAATAGTCCCAAAAATCCACACTTGATATGTTGTCAATATTCTTGTTTTACTCAATGGAATAATAGAAAATCTCATACCATATATATCGCTCTTCCATATACCCCCAGGTTTTTCCCTTTTTCGAACAAAACCTTTCAATTTCTTCATGTACCTCTTTAATAATAACATCCAACGACAATAAACAACCCCAAATAATTCAACCTCATCTACTAGGAGTATTAGAAGATGAACCGAGGATTAGAAGATGAACCTGCAAGTCCATTAAATTAGTTGACATCTCCTTCCAAACATATGAACATTCTCATCTATCTCTTGATGCCACCGTCGAATTTTATCCATAAGCCTATCTCCTTTGAGGTGATCCAACATACAAATGTAGATAATTTAGATATGGCACATTGTGGGTCTTGGGGGTACTCATGGTTCACACACTCATGCACAAGCATAGTATGATGACACTACATAGTAAATAGTACTTGATACAAAAATTAATTATAAAATAGTCCATTACATAAAAATAAAAATAAAATAATAAAATCATGTTTTTGACATACATACTCTTAGAAGATTCAAATGGTCAAGTGATTTCAACCATAACAAACGATATTCCATTGTGAAGTAGTGTTGTAGTGAACACCCATATAAATAAGGAATCCTCACACTCATTATAACTTCCTTTCCAAAGAAATATCATATTTCTTTAAATCCATGGGACATCACCTTCTTTGAAATACAAAGAGGGACCAACCGCCCCTCTATTTTATTGTCTTAGCGAATGTTTATTTTTAGTTTTTGAAGAAATGAGATCTCTCCTAACATCGAATGTGTCACTGTGTTTCAATGATATGTGCCTCCATAAAGCATATGAAACATTTTTAAATATATGCATGGGATCTAGTAAGTGGGCAATATTAAGATGCTCCCAATATGGTATCTCATAAAAGACATATTTACTTTTCATTCGAATGGAAACTTTCTCAAACTAGGTGTTGAAGAATTATAGATCATCGAATATATGATCCCAATTTGAATTGAAAATTTATGAAAACCCCTTATCCTTCTCTCTCTAATATTATGTAAGCCATTCAAATAATGTCATTATTACAGGACTTTGTTTTCTCTCTGATTTACAATTGAAAATATGTTTTGTTCTTTTGTAATGGTGTTCTTTTGGGAGTAATACCTTGGAGCAGTCATACACTGGATTTTGTACGTGGTCAAACCACATAACCTTCAGAGAAGTTTCACAACATTTACATCCATGATAACCTTTTGTTACAATACCTACAAAATTATTGTATATAGTCTGACACATTAGAAACCATGAAGATATAAATAATTGTAGAGAATTAAATTAGTATGTGAAACAATATGTTACTAAAAGGATCAATAAGAATGTAATTTAACAGAGAAAAATCCTAAGAACAGATAATCATGTACGATGTAAGCACGTACTTCATACAATGTAAAACGTCTCTCTGTTGTGATGGGTATTGATACATCGTACACATGTATCCCTTGCAATAGTTCCTTCAATTCATCTACCAATGGTTTTAAGTAGACATCCATATTCTTCACTTGTATGCTACCATGTGTTAGCACTCAAATCTACCTCAGGCTGAAATGAAGTAAACTCAAGGCTACATCAAACCACGCTCAGCCTCGTAGCTAGCCCTACGAGGACAGGAGAGGGCTCTCTCCGTCAATCTCGAGAAAATAAACAATAGGATGCGAGATGACTTATAATAAGAACCGATTTTAGGCTAGTAAAGAGATAGGTATGTTTGTTTTTTGGTTTTTTGGGTTTTTCGCTGGAGTAAATGGGAAAACAAATTTTGGGTCTGGGGATAAGGTCAGACCTTTGCAGAGTTCAAGCTGGGGCGAGGTAGGTGATGATCTTGATGCTTTAAATTGGATTGGATAGATTAGACCGATGAGGAGCTGAAGAGGGCAAAGAAGAACTTGGATCCTCTCCAAACAGCTGAAAACATATAGAACTAACTGAATTCAAAGGCCAAGCACTGTAAACAATGGATTCAACCTTATTCACTCATTCAATTTAGTTCAGAAGCATAATGAAAGGATGGCATACATTAAACATGGAGAAACTTACAGTAAACAAAGAAGAAACACCATCAAGAATAGAACACCACAAGGATCCCAACAAGTGCCGCAAAACCCCTGATCTTTCCTTAGCCAAATATGAAAAATATGTACAATGATATCAAAAGTATCCCAAGAGTCCAACCTGTAGAATGCCTCAGAAATTACAATATATAGATCACTCTAACACCTTTCCCCACCTCTAGGGGTCGAATTCCCTCTTCAGGGATCATTTTCAACCAATTCTAATCATGGAACTACAATCTAGGCAGCTAACAACTTGCCTCTAAAAGAGTGGAAACTGATCCATTACATGATTTTTACTCATTTGAGA
>CM076570.1:1281871658-1282035661 GCA_034641835.2 Pinus albicaulis | reverse complement strand
ATTCCCATTTTTCTAGATACATTTTGGCATGACCACACCATGCTTGGGGGCACCTCTGCCCCCCAACCATACCTCTTAGAGGATTTTGAAGGCCACCCCCTTCCTAACCTTCGCAATGCACTCTATCTTAAGAAATATTACCCTTAGCATTTCCCCTCTGAACTGCATGTTTTATTTTCTTTTAGATAGCCAGCATCTGTTTTTTCATTTTTCCTACTTCACCAAAATCCAACTCCCAGCCATCAAACAGCACCAAGCCCCCCTCCTCTCCCAGGTCGCAGTTTTATGCCCATTTCTGGACCAGGTCGCACTTTTTGCCCTAAAACCTGCGTCCTGGGTCGCACTTTTTGCCCCAAAAAGTGCGACCCCGCCATAGAGATGAAGGAGGGGCTGTTTCTGGGGGTTTTGGGCCCTAAACTGCAAATGTCATCCAACAACATGCAAGAGCAAGGTTGAGGCGCACTCTCCACTCAAGCCCGACACATCTGCTTCAACGGTCGGTTTGTCAGCTAAATTGCTTAAACGAATTTAGGGCCTTCCCTCCTCTCCACATTCACCACAGCAACAATAGCAAATGAATGATTTTGGAGGGAACACTGCCTTATTAAAAGAGAACCCCTGTTTCTTCTTTCGACTGCTGCGACCACACCATAGCCCCGTTCGACGAACCGTCAGCACCGCTAGAAAGATCTCACCGAGCTCTCAAATGGGTTTTTATTAGTTTTGGGTGATTTGATACTTCACCTGGACACATTTTGTCCAAGAAGGGTCACTTTACCGCTCCTTAAAATCGAATTTCCTCACTTACGACACTTGTACTTGGGGCACCATATTGCTCCCTTACTTGTCCATGTTCGTGTCGATTTTCGTCATGAGTTCCCACCTCGTACTCATGCTTCTGTGTGGACCCCCCCATTGGGGCCTTTCTTGTGTGGCGGCATTATCTATTCGCCACTTGCTTAGAGCATAGAGGTTAGTCATCATTGCCTTAAATGAGTCTACCTGCATCCTTTACACCCTACTATAGCCCTCCATTCTTTTTGCTTGAAGTTTCCTCTCTTGTGTCGCATCCTCATGACCTTGACTCGACTTGTCCCCTGTCCCCTTCGATATTGTGTCAGTCGCTGCCATGTCATTCATGCCCTTCATGCTCTAACAAGGGAAGTTGTCCATTCGCCACTCCATCCTTCCCCTTTTCACCATCATCATTAGTGTCAGTCTGTCCGTCGCTCTATTGCTCTCCTCTCGTGCCTTAGTTGAGGTTCTCTCATTGCCTCACCTACGGCGGACCTCCTTCTGTCGACCTCAGCACATTTATTCCAGCGGGATCTAGAGGGCGGTGTACCTTGGTTCCGGCTTCCGCACATTGGGTGCCTCGAGATCGGGCGGGGGATTTCTCACCTCACCCGGCTTGATTGCTTCTCCGGCTCTTTGACATGATCGAGATTCGTATCTTGGGGCCGGTCCGGTGACCCGACGGCGACTATTGATGATTCCCGGGTGTGTGTGAAATGTCTCAACCCTCATGAGGGGGTGGCCCTGCAGGTAGCCCCCCACATGCCCGGATGACCTCTTCTTTGCAGCCTTTGATGCCGCTCCAGATTTTGATGATGTTGGCCTTAGCCACTTGCAGCACCTCTTTAATTTCCATGTATCAGTCAGATTTTGTGAGCCCTTCCACATTTACAGGGGGCATTTGGGTTGCTGTTCAGCCTAGCTCGTAGCCACTCGAGATGAAAAATTGAATATTGTACTAGTCCTGGCTGTTATCCCAGGCACAGCATGTATGTGAGAATATTCATTGTATTTTTATCTGGCTCTTGATTATGCCAGCTGTACTCTATGGTTCGGTCCCTTGTTCACTGGACACACTATTCTTTTGTACTTTGTCACGGCGGGCATAGGTATGCCTCCCCCGCCGCCTTCAGCATAGGTACCCTCTCATAACAAAGACTTGTTGCACCTGCGAGTCTCGTCTCCTCCGGGTCTAGTCCTTCAGCACACTATCTACCTCATATTTCTCTCTCTGACATACCCTTTTGTTGTCTAGTGATTGTTTTCTTACAACGTGCTTCGGTCATACGATTTGCTCCTGACACTCGCACGCTGGGGGGCAATCTGTTACACCATTTTTTGGTCATCTAACTCTTCATCATTAGATGGACCCAAGTACACCATGTAAGACCAGTTTTACCCCAAGTAAAACTACTTTCACTATGTTAATTAGGAAACCCCAAAAGGAATAATTAATTAAACCATAATTTAATTATTATTCCCGGTCATGTTTAACCCAAAAACAAAGAAATTAATGAGATAAACCCATAGTTATCTTATTATTTTCTAGGAATAATTACTTAAATAATATTCTTTGTTAAATATGACCAAATCAACCACCATTAATCAAATAAATCATTATTTATTTGATTATATCCCAACCACTTCCTTAAAAAGATAAATAAATCATTTATTTATTTATTTTTCACTAATCAAGGGATTTGACCCAAGTCGAACACCCTTTCCCTCCAACAAATAATAATAAAATATTCCATAGAGGTGGATCTAGATGTGATTAACATTATTTTAATCATGCACCAAGATCTAGAAGGACCCAATATTTTGTTATAAATAGGAGGGTTTTTCCCCATCATTCTTCACCTTTTGTTGCATACTAGATCACTCTGGATCTATACACTCGGTCTCATTTTCTGCCATTGTTGCTCCCATTGAGCTCTACCTTCTACATTGGGTTTTCTACATCTACATGAGAGAGAAAGCTTAGATCTGAAGTGCTGAGGACTACAAAGAACCCATCCCATTGAGGAGATCTGGATACACCTTCTTGTTTCCTCCCAGGTGCCCTGTAATATAAAAATTCATTCAAAAATCATGTTCTTGTCTTGTCTGTTGGATGCATGGAGCAAACTCTTTACTTTTCTGCTTAATATCTTTCTCATTCTCATGAGTGGTTCATTGATTCTGGAGCTTCTTACCACATGGAAAAAAATAAAGACATGTTTTCTTCTTTAAATGTTTGTAACACCAAAAATATTTATGTTGGTGATGATACATCTCTTAGTGTTGTAAGATCTGAAGCCATTCATCTAGATAATTGGCATTTTAATGATGTACTATGTGTTCCTACCTTATCATGCAACCTTCTATCTATTTATCATATAACTCATTCAGGTGAAGGGAAAATAGTTGAGTTCTCACCTCGTGATGTTGTAATCAAGGACCTCAAAGATCCTAGACATATTTTAGCTATTGGCATTGCTGATGATTCCACAAGGTTTAATAAGTTTGACAAATTTGGGTCATCGTGTCTTCCCTCCATTTTTGTTGCTCATAATGATGAAGTGAGAAAACTTTGGCATGAGCGATTTGGTCACTTAAACTATCGCTCTCTTCAAATTCTATGTAAAGAAAATATGGTGACAGGTCTTCTGATGGTATCTTGCCGTGATGGTGTTTGCTCCAGATGTGTACTCGGAAAACATCATCGGGATAGTTTTTACAAACGCGCCTCTTGGCATGCTTCAGCCCCTTTGCAGCTTCTGCACAGTTATTTATGTGGTCCACTTCATGTTGTTTCTTTCTCTGGCTGCAAGTACTTCTTAACTTTTATTGACAATTTTTCCAGACGCACTTGGGTATACTTCTTACAACTCAAGAGTGATGTTTTAACCATGTTCTTGGCCTTTAAGGCCTTTGTTGAAAAACAATCTGGACATAAATTCTGAAGTTAAGATCAGACAATGGAGGAATATGTTAACAACAAATTTATCAACTTTTGCACTAAGCATGGCATTCAATTGCAACATACTATTCCATATACTCCACAACAAAATGGTGTAGCCGAAAGGAAGAATCACACCTTAAAAGAAATGGATAATTGTATGATTCAATCTAAAGGAATTAGTCTCAATTTTTGGGCAAAAGAAATTAACTGTGAAAATTACATAGTAAATCGCACTCCTTCTAAGGTTTTAAATAATATAACTCCAGAAGAATCTTGGAGCTCAATCAAACTAGATGTAGGTCACTTTTGTGGTTTTGGAAGTGATTCTTGGGCCCATATTCCAGATGCGAAACATAAAGCCTTAGAACCTAAGAGTGAAAAATGCATTTTTGTTGGATATTCTGAATATGTCAAAGGATATAGACTTCTTCAACCAAATCCATAAATATAATCATTAGAAGAGATGTAAAATTTGATGAAAATATATCGGCCTACGAGCCTAGTTCGATAGATGTGCCACCTTTGGCTTGCGAGCCTGATTTGACATATGTGCCACCTCTCTCTATCTCTTCTATTTTTGATATCATTCCTTCGAGTTCAGATGATGATAACAAGGATGACAAGCCTCCTCCACCTCTTGAAGATATTCGTTCTGCTCCACAGTTTCCAAGATGGGTCCACTCTACTTTAGATGCAACATGTTCTCTTGTAGGTGACCATGTAGATCGACGACGTACACGTTCTCAGTTCGAAAGAGCCTCTTCCTTGTTGGCTCAAGTCCCAGAAAATATTGATCCAGACACCTTTGAATAAGCTTCCGATCATCTAGATTGGGATTATGCTATGAAAGAAGAATATCATTGAGAGTGCAAGCTTCTGTGATCCATAAAATTTTAATTATAAATCTTCCAGGAAATCACATAAGAAATTTTGGAACCGACGCATTTCGAACTACCAACTGTAGTTCATCATCAGGATAATGAATATTGGTTGCTCTGACAAATACATTTATATTAGGAGGAGAGAAGCAACGGTCAAAGTCCACAGAGTTAAAAACGGTCAAAAATAAGAAAAAATATAAAAATATAAAATAAACCAAAAATATAATTAACCCATCCTTAAAATTAAAAATAGTCAAAAATAAAAATATAAATATAAATATAAAAAGAATACAAAGGCATAATTACCCCTTCATTAAAAACTCCAGTCAAAATTAAAAATAATATAATCAAAACTAAAAACTAAAATAACTCCCCAAACAGAAATAAGATAAACAAGTTATTAAGTGAAAAAATTCAAGTGAAAGTCAAAGATTATAAATAAATAAAATAATAAAATAAAATCAATAAATAAAATAAAATAAATTGATAAGAATTAAAAACTAGAATTAAAATACAACAAAAATAAAATAAAATAAAAAATAAATTATTTTAATAAATAAATTAATTAATATAAATTAACCAATAAATAAAATACTAAAATAAAAATAAAATAACAGAATAATAATAAAAATACTAAATCATAAAAACGAAGGACCAAGGAGTTCAAGTCGAAGTCATAAACTATAACTAAATAAATTATAAATAAATAAAATAATAAAATAAAATCAATAAAATAAATTAATAAATAAATCCATGAATGAATAAAAATTTTAAAAAACTAAAAATAAAATAAATAAATTAATATAAATAAAATACTAAATAAAAATAAAATAAATAAATAATAGAATAATAATAATAAGACCAAATCATAAAAATAAAAATAAAAGCCAAATAATAAAAGGACGCTTACAGGGAGTGAAGAGATGGAATCCAACAACTGCTAACTTTCCATCCATCATCCCTGTTCAACGTGCAGGGCCTCTTCTCAATCTCAATCGCCTCCCTAAATTTCCAATGATGGAAATGGTCAACCCTAGCAAGTATTTTAACGTCTTCCATACAAATGTGATGCTTCGTCTTTTCTGCGCAAAAACTTGGAGTTCTGAATACATTAGCTACAAGAGCTCTTAGAATTTCTGATGATGATCATTTAGATGAAGAGAAAGCCCATCTCCTTAAAGTCTTCGGAGAAAACGGTTATAGTGGAAGTCAGGGTTTGAAGGTTTTCATGAATGCGAGCAAAGGTCCTAGACAGAATAAGATTAGTGTTGATGCTGTTGGTAAAGTTCATTGACCTTTTATTCAAGGTACTACTGACAAGATCGCTTGGATTTTAAGGAAGCATAAGATCTCCTCTTCTTTTGTATGGAGGACGCTAGAATCCTTGCTAGAGTTGACCATTTCCATCACTGGGAATTTAGGGAGGCGATTGAGATTGAGAAGAGGCCCCGCATGTTGAACAAGAATGATGGATAGAAAGTTAGCAGTTGTTGGATTCCATCTCTTCACTCCCTGTAAAGGTCCTTTTATTCTTTGTCTTTTATTTTTATTTTTACGATTTGGTCTTATTATTATTATTCTATTATTTTATTTATTTTATTTTTATTTAGTATTTTATTTAGTAGTTTATTTATATTAATTTATTTCTTTATTAAAATAAAATACAAATAATTTATTTTTATTTTTATTTTTATTTCACTTTATTTTATTTTATTTTTATTGTATTTTAATTCTAGTTTTTTAAAATTTGTATTCATTCATGTATTTATTTATTAATTTATTTTATTGATTTTATTTTATTATTTTATTTATTTATAATTTATTTAGTTATAGTTTATGACTTTCACTTGAACTCTTTGGTCCTTGGTTTTTAAGATTTAGTCTTTTCATTATTATTCTGCTATGTTATTTTTATTTTAGTATTTTATTTGTTGGTTTATTTATATTAATTTATTTATTTATTAAAATAATTTATTTTTATTTTTATTTTATTCTTGTTGTATTTTAATTCTAGTTTTTAATTCTTATCAATTTATTTTATTTTTTTATTGATTTTATTTATTTATAATTTATTTATTTATAATCTTTGACTTTGACTTGAATTTTTTCACTTAATAACTTGTTTATCTTATTTCTGTGGGGGGAGTTATTTTAGTTTTTAGTTTTGATTATATTATTTTTAATTTTGACTAGAGTTTTTAATGAAGGGGTAATTATGTCTTTGTATTCTTTTTATATTTTTATTTTTATTTTTATTTTTGACCGTTTTTAATTTTAAGGATGGGTTAGTTATATTTTTGGTTTATTTTATATTTTTATATTTTTTCTTATTTTTGACCGTTTTTAACTGTGTGGGTTTTGACCGTTGCTTCTCTCTTCCTGATATAAATTTTTTTGTCAGATCAGCCAATCTTCATTATCCTGATGATGCACTACAGTTGGTAGTTTGAAACGCGTCGATTCCAAAATTTCTTATGTGATTTCCCAAAATATTTATAATAAAAAAGAATATCATTCCTTATTGGAAAACGATACTTGGGATCTTGTTCCTCTTCCAAAAGGAAGAAAACTTTTCAGATGCATACGAGTTTACAAAACAAATTTTCGACCGGATGGAAAAGTGGAAGGACATAAAGCTCATCTCGTCTCTAAAGGATTTTCGCAAGTTGAAGGCATTGACTATACTGAAACCTTCTCCCCTATTGCCAAAATTAATTCCATCCGCCTCGTTCTTTCCCTTGTTGTCTCCTTTAAATGGGAAGTCCATCAGATGGATGTTAAATCCACCTTCTTACATGGAGATTTGCATGAATAAATCTACAAGGAAAAACCCTCTGGCTTTATCTAAAAATACTCTAGCCTTGTTTGTCACCTTAGGAAGTCTCTCTATGGTCTCAAACAAGCTCCTCCGGCTTGGTATGCCAAAATGGATCGATTTCTATTAGATAATGGATTTTCTAGGTGTCATTCTGACAACACTATCTACAACAAGAAAGTGGGTAAGTCCTTCACCATCCTTGTTATTTATGTTGATAATCTTATCCTTACTGGTAGTGATCCCAACCATACAAACCATGTGAAGTCTAGCCTCAAAAAAAAGTTTGAAATGATAGACTTAGGACACTTGCATTATTTCCTTGGTCTTCAAGTCTTGCAATCAAAAGAAGGTATTACCCTCTCTCAGTCCAAGTGTGTCTATGATCTTCTACACCACTTTCACATGGAAGACTATAAGCTAACCCCTTCTCCCTTTCAGTCTGGAGTCCAGCTTTCAGTCACTTGCACTACCCCTGAAGTTGATGCTACCTTATACTGTCGACTTGTTGGCAAACTTTTGTATCTAACCCATACCCATCCCGACCTTTCCTTTGCCATTGGTCTTGTTGCTCAGTTTATGTACCAACCTCATGAAAGTCACTGGAATGCAGATAAAAGAATAATTTGATATATTCAAGGTACAGTTAAGTTAGAAATTCATTACAGTATAGGAGCCTCTCCATTTTTTATTGGTTTCACTAATTCAGATTGGGTTGGTGACCCCGATGATCGAAAGTCTACTGCAGGCTATGTATTCATTGTTTGTTCGGGACCTATTACATGGTCTTGTAAGAAACAAAGTGCCATCTCTTTTTATTCAATAGAAGTAGAGTATCGTGGTACACTTGAAGTCAACAAGGAAGCCATGTTTCTTTGTCAGATCCTGTCTGAATTTGGTCTTCATCACCAACATCCAACTACACTTTGGTGTGATAATCAGAGTGCCATTCAGATATGTAAAGATCTAGTTCAACATCAGCGTATGAAACACATTGAGCTCCACATACACTTCATTAGAAGGCTCATTCATGATCATGTTCTTCAGGTGCAGTATTATCTAACCAATGATCAAGTAGTCGATATCTTTACAAAGGCTCTCAGAGAAGCGAAGTTTACCAAACTTCGATCCATGCTTAGAGTTCAGGAAAGTTATCATTATGGGGGGGATAGGCTCTAATTCCTCCTTCCTTCTCCTATTGTGTCACGTTTTTAAATCCTTCAATCCTATCCCAAGTTGTTCTTAAGGGGGGATGTTAGGATATTGTTATAGCATCATTTTTCACCCTCATCTGATTCATGATTGTCTCTATGGCCTTGAGCACCCATTCCCACAGACTTGAACAAAATTCATAAAAAAAAGTGTTAAAAATCCCATACGCGGGTATGCCCAGACTTTTCCGCGTGTATACGCGAGTCCACATGTACTTTTCCACGTATGCCATTAAAATCATTAAAAAATATATAAAAATTCCCTATTTTCGGGCTGGGTTGATGGTTACTCCAGTAGTTCAACCACCCCAGTACGTGGCCAACTGTTTCCAACTGATTGAAACTACTTTGAGGAGTATAAAAGCCCCTCATGTGCATGGCCTAAGGGAGAGAGAAATTTTATAGACATTATACTCTGTTGGAATCCCAATTCAAGTCTGAATTCCCGTGCCTACTACACTTTCCCAGATTTATACAGGAAACCCTTGTTTCCTGGAGATGTTCATCCATTTATATGCCATCTTGAGTGCACAAGTCTTGAAAGTATCTTAGTGAGGCAAGGGCGGGACGGATCCGGACGACGGTCTGCTCGAAGATCGTGGAAGGATTCAGGTGATCTCTCCACTCTTTATTTCTGTACATGCTGTTCGCAATAATGAAGAACCATCTTGTTCCTGAACTTATGTGTTAATGTCTATTTGCATATGTGAAAAGATTGATTATTAAGCATTTATTATTGTTTATATAATGTTTCACATGGATTACACTAACATTTAGGAGAAATATATGTTGTACAACTAGGTTTCCGTGCATGTTCTTTCTTGTTTTCCAGGTTGAAGAGGAAGAAGGGTTGCTGGGGGTTTGGACCCCGCGGGATCTACATCGAACGTAGGACTATGGGTGAGTTCTACTATCGTTGTTATCTAGTTTTTAGCATTTAAGTGTGGTTGTGTGTGAGTCCTTCTGAATAGCATGCCCTGATCTGTGGAGGTTTTGACCCAACAAACCTCTAGGGTGTTTTCCCAAAGCAGAGATATTACGACACATAAGAAATAGGCTCCTTTTGTGTCACCTTTATAAATCCTTCAATCCTATCCCAAGTTGTTCTTAAGGGGGGATGTTGGGATATTCTAACACATAGAATAGTTAAGAATAACTTATTCTAGTGTAGAGTCAGGTAAAGTGTGTTTCTTTAGTACGTACATTTGTAGCTTATAATCCGACGATCACGATTTGTAATGCTCTGATGGTTCACTCTCTCGTCGGTATTAACGACACTTGATCTGTGGCTTAACACCCGATTGGTCCATGATCTCTATTTAAAGAGCATGGAGGGTCACTTGTATTGTAATCGTTTATGAGAGAAACATATGAAAAATCTCTTTTATATTAATAAATTTCCTGAAGTGGTCGTGTTGGCTCAGGCCGTGGACTGTTTGCCTCTTCGAGGGCTTTAACCACGTGATAATATGGGTGTACTCATTTGTGATCTGTTTGTGAGTGGTGACCTTTGGTTTTTGATCTAAGAAATTTACCCTGTAAATTCATACATTTTGAGTAGATGAAGTATTGGTTTTTATTATGTAATCCTTGACCATTGAGTGTGTACTATAAACTATTGGCAAGTGAGGGGTTGTTTGATTCATGTGTGGTTTGTATATGATTGCAAAATATGTACCAGATTTGTGTGCAGGTGATTGAAAGTATGGTTTGGAGAAGACACAAGAAATGTGGTGGATGTGTTAATTATTTTAGTGGTCCAAAAGCCCCTCAGTGGGGAGGATTGATCCAGGAGAATCTCAGAGGACAAGTGGCTTAAAATTGGTCAAAATTCAAAGTGGTTGGATGACTCTCAAAGCAGGTTCATGTTGAATTTCTCGTCACCCTAATTCCAATGGTGCGAATGGATATCCAATCTGAGCATGTAGGGAGAAGTTAGAGTGAGTCAAAGTTTTGGTCAAATTTGGGTAGTGGTCCAAGTTTAAGTGTCCCACAAATTCATCATTAACCAGCAGGAAACCCAACACCTGAAGCAGTAAAATTTGTTGGGTACCTAAAATGTCCAGTAACCCTTAAATTCGAGAAAGAAAAAAAAATCTATTATTTTTAAAAAAAACAAAAAAATATTAAAAAGGAGGCTGGCAAGCCACCACCCAACTGCTCGTCATAACTGTAATACATATGTTAATGGGGTGGGGGGAGGGGGGGTAGGTTGTCAACCCCGCCACCCAGAACCTCCATGAGAAACAAGACACGAATGGGCAGTGGGTGAGCCACCTCCGATGGACCCGGTCCACGCCCCACCACATATTAGTACATGGCTTAAGCCACCCAAAGGAAGTGGAGGAGAGGAATAGCAGGGGTTGAACTCGCCCGGCCCACGTGGTCGGCCCATTAGTGGGTGGTCGCAAGCTTTATCAACCAAAAAAAAGTAAAAGCTATTACAACTAAAAAAATGTGAAACAAATGTTGCCAAAATGGGTTGGGTTACATTTGAAACTGGACCCTCTGCCTTCGCGAATGAACTCCGTCGATGGGTGTTGCTAACGAACTACCAGGCCCAACTTTGAACAGTTCGTCACACAAATTATATAAAATCGCATCCATTATGCAGTGCGCCCAGGCAGGGAAAATAGGGAGTGGAACTAGGAGCGGATGAGAGGGGAAGAACCCTTCCCAGGGAATATTGAGGGCATAAAAAAGATTCCCTAGGGTAAAAAACTTTTCAGTGTTCATTTGTGACAAATGTTATGTCGATTTTACACCTCTCGGTGGCAGGATCTGAACGGTGATGTCTGTTTCTGCATCATAGTTCTCCATTTTTTGTCCATTTTCCAAATTGGAGTTATAAGGGTGTTTTATGTAATTTTACTTATACTTCTTCTTCTTCTTACCACTTAATGAATGAATGCCTCACCATTGTTGAGTAGGGCCCGGATAAGTACTCCAAATTGGATGAAATCTCTAATCAAATTATTTGGGCCTTGATCTCATGCATGATATGTTCTCCTTTCTCTTCTCTTAATGTGCTTATATTCTCAT
The DNA here is from genome assembly GCA_034641835.2 of Pinus albicaulis. Lineage (NCBI taxonomy): Eukaryota > Viridiplantae > Streptophyta > Pinopsida > Pinales > Pinaceae > Pinus > Pinus albicaulis. The sequence continues at coordinate 1,282,023,973 of CM076570.1, read as the reverse complement.
AATTTTAAGTTCTTTGTTATATGTAATTCTTTAATGCATCTATACGAAAAAGATCTCAGATCGAGTGGTATTAGAGCAAATCTTTCTTGATGCGAATTGCATGAGTACCTGCTAACTAGAAAAAATATTCAAAAATGTGAAGGAAAGATTAATTCCATTGATCCTGAAGTAAGACGTGCAGCATGAAGAAGAGACATGGGAGATGAAGAAGCTCCTTGGGAAGAAGAGTGGAATTACCAACATGAATTCTACAACATGGAAGAGAAAGTAGACACATTGTTTGCAGCGTATGAAAAGATCGTCAAGCCTAAGAAGAAAGGTGCAGATGATCATGTATCAATAAGTTATGGAGATGGTGGAGATGCACCCCCCCCCCCTCTCCATCTTCTCGTGATATTTCCCCTTCTTCTTCTCATCATTCCCACAGAGGTCACAGGCATACATCTAAGAAACATTTCCTTATATTAGATGTAAAGTTTGAGTTGCCTATGTATACAAGATAATGTAATGCGTAAAATCTCAACAATTTGATTAGACAGATTGAGGTCTACTGTTGTATTCAGCAGATCAAGAAAGATGAGGCAAAGATATAGTTGGCGCCCCTTCAACTGAGTGGCACCGCTCTTGTTTGGTGGGAGAGGAAATTGCAAGGCAACAAAAATCTCGATAACCTTCTCTCCTCGTGGTCAAATTTTATTTATGCATTGAAAATTCAGTTTTACCCATTGGGCCATAGGAAAAAATAATTAATGGAATGGAACCACCTAAAGTAAGACAAAAGCCAAAATGTGCAAAACTTCACTGAAGAATTTAGGAAACACACATTTAACTTAGACATTCCATTAGATTCACTAGAGATTGTAACTATGTATATTCATTATTTACATGGTTACATAAGACATTCATCATTATTATTTTATCCTACCACCATTGATGAGGCTAGTGTGACCATGCATCTTGAAAAAAGGTTGACGCATGAACAAAATTACCACCCAAAATGAGCTGCAAGAACAAAGAGAAGAGGAGAAAAAACTTTTGTACCCATTGTGAGAAAGAAGGACATGACGAAGAAAATTGCTTGAAACTGCACCCTGAGCTGAGACCTAAGAAGGATGACAGGAAGGAGACGAAGATGAGAGTTGCCACAATGCCACGAGATCAAAAGTATGAATCAGAGAAACATGAGAAGGTCACAACTGCAGGAGTTGCGCAAGGTATATGAATTTATTCGGGGTCAGATTTATGTGATGAAAGGAGGATTGTAGCTCTTGGAATTGCAGCAGATGGACCCATCGATTTGGGTTCAGCTTCAAGCGATGAAACAAAATTTTCAACAGATAATGCACCAAATATGAAAATTTCGCGCAATGTGACATGGCTACAAGAACTTGAGGAGATAAATGAAAGCATTCAAGCAGAGAATACTGAGCTAATGAGGCCCCTACAGAAAGTAGAAAATTAGAAACAAAAGTTGTTGAGCCAGTTGCAAGCTAATGATGAGGCCTTGGAGAAGCTGCAACATAACCCCCTTGAGGTAAAAATTGATTCTTCGATTTCATATAATTTTCATGATGACGATTTTTCTCCTTTTGAAAAACATACTACAGGTACCAGATCCATACTTTTGTAGAAGATGGGGTATCAAGGAAAGGGCCTTGACATTAATGACCAAAGAATCATAAACCCTATCAAAGTAGAAGATTTACCTCGTCATGCAGGGCTTGGGTATGTCAGGAAGGAAGTTGAGGAATGCTCCAAGACATCTAGTGATCCACCAAGGATAGATCATGAGAGCCCCTCATCACATTCAAGCGATAGTGAGGGATCCATCAGAACTTATGATAGGCACATCACGAGGAAGCATTCCAAGACAATCCAGAAGGTCTGGAAGAGGAAGGATCATAGCCACGAGGATGAACACCAGAGATATACATGTCAAACACTTCAGGCTAGAAAAGTACACATTAAGAATCCAGTCATCAAAACTATTCCTCAAGCAAACCCGCCACAGGGAGATGACCCATTTAATTTATTAAGTAAAAGATGGTTTTTTAGAGGTATTTGTTTATTATGGCCATAGTTTGTAAATCATGCATTGCGAATAAATGTAAAAGTGATGATGTCTCTTCCATTGCTTCAAAATGAAACAGTGATATCTTTGTCCTTTTGAGTAGATTAAGTATTTGTTTTTATTATGTAATCCTTGACCAATGAGTGTGTGCTATAAACTCTTGGAAAGTGAGTGGTTGTTTGAGTCTTGTGTGGTTTGTATATGATTGCAAAAGATGAACCAAATTTGTGTGCAGGTGATAGAAAGTATGGTTTGCGAAGACACAAGAAGTGTGTTGGATTTTTTAATGATTTAGGTAGTCCAAAAGCTCATCAATGGGGAGGATTGATCTAGGAGGATCTCAAAGGACAAGTGGCTTAAAATTGGTCAAAATTAAAAGTGGTTGGATGACTCTCGAACTAGGTTAAGATTGGATTTCTCTTCTCCCTAATTCCAATGGTGCGAACAGATCTCCAATCCGAGCTCGTATGGAGAGGTTAGAGCGAGTCAAAGTTTTGGTCAAAGTTGGGCAGTGGGCTAGGTTTAAGTGTCCCACAAATTCACTGCCAACTGGCAAGAAACTCAGCACCCGAAGCAGGCAAATTTATTGGGTACTTAAATTTCCAGTAACCCTTAAATTTGAGAAAACCAAAAAAAAATACTATTTTTGTTTTAAAAAGAAAAAAAAATATAAAAAATGAGGGTGGTGGGCCACCACCCCACCGCTCGTTATAATTGTAATACATATGTTAATGGGTGGGGGTGAGTTGTCAACCCCGCTGCCCGAAACCTCCAAGAGAAACAAGCCACGAATAGGTGGTGCGCGGACCACCTCTAGTGGACTCGACCCACACCCCATCACATATTACTACATGGCTTAAGCCACTTGAAGGTAGTGGAGGAGGGGACCGATAGGGTTGAACCCGCCAACCCACATGGGTGGCCCTCGAGCGGGTGGTCCCAAGACTTATCAACCAAAAAAAATAAAAACTAATAAAACCAAAAAAATGTGAAACAAACGTTGCCAAAATGGGTCAGATCGGGTTTGAACCTGGACCCTCCGCCTTCTCCAATGAACTCCGTCGGTGGGTGCTACCAACGCACCACCAACCCTAAAATTGAATAGTTTTCCACAAAAATTATATAAAATCATGTCCATTGTGTAGTGTGCCCAGGCAGGGCAGAGCAGGAGGGGAACCAAGAGTGGGCCAGAGGTACGAAGCCCTGCCCAGGGAATATTTAGGGCATCAAAAAGATTCCTTGGGGTGCAAAACATGTCAGTGTCCATTTGTGACAAATTTTATGTCGATTTTAAACCTCTTGGTGATAGGATCTCAACAGTGATGTTTTTTTCGGCATCATAGCTCTCCATTTTTTGCCCATTTTTCAGATTTGAGGTATAAGGGTGTTTTATGTAATTTCACTTGTACTTCTTCTTCTCCTTGCCACTTAATGAATGAAGGCCTCCCCACTCTTGAGCAGGGCTCGAAGATGTAGTCCAAATTTAACGAACTCCATAATCAAATTTTTGGTGCCTTGATCTCATAGATGCTATGTTCTCCTTTCTGTTCCCTTTATGTGCTTTTGTTCTCATAATTTTAAGTGTTCTGTTATATGTAATTATTTAATGCATCTATAAGCAAAAGATCTTGGATCATTTTAACATTAAATATATACTTAAATTTGCATCATATGTACTTGCATACAATTTTCTATAAAATTTTCATAAATTTAATACAAATATATGATAAAATAGAATTTTAAAATTGTCTAAAATCTTGCTAAAAATGAAATAAGATGTTTTATTTTTAAATGACTTCAATTTTAATCTATTTATTAAATTTTATGAGAACTTATACTTAATATTTTATTTATATAAACTTTACTAATTATATAATTTTAAATTAAACTGGATTGTATTAAATCTTTTAAATGAACTATAAGTAATGTTATAATTAATTATTTTTTATTGTTTACTTAGTTGAAGCATTTTTTATAATTTGAAATAAGGTAATATAATTAATAATAAAAAATAGATTACATTTATTATTATTATTATTATTATGATTACTAATATTTGAAAAAATTGAAAATTTGAAAAGTTAAATATATTTAAAGAGATTTATAGATTTTAAAATCCATCTATTTCTTCCACGATATTTTGGATAGAGGGTAATTGAGTACTCTGTTAAGGCACACCTTCATGTGAAGTTACCAGTTTAATTTGCCATCTAAATCAAGAATAAAGATAATATATTGGATATGATAAAAATGTAATCTTGCCAAATTTTAAAAAATAAAAATACATCATCCCACCCATATAACCCATATAATATTTTACAGAAATTAAAACAAAAGTAATCATAATAGTTCATTGACTTTTCTTTATTATTGACTTCTCTTTATTACTTGAAAGTGGATTTATGAATTTCTGGTACACACTTTTATTGAAATGTGAGGTTGAAAACATAACATTTAATATTCTTCTTAAAATAATTTTTTGAATTTTAATATATAGTTTAAAAATAAGTTGTAAATGTGTTATATTTTTAATGATAGTTTTAAATAAATATTAATATTTAATATAATCGGTTTGTATCCAATCAAAATTTTGTTTATATAAAAAAACTTATATAATCACAATCCACACAAAATTGAATGGAGTAGTGAGTTTTTTTGTTTTTTTATGGAATGGAGTAGTGAATTGTTTTTTTATTAATTTTGAATTCAATATATATATATATATATATAGTGTATATATATATTTTAGTTGTGTATATTTTTTGTTGGTGATTTTTTTTTAAATTTAATAGGAAAAAATGTAAATTTAAGATTTAGATGAAAATAAACAAAGAATATAACATGAAATCAAAACAATGAAAATCATAAATCATTAAATAGAAAGTTCACTTAGGAATCCACTAACATCAACTTCACCACTTGACATGATATAGATGGAGGGGTCTCACTCCTTTGAAATTGTATGTGAAAAAAAAAAATTTGTATATTAAACTAAATTTTCCATTGTTTAAAAAAAAACAAATCACCACGTGGTGCATTCGATACGCTCAGATCACACCAATAGCAACATGCCTATAAATTTACAAGGTGCACTGCAATTCTCGGTGTGAACATAATGCACCGTCGTTGTTGCTATGTGTTTTGTAAATGAAAATGTATCAGGGATGATGCATCAGATTGTATGCCAGTGCATCACACCTGGTGTGTTTATATTTATGAAATGCACTCCAAACTTAATATTTAAAAATATAGCCATAGTTAGTGTGTTCCATAACCTTAACGTTTTGTACAAGTGTGAAAAGGTTATTCGTGCGCACTGGTGCACAAGTTTTTTGCATCACTATTAAAAGTTAAAACAGTGAACCAACAACGATGCTTCATAATTATGTGTGCACCGCTAGTGGTGTGGTTATATTTGAAAGAGCACTAGCACTGGACCATGAGTGTGTTTTGAGTACACCGATGATTTTTTATGTTTATTTTAATTGAAAGTTATGTTTCCATATTCATAAATACATGTTTCATGTAATAATAATAAAATTTATTTTATGTATGAGGATAATGTATATTATATAACAGTCATGTAGCAAAGACGTAAGTAGAGGGAGCACGATCAGGAGTAGGAGTTACAGGTGGACGCATACAAGATGGTCTAAACATTACATACCAAAGAGAGGGAGAGAAGTATTTATACCCTTGACCTATTATTGCGGTGACTTAAGCACTTCTAATGATTGTAGGCCTCCTCAAGTACTATGAAGAGGCTATATCCCTGAAGGCACACTCTGTCTTATTGGTGCATCGGATTTGCTGATGGAGTTTCCAAGAACATGCTTTCTGTGTCAGTCCTAGGGAATGGCATAACCCACTAAGGAGGATATATAATTTATCTTAGGCCTGTCAAAGAGAGGGGAGTGTTTCTCGACTTCCTTGATGTCCCCCATGGGTTTGTATCAGAAAATAAGTTTGTGTACACTCCGAGATATGTCGAGCCTAATGTGTTTCATCCATCATATTTTCAGGTTCATGGTGGATAGTTATGGATTTCGTATTTTGCTACGGAGGAGGTTAGATTCCTCTCGTTATTAGTCTGCATGGTTGCACACACTAGTAGTGATGGGAAACACATTAGTTTCCCTATTTTGTATGATTTTGATTTCTTGATTCAAGTACCACATTGCATTAGATGGTATTCAATTTTTGGGGTAGTTTTGCATGGATTTAGATAGATGTAATGCGTTGAGAAATGGGAGGGAAACCTTCCATTTTGCTTCTGATATTTTTTGTTTATTTTTTGAGATGTTTCCAGAGACAAGGCCTACATTTGATCGTCTCCCTCATAGGCCGATCATTGAGGTCTGGATGCGCATGTGGGGGAAGATGATACACAAGAGGGGCTTGCAGGAGTATTTGGTTAGGATTTCTCCTGAGGCATTCGTGTTACTAGCTGGCAATGATGACCATGGGTTTCACATGTTGGTATTTCCGTATGTGGGGATTGATTGGAGAGGGTGTCCCAAAATCCTCTTCACAACCTCTATCCCTCTAGATGATAGAGGTGATATTAGTGTTTTCTTTAAATTAGTCTTGTTTCATTTTCTTGTTTTAATGAATTATAATAGAATTTATTATAGCACATTCTTTAACTCTTTTATTAAATTTTTTGATGAAAATGTCCAATTATTTTTGTGTACTTTGTATTTTGTAGACATTGGCACATTCTATGGGGACATGCCTCCTCCCTCATCGGATGTCATAGGATATGAGGATATGGGCGAGGCCCAAGAGGGAGAGGCACATCCTGAAGGGGTTGTGGGCATTCGGAGTCGTACGGCTGGTCTACAAGTTCAAATCGACTACAGTGACACATTGGCCATAATTTTGTTTGATGTAGGAGTTTTTCCTCTGCCGGCTCGAGATATCATTGTGCATCCTATGTTTATGGGTTTGTACAGGGAGTTCCCACGAGAAATTATCTCTCTTATGTGGCATATCATCGAAGCTAGTAGGGTACTAGGAATGATGAGGGATACAGGGAATCATCATGTAATGATAGATACGTCATATGAGGATGGTGATGATGAGGGTGATGATCATGATCACGATGATTAGGGCCATGATTATAATGTTTCTAGTAGTACCACCCCTTCAAATCATATACGTCAGGGTGTCCGTGATCCTTCTGGTAGTACACCTATTCGTCACTTGCTTAATGATGAGATGCTAGAATTAGAGGATGTGCCATATGTTTCTCCTAACAGAGCAGACCAATCACCCCCTACCTCACCTCAGAGTTCTCCAGAATGCATCTAGGGTGTAGTAGTTAACCATCCATTGTCTTCTATTACAGACCAACCGCCTCCTTCTCTATCTTGGATGAGTTCGACAAAAAATGATCATGCAGTTGTTGATCATACATCATCTTCTACTTCAGACCAAGTTAGCACTACATCTGTTTTATCAGATATTTGATTACACTTATTTGACTTGATGTATTTATTTTACTTCTTTGTTTACATATATATAAATATATATCATTTTTTTTTGTTTATGTACTTAATTTATATGGTGGTGTTGATGTGTTGTATATCATTTGATTATCTGTATTTTAATTTAGTATTAACTTCTGATTGTTGTATATGCATGATAACAATTGTTGGCATGAGATTTATATTAATTTGAGGATGTAATGTGTGTGGTGATGATGTTAGATTACAATGTTTTTTTTTTTTCGGATACGATGAAGATGATAATATTATGGAAGATTATTGTTTGTGTGCTAGAATATGGCGGTTTATATGTGCTATAGGTGTATATAATTAGATGATGGTAGTGAATTTGAATGTGTATATATGATGATGTTTGCAATTGTTTGATGGTTATCATCATGATGTTTTTTATGACATAGCATTTATTCTTGATTATGTATTTGACAACTTATATCAAACTTTTTATATATGAAATTCATGGAGAAAGCAGGTTACTTAAAAAAAATGCAAGGTATTTTACTAAAGATTACAATGTTGGTATGGTTGAAATATCATTGTAGAAGAATTACATTACAATTATTTTTATTATTAATATTTTGTAGAAATATTATATCAATCCATATTAATCATTAAAAAATTTACAATAATACTCTTGTATGGGATTAGAAAAGAACTATTAATGAATAAATACTATTAATCTTTCTACTTATAAATAAAATATAAAAAAATTTCAATTAATGCTTTAATTTCTAGATAATTTCTATGAAGTATGTGCTTTAATATGGTGTGATATTTTAATTATGATAATAGGTAAAATACTTTTTGCTATAAATATCTTTTTGTTTTAAATATAACATGTAAATGGAACATAGAATGCACATAATGTAATATCATTAACACTATTTATTGTCATGTCAAAAAAATACATTTATTCCTTGTAGTAAAAAATAAATTATATTTTTTTACTCATTACATTTCTTCCTCATAATAAAAGCTAAATTATTATTTTTTCACTTTTAGTTACTTTATATCTCCATATAAACCTATATAATATTAGAGTGTAAATTGAGTATTGTAATTTTGGCAAAAAATAATTTCTTTTGTTATCACTATTTTTATTTTGTTAATTTTGATTATTATTTTAATATTTTTAAATGGAAGGTTAGGTGAAAACATCTCCCATATGGAATTGTAGAGGAGAATTAATTTAGATTTAATAAAACTTAAAAATTTATTTTTTTATAAAATTTTATTTATTTCAAAAGTTGCGATATTTTCCATAAATTTAAGTTTAATAGTTATTGCAACTCTTACCAATTTAAATTAGAAATTTCTCTATCCAAAGATGAGGATAAAGAAATGTAACATAATAAGGATTCATGTGAAGTTACTTGTAGTTGGATATTTCCACTATTGGAAGCTCTCCCTTAAAGAGGCAAGTGATTTTTTTTCTAGTAGTAAAGATATAACAATTTGATGCTATTTTTGTTCTTTATTTTCTACTATTCTCATTTAAATTTAAGTTTTTTAAATAATAAGTATCACTTGAAAAATAAAAAAATGATAATAAACTAGATTTAAACTTTTTAAAAGTAATATATTTTATTATTTTTTAATGAACAACTCAAAAAAATTTATTTTTTCCATATATATTTTTTTAATAGGTGGTTCACAGACCCTGAATGGTTGCTACATCCACGAGAAAATATAGGTAGATAAATTTGAAGGAATTTACCCGCCAACCTAACTAGTAAGGCCTAACCTTAAGGGTGTAAAGGATATTTTACCTCGTGACTTCCTGATAAGCGGGGTACTTACCAACAGGAACTTGACCAACTGAGCTATCCCTTGGGGCTTTTTTTTCCACATACTTATCACAAGATAGTCACTAAAATTCATGTTTTTCACGTTTCTCCTAGCTAATAATGCATCTTGTTCACAATGATAATATAGGCCTACTTTAACTAATTTAGTTATAAATAAATAAAATATATATATTTGTTTCACATAATCTAAATATGAGATAAAAATGCAACACCAAATCTATTTGAATGTTAGACGAATGCCTCTTAGTCACCATCACAAATTCGGTGTGCTTGATATGTTCCTATTTGAGAAGGGTTGTGAACTTGAATCGTTATTATCAAAGATAATGTACACAATTGGAAATACTTAGTCTTAATTACTACAAAAATGTTTCCACTACAAAACAATGTGTAAATACATTTGTGAATCTTACCAATTATATTATAAAATGTGAAGAAGAGGAATAAAATAATAATATAATTAGCGAAATAATCACAAGAAAAACATATAAAATTAGTATAAATGATGAAATAACACAAGTACATATCACTCTCCATTGTCATCACTGTGATTATCTGCCTCTCTTGGCATGCTAAAATTGTTTCTCAAAAATATGTTTTGATCTAGTGGTGTGTCTTAATACGAACCACCAATCTCTATCCAACACATTTGGGTAAAGAAAAACCTAGTTATAGTGCTTTGGGAAAACATAAGGCTCCGTAGCTTCATGTCACATATTTATCGAGTTCATAGATATCAACCCACTATCACGATCTCCTTTGCATTATTCCTATGAAAGGTGTCCCACCACTTGCACCTAAAAATAATGTATGAGATTAAGGAGAAGTCCACTTGAATAATCTCTTGGATCTTTCCAACATAGCTTAATGTCCCCTAAATTTGGTTTTGATCACGGTGCTTAGGATGACTAGATTTTTCGAACTCAACTCTTGAAAATGACACATGAAATTCATAATTTAATTTCCCCTCGATTAAATTAGGACAAATTTGAAATTCCACATCAACCCTCAACTTGATTGATTTAAATTAGGTGATATAGTTGTCATCAAATTAGTTATATTAGTCAATTCGCATTGGGGGAATGAACTTGAGTTATGTACATTGATTCCTAAATTTTAGGAGCTTAGGTTGAGTTAATTTTATTTGTAACAATTTAATTTAGTTAAATTGAGTTATGGTCACTTAAACTAGCTCCAATTGTTGGACGAACTAGTGGGACGTCTAGTTGTGTGGTGTAACTTTAGTTTGTAACCAGTTAAGTGATCAATCAACCTAAATTAACTCATGAATATATATAATTTGAGTTACCCCGTTGAGATTGGAGTTCAAGGGCAGTGTATTATCAGTTGTATTATACAGGTGGTGCATGCAATTAGAGAAGGACCTAAAGGATTTCACAATCCATATTGAGGAATTTTATAAATAATAGGGTTTAATTCCATGAGGGACATTGCAAGGAAATAAGAGGTTTAGAAGGCTTAAAATTGGCTAAATAACTTGGCTAATAAGCATATTGTATTGATTTATACTCTTTCATTAATGAGATATAGATAGGAAGAGTTTTTTTAGTAGTTCCTTTCCCTTAGATAAATCTCTGTGTATGTGAGTTGAATCATGATGCATGATTTTTATATGTGTTCCCGATAATGAATTCGCTTCCGTATATTACTAGAGAAGATTCGATTCTAAGGTTTTAGTAAAGTATATGAGAAATTTCGAATCTATATTAGAATTATACACCAAATTCGGCTCCATTGTCTTGTGTCATGCATCCATCATCGACATCCTTTGTGTGAAAATGATGTCCATAAGCTCATGTAAATGGGAACAAATGCACATATAAAAAAGTGAAAAAATCACAGTGTCATGTGTCTAATAACCCGAACATATATATATATATATATATATATATATATATATATATATATATATATATATATATATTTATTTATTTATTTATATTTATTTGAACACGAGATCTTCGGTATAAGGGTTTCAGCCGGGCGAGACTAGAACTGCTGGGATTCCACTTAATAGCATGAGGGGTAAGAGTGAAAGGAGTTTGAACTACTATTAGCTTTCTATGTGAGTCAGATACTAATGTAAATGTCAAATTACTAGATCAGGGAATTGTCATCATACTAACCTCATAAAACGGGGAGTAGTTCAAAGACTTACCTAATAAGGCAAGGGGTTAGTCGTTCTAATACTGACTGCCTTAATTGGTCATTGGAAGGACTGACTGACCGAGATATTATAGATGTTACAATTCAAAGGTGAAGTACAAAAATAAAATTGTACAGAAAGAGAATATAATTACCAGGTTGTTGCACCCGACCGTGATGTTTAGTGCATCCTCTTCAACATGTGGGTAATGAACAAATGCATCGTATTTCTCTCTTAATTCATTGTAAACCCAAATTTTAGGGCATGTCATTGGAATATTTTCTTTTAAATTATTAGTATAAGGCACACTTCAATGATTCAATCATTTGAATTATTTATTGTCACTATCTAAATTCCTCCTCTTCTCTTTGTACAATGCGACCCACAATTGTGTCACTGCCATATTGTAAACAATGAATTTATTGGTGGCTTCAATTTCTAAGTTACATTCTGATAGGTAAATATATATATATATATTGAGATCAAAATATAAATTAATATGAAGTTCAATGTGAAAAGTTACAATGTATTAATTCAACAAATGATAAACATGCACTTTCTTTTTATCATGCACCTCTTTTCATTCGTTTCAATAAGCTCCCCTTATTTTTTCTCTTCATCCCTTTCATCGCCCCAAACATCCACACTTGGTATCTTGTCGCTCTTATTGTTTTACTCACTGGCATAATAGAAAACCTCATACCATATATATCGCTCTTCCATATACCCCTCAAGTTCTTCCCTTTATCGAACAAAACCTTTCAATTTCTTCATGTACCTCTATAATAATAACATCGAATGACAATAAACAACCCAAACTAATTCAACCTCATATACTAGGAGTATTAGAAGATGAACCTGCAATTCCATTAAATTAGTTGACATCTCCTTCCAAACATACGAACATTCTCATCTATCTCTTGATGCCACCGCCGAATTATAGCCATAAGCCTATCTCCTTTGAGGTGATCCAACATACAAATGTAGATAATTTAGATATGGCATGTTGTGGGTCTTGGGGGTACTCATGGTTCACACACCCATGCACAAGCATAGTATCATGACACTGCATAGTAAATAGTACATTATACAAAAATTAATTATAAATATTCCATTACATAAAAATAATAATAAAATAATAAAATCATGTTTTTGACATACATACTCTTAGAAGGTTCAAATGGTCATGTGATTTCAACCCTAACAAACGATATTCCATTGTGAATCAGTGTTGTAGTGAGCACCCATATAAATAAGGAATCCTCACACTCATTATAACTTCCTTTCCAAAGAAATATCATCTTCCTTTAAATCCATGGGACAACACCTTCTTTGAAATACAGAGAGGGACCAACCTCTCCTCTATTTTATTGTCTTGGCCAATGTTTATTTTTAGTTTTTGAAGAAATGAGATCTCTCCTAACATCCAATGTGTCACTTTCTTTGAATTATATGTGCCTCCATAAAGCATATGAAACATTTTTAAATATATGAATGGGATCTAGTAAGTGGGAAATATTAAGATGCTCCCAATATAGTATCTCATAAAAGACATATTTACTTTCATTCGAATGGGAAATCTCTCAACCTAGGTTTTGAAGAATTATAGATCATCGAATATATGATCCCCATTTGAATCGAATATTTATGAAAAATCCTTCTCCTTCTCTCTCTAATATGATCTAAGCCATTCAACTAATGTCATTATTGTAGGCCTTTTTTTTCTCTCTGGTTTAAAATTGAAAGTATATTTTGTTCTTTTGTAATGGTGTTATTTTGGGAGGAATACCTTGGAGCAGTCATACACTAGGTCAAACCAGCTAACCTTCAGAGAAGTTTCACAACATTTACATCCATGATAACCTTTTGTTACAAGACCTACAAAATTATTGTATATATTCTAAAGCGTTAGAAACCATGACGATATAAATAATTGTAGCGAATTAAATTAATATGTGAAACAATATCTTACTAAAAAATCAATAAGAATGTAATTTACCAGAGAAAAATCCTTAGAATGGATAATCATGTACGGTGTAAGCACGTATGTCATGCAATATAAAACATCTCTCTGTTGCGATGGGTATTGATACATCGTCCACATGGTGTCCCTTCCCATAGTTCCTTCAATTCATCTACCAATGGTTTTAAGTAGACATCCATATTCTTCACTTGTATGCTACCATGGACTCTGAGAGCCAACATAAGATATCCATTCTTCACGGAAAATGTTGGGGGGATATTTTTATTGACCACTACTATAGGCCAAACATAATAGTTGAAGTTTTGGCAGGAATATGGGTTGATGCAATCCATGGCTATACTGAGTCATAGACTTCGTACTTCATCCTTGAATTTTCTAGCCATGTATCCTCTATATGCTTCATGGCCAATGAATTTGTTTTCATTCAAATAATTCCTTACTCATTTTTTTCTGAAGCATGCCATCCCTACAACATAGCTAATTTTTTGCAACAAAAGAGTCTTGGAATCCTTGGGATTATAAACATGTGCCTCAATCTCTTATGAGTAGGACCATTCGATTTACCATTTTTATTTTAATTGTGGTACCTGTCATGCCCACATTTCATACATCTCTCTTTATATGAATATTCTCCTCTATATAGAATATGATCATTCATACATTCCTGATATGATATGTACTCAAAGCCCAGCATATTCATCAACTTATTTTCCTCTTCGCAGCTACATGGAAAGACATTATCGCTCAGAAGAACCTTATATTTTAATATTGTGTAGTTGGTGGGGAATATAATTGTAAAATGTTAATATTTAACATTCATAAAATCAACCATTTTAAAATTTGATTGTGTGAAAAAATATAAGGAACTTTATCTATCATGCAAGTCAACTACCTCAATATTTCCGAGAAACATGCATTTGACATGCCAAACGTTTCATTCACATTGTACAACAACATCGTTGTCCCCATCTGAATATGCTTTGACTTGTCACGAGGTTGAAAGAGAGGGCTAGTGGAAGTATATTTAAGTATTTTGAACAAGATATCAGATTAATGAGCATCATCCCCTAACTCGTCATTCTATATTGTATCTAACAACATCCCATGAGTAATCATCCATACCAACCTCCATTTGAATGCCTCCATTTCAAATTTGTAACAAAGAACTACTATTGTTGTACTCATTCCTAATTAGTGAATCTGGACGTAGTGGGAATTGAATAGGTGGTTGATTCAACCTTTCTTTGTATGCTTCCTATCAGATTCTTTCTCTTAATGCAGCCCTCTCTCGAGTTTACATTGTAGTGGGGTGCTTCAGAGGATGGTAGGTGGGTTTTTTATCATCTCTAGAATCCTAATTTGAAAAGATATTGAATTTCATTAGTACAATATCAATGATATTCGTAAGCATTTCAATGCAATTGGTTTGTTTAGATTACATTATACCAAAATATTATTACCATCGTTGATCTATGATTATGGTTAGAAGATGCCATGCTCCAATTTGTAGGGTGAAGAGCTTGTCAATTTTCATTAACCAATGTAATATTCACAATTAGCTTTCAGCTAGTTGTAATATTAAATTTTGTTTTTTCTTCTTAGTTATATGAATAAGAGGGTAGGGAGACCCATAAATCTCCGTATAAGGAATAAAATCACTCGTAATGTGAATAGGGGTAGTATAAGTAGCTAGATTAAGCTCCCTTATGTGTGAATAGGGGATGGAGCATGTGGACTGGGTCAACTTTGACCAAATCAACAACGCTGGTATGGAGGGAGTGGACATTAATAGAGGGACATTGCAGTTTTGGAGGGAGATTCCATGCATGGAAGTAGTGGCTTTAATGAGTGGGGCCCAAGGTGAGAAGGCTCAAAAAGCATATAAGGAAGGGGATGGTAGCCATATAAGTCATGATTGTTTATTATTTTGTTTATGGTTTGTATGACTTGTTGCTATCTTAAGCTATTTAGTGGAGACTACAGTGTTGTTTAGCACAAGGGTGTTACCGAGTGGGAATCCCAGCCTCATCATCGAGGGACTTCGAGTTCCCACTCAGGAGAGGTTATTGAGCTGCATTTCTACATTTCAGCATTAGGCCAAAGCTTCAACCTTATTATACAACACAGTTTCTTCCAGATTTGTGTTGTGTTGCAAGGCAGAAGTTGTGAAGAATTTACAGGGCCATTTTCTGAGCTTGCATTTCAGTGGAGAGGTAGCCTCTCCATTGGGAGACTAGCAAGGAGGTTCATTGAGCATTATTTCATCATTTGGCACTAGGCCAAGCTACCACCAACCCATACAGTGCAGTTTCATTCCATGATTTCATTATTTCAGAGATCAGCTACAAGGGTGGTTTCAGTGCATGATTTGGGGAGTTAGATATTTAGTGGAGGGATAAAACTTTCACCTAGAGAGTATATTGGAGCAGAGCTACCTATTTATACATTAACATCAGCCATATCTTCCCAGCCATTTTGTTGCATTGAATCTTCAGCCCTAGGGTTATAGTTCACTATTGTATTTTCGATTTATTTCCGGAAACCCTCTTGGGTTGTATTGGAAAGTTGATATAGAGCCTTGATATTTATGTCTAGCATATCTCGAGGCATATATTAGTTATTTTGTATCTTTTTATGTTCCCAATTTGTACCTAAATTAAATATGACTGCACTGTAGCAGCTCTCAAACATTTTATATATTAGCAGCACCTCACATTTGAGAGGGGTTGATCATTCGAGGCTTGTTTTTTCATGTTGTATGATTTTTGCCTCAATATATTTCACTACTTTACTACTGATTTATTTAATAATATGGCTCCTTCATGGTCTCACATTTGATGTATTGATATTTTTTTCTATTTCCATTATTGTGTTCAATATTTCTACTCTCCCAATTTTGGGATATTACAGTGGTATTAGAGCATAATATTGGCTCAGCATGTGCATTTTAGCCAATATTTCATCAGAATAAGGAGATCCTCTCATAGACAAAAAGAAGAGGTATCTCAGAAGAAACTGGAGATATGATTGTACAGATGATAGAAAAGACAAGGTTAAAACCCCCTTATAAGGAGGAGATGAGGAGAAGGAGTATCCCAAGATTCTTCTTCAAACCATGCAAGATATTGCAAGAGAAATCAAGGAGATGAGGATGGATATACACAAAGAATATCCTAAAGGGTTTCTACATGGAGAAGGCTACGGCATTTCACATCACTGGAATGATCAACCAGTGAAGCAGCAGGTTTCCCCACACTCTACAATGCCTAAATTTTTAGTAGTGGGAAATGGAGGGTTTCAAGAACAAGAAAATCTTGAAGATTATTTCCTTGATTATGAGTCTCAATCCCAAAGATTCGAAGACCATTTGGGCTTTCAAGAGTTTTTTTATATCAAGGACAATAGGAGATCTCGACATCAAAATAGAGGTCGAGGATTCATACAGAACCACGATCTTCATCGGAGTATGGGAATATTTTTCTTACCCACTTTTGATGGGTCATCCAAATGCACTTCCAAATCATGGGTAGAGAAGCTAGACATCTACTTCGAGTTGAACCAAGTACCGGAGATGGAAGCCATCAAAATAGTAGCGCTACACCTTGAGGGTGAAACACATGATTGGTGGTTTCATGGTATTTCTACATTGGTTCATGCCAATGTGACTGCATATTCAAATTTCACAAGGAGGTTGGTGGATAGGTTTTATCGAAGAGACCCAAAGGCACCTTTCATTGGGCTAGCTAAGCTCAAACAATCAGGTAATCCAAAAACTTACATTTCTAAATTTCTAAAACTTTCTATTATGGTTCCTAATTTGTATGTAGCTAGGGGGGTCTATTGTTTATTGATGGGAAAGCAGAACCTCTATATGGGTTGGTTAAATCAACCAAATCCACTACCCTTCAAGATGGCATTGAAAGGGCTAGAGATCTACAAGATTCCTTGCCAAGAGCAAAGGAAACATTTCAGCAAAAGCCCACTTTTCCATCAAAGGGAAAATATGAGAAGGCTCATCCTTTAAATGAGAGCCAAAACAAAGTACCTCTTAGTGATGATGTCTGAAGAGACTTGAGGAGAAGAAAGCTTTTATTCACATGCCAATAATCATGGGCACCCAGACATCGATGTGGAGTAGGGAAGGCACACTATATAGAGGTATTTTTTTATGATGAGCACGAAGAAGAAGAGGAAACAGAAGGAGGTCATAGCATTGGGATAGCAGGAAAGGATCCACCACCATCAAGAGGTGGGAATGGAGCATTTTCTCCAATTGGAGGGGCCCTTGCATCATTGAGAGTAGTACCCAAGTACTTGACCTTGAGAGTTCGAGGTTCCATTCAGGATTAAAGGGTATCAGTGTTGATTGACAATGGGGCTACCCACAACTTTATTGATGCCCAACTAGTGTAGAGGAGGGCAATGCCCACTAATGATTTTGAGTGATTTTCAGTTTTGGTCCCAGGAGCTAGAACTATGTAGTGCATGCATTATGTTCCATATTTATTTGTCACCATGGGGACATATACATTGATTGATCACTTTTTTGTGGTTGACATACCTGCCACCAATGTGATATTTGGTGTGGAGTGGCTGATTACTTTGGGAAAGGTCACCACATATTGGGAGACTTTGCAGATGGAGTGGATGTATAAAAAGAGTGGAAAACATTAGATGATTAGGGGCATGCACACCTATCCATCTCAAACAGCTTCTACACAAAAAAAAGAGTTGTATTTTCACAGTGGAAGCAAGGACCTAACAGTCCTATCAGTTATGAAGATAAATTTGGCCCATGATACATTACTGTATAAAGGCATTCCACCTGGGAGGCCACCAGATCAGGATTTGATGAGGGATGTCTCACAACAGGTTGCACCACTCATAGATCCAGGAGGAGTGGGAACCTTGGGAGGAATTGAAACAACGCAAAGAGTCTTGGGTAGGCTCAAGGAGGAGGGATACATTCTCCCAATATCAGTATTACCCACTCTCACCGCACATCTTGCGTTGAGAGAGGATGCTTCAGGGATGGAGGATGGCACCATAATGGTGCAAGGAGACCACTCCTTGGCTTTGGAGACTCAGAAGATGCTCCCACTTAGGGATAAATATTCCATATATTGTAGAGATTGGTGGTCACTCATGAATAAATTAGCCAAATTCAGAAATTTTTGGATGGGTGATAGCTTCCCATGGAAGGCTAACCTCCAGAAACTTCAACCTTTACTTAAGCATGAGTAGCTACAAGAGGATCAGCACAGGTAGGATAACAACATCCCGGTATGTGACTTTGGCATAGGAGATTTCAAAGAAGGGGGAAACAACATGACAAGTCATTTACATGATAGATCAGCAACATTGTCACTATGGAGTATAGATCCTTATTGGAGATCCCAGTTGTTGGTGGAATACTCCAATTTTCTCTTTTCATGTAGGATACTTAATTCCCAGTTATCAGATGAGAGATATTCAGTGAGAGATGGGGTCATCTATTATCATAGTAGTATCTTCTTAACTAGAGAATCTAAGCTCGAGGAGAAGCTACTACATGTTGTATATGAGGATTTTCTCTTCAACCACACTTATTCCATGAGAGCATATCATACTATCATGGAGGAATTCACTTGGGAAGGCTTCAGAGAGGAGATACATCAGCATGTTAGGAGATGCATGTATTTTTTTCACATGGAGGAGAGACATGACTCTTTCGTGGAGTTATCACAACCACTTCCTTTCTCATGGGGAGTGAGAGGAAGCCCATCTATGAGCCGCTTCACTAGCTTGATCAAAGTAAATGGTAAGAGTTATATTTATGTGCAGTATAATTCACTTACTATGTATTTGTATCTCTTCACCATACATGTGCAGGCCATTGCTCCACGTGGGGGCACTCTTCATTATGGACTTCATGGTCTACTTGGAGCCATAAGTAGTGATGATCATGGCCACTCCTAACGAGATTTTGGGCAGATGATATATTCTTCATGGTGTAGCCCATTGGCACCAAACATCATTCACCTTCTCCATGCATGTGAGAAGATTGTGGCAGCAAACAAGTGGTGGGGGAACCACTTACTATATCATGTTTTGAGGTAGTCAGGAGACATATTGCGGTAGTTCCACATGTGGGACTATGATCCTCCTTCGGTATTACATATGAAAGAAAGTATGACCTTGATTATGATCCCATATGTTGATGATGTTCTTATCATTACTGTTGGCATGATTGGAGGGAGGACACATGGATGGAATTTGCCCATTGGGAGTTATATTCTCCACATTTCTTATGCTACATGCTTCAGGGAGAAGATTGGGCAACCCATGATTGGTACAGCAGACCTTTTGTTTAATTATGAGATCAGCCATTTGCATCTCATGAGTACTTGGGAGAAGAATTTCATGGATGGATTGAGTGGGGGAAACTTGGTTCATGAGGGGAAGTTATCACATGGAGGTGTCACAAGGGAAGGAAGAGAAGAGTTGCAGCACTCACCTTTATAGTTGCTTGAGGACAAGAAAAATTTGGGAGGGGAGGATTTTAATATTTCCAATTCTCTTTTAGCTAGTTGGAATATTAAATTTTGTTTTTGCTTCTTAGTTAGAAGAATAAGAGGGTAGGGAGACACATAAATATCCTTAGTAGGAATAAAATCACTCCTAATGTGAATGGGGGTCATCTAAGTAGCTGGATTAAGCTCCCTTATGTGTGAATAAGGGATGGATCATGTGGACTGGGTCAACTTTGACCAAATCAACAATGATGGTATGGAGGGAGTGGACATTCATTGAGGGACAACATAGTTTTGGAGGGATATTCCATGCATAAAGTAGTGGATTTAATGAGTGGGACCCAGGGTGAGAAGGCTCACAAAACATATAAGGAATGGGATGACAGCCATATAATGCATGATTGATTATTACTTTTTTATGGTTTGTATGACTTGTTTCTCTCCTCAGTTGTTTAGCGGAGACTACAATGTTGTTTTGCACAACGGTGTTCCCGAGCGGGAATCCCAGACTCATCCTCGGGGGACTTCAAGTGCCCACTCAGGAGAGGTGATTGACCTACATTTCCACATTCTGGCATCAGGCCAAAGCTTTAGTGTTATTATAGAGCACATTTTCTTCTAGGTTTGTGTTGTGTTGTAGGGCAGAAGTTGTGGAGGATTTACAGGGCCATTTTCCGAGATTTTGTTTTAGTGGAGAGGTGGCCTTTCCATTAGGAGACAAGAAAGGAGGGTCCTTGAGAATTATTTCAACATTTGGAACTAGGCCAAGCTACCACCAACCCCTACAGCGCAATTTCAGTCCATGACTACGTTATTTCAGAGATCAGTTGTAGAGGTGGTTTTAGTGCATGATTTTGGGAGTTAGATCTTCAGTAGAGGGATAAAACTTTCACCCAGAGAGTCTATTGGAGGAGAACCAACTATTTATACATCATATTCAGCCATATCTTCCTAGCCATTTTTCTATAGTGAGTCTTCAGCCCTAGGGTTGCAGTTCATTATTGTATTTTTTATTTATTTCCGGAAACCCTATTGGGTTGTCTTGGAAAGTTGATATAGAGCCTTGATCTTTATGTGTAGAATATCTTGAGACATATATCAACTATTTTGTATCACTGTATGTTCCCATGTTGTAGCTATGTTCATTATGATTGCACTATAGCAGCTCTCCGACATTTTATATATTAGCAGCACCTCACATTTGAGAGGGTTTGATCATTGGAGGTTTGTTTTTTCATGTTTTGTGATTTGTGCCTCAATATATTGCACTACTTTTCTGTTGATTCACTTAATAAGATGGCTCCCTCATGGTCTCACATTTGATGTATTGATATTTGCTGCTATTTCTATTATTGTGTTCAATATTGCTGCTCTCCAAATTTTGGGATATTACAACCAACTACTTGTGATATGTTGCTTGTGATAAGAGATTTCGATGTTTTTGAAAATATGGAGTAATATTTTCTACATTTGAACTCGATTTTGAATCAGGTTTCTACAAATTTGGATAAATTTTTATTCAAATTGACATGGATTAAAAATAATTAATTCAATTAGATAATCGAAATATAAATAAAATTTGAACTTATTGGAGATGGAAATAGAGAACTCCATGAAGCAATTTGATCAACAATATGGAATGAGCTAGAGTTTGAAAAATTGACCATTTGATATTATCGAGATTTTTTATTTTCATTTGAGAAAAATCATAAATATAAATTTGTGTGCATATCCAAAATTAATCTTGACAACCATATAATCACAATATGAATTTCTATATAATTTTCAAACTATTTTTCAAGAATAAGGAAAATTTAAGCTGAAAATGTATAATATGAACAATAGTGATTCATTGGGATTCATCCAAAAGGATAATTTTAGACTAATATGTCATTTTATATGAAATTAAAATTTTAGATAGCTTTTAAACCAAAATAGTGGGCTTATCACAACAAAGTGCATCGATGCATTCAAAACATTAACAACATTTGTCGCATTTATATAATAACCGCACTGCGTTCTAGCATTCCAAAAAGAAATAAGTTATCATATCAGTTCTCTACTACAGAACCACATGGATGCATTTAAAACAAAACATTATTGCACATCTATTTCCCGATTTTTAAAAATAAAAACAGACTCAACCAATTCGGTGTTCTTATAACAATTAGAGCATCAATTCTTTTAAATAGAAACCACATTGTTGCATTAAAAAAACTAATCATACAGTTTCAAGATTTGAATATCTCTCTCTCTCTCTCTCTCTCTCTCTCTCTCTCTCTCTCTCTCGCTTTCTATATATATATATATATATATATATATATATATATATATATATATATATATATATATATATAATTGTATCATGTCGATGCATTGAAAAAATGTGTTTCCCCCACAATGTTCGTATGTATTTTTTTTAAATGCACTGGTGCATTTAACTATCAAACACTCCAATGTGTGGCGAAATTTAAAAGAAAATGTGAGGTTTTTTCTTTTTTTTAAATAAAAAAAAGAGCGACAATTGTTTTTTTTTTAAATCTAATTTCATGAATTGTTTTAAATAGTAAAAAGTTATTCACCATTTCCTTATTTTACCCGAAATTCCAAGTGAATAATTTGCAAGAGAGACATACCAGGAGCATTGTGTAGCAGTGAAATACTTTGGAGTAGTAGGACTATTCAGATGATTAGAAACTGAAAGGTATATTGATTCACTCAAAAACCTACATAGTAAAATTTTTAAATTTTATTCTTTATTTTACTAATAAAAATTTTACATTTTTTGTTAGGTTTTAATTAAAAGAGAGAAAATTTACAAGAGAGACATACTGAGAGCATTGTGGAGCTGCAAAATAATTCGGATCTGCTGAAAGATTAGAGGATGAAAGTTATGGTTATTCACTCAAAAACCTAGATAGAAAAAATCTTAAATTTTATTGTTAAAATATTTTACAAATTTTGTCATATTTATTCCCAATTTAGGAAAAAAATTAAAAACCCTGTATAATAAAAAAAATTGATATATATTTTATTCGTGAAAATTTTGATGATCTTCTTTCCTATTTAAATTAAATTAAAATTCAGACCAAAAAAAAAAATCAATACTTACCTTAAACCCTTGCTTCTTTGTGCAATATTTCACCTTAGTTTTTATTTTCCTCCACCACTTCACAATTAGGATTTTTCAATTTAGGTGTTTTAATTTAATGTGTACTTACTATATATTGGGAATTTGACATGTAATGTAGGGGAATCAATTATTGAATTATATCCAAAACCTATCGACCCTCTCCATTTTTTTTAAACAACTATATGTTTCATGTTGCGCCCTCTCTAATATAACACATTGGTTCTCCATGTGTCATAAAATGCACCTACACATTATAACACTCTTTATTCTATCCATTTTGTTTATCGTTGCTCCCTGTGTAATATAAGGCACCGTTGCGCCTCTTCCAAATATCATCGTTAAATAATTTCGGTGCGTTTATCCTTACGAATCACACCAAAATAATTTAAAATTAATTTTAAAAGTTAATTTTCCAATGTTTTTAATGTTCTAAAGACACCGGTGCATTTATTTAGATAAATGTACAGGTTACCACACCTTTTTTGGTTGAATATTATTTGATTTATTTGTAAAATATATTTAATGACTTATTTATTGAATGCTATAGGTTCTATATTCATAAAATATTTCTCATAAGGTTGCAACTAACAAAAATATTGATCAACACAATGATAACACATCAAAAAAAGAAAAGAAGACAATTTTTTGTAAATTCTTTGCAAAATTAATGTGTTTGAGCTATATGTAAGTTTAACTAATATGTATTGGTTGGTGTGTGTCATGTAGAGCCACAAAATTAACAAGGTTGATCAGATTAATTCTAATCTAAGTGCAAAAGAGCGTAAAATCCTAATAGAAAAAATGCATAATGATGAATTAGGTGAATGAAAAAATACTATTCAATATGAGTTGTTTGTTTCGTTTTGAATTTTCATTAATAATATACGTAAGAATATTAGATAACATGTTTCAAACAATCAAATAATTCATGTATGTTTAATTTTCAATAGGGAGAAATAACAAAGGAAAAGATCAATGTTATTCTAATAAAGAAAAATTATAGAACATGTAAATGATGACGATATGGTTGTTAGCTTATGTGGAGTAGTGTTCAAGGCTAATGAAAGGGGGAAATTATTTTTAAAAACTATGAGATATATAGTGTAATGAATGTATAGACGTACTTTCCACTTACAATGCCAAAATCAATCCAATGATTCTATGAACCAAATTGTATCTAAAGTACAAGAATAATTTCTAAAGGAACTGTGAATGCGACATGTGAGACTTGTAATAACAAAAAAAAATCATTGAAAATGTAATATTCCTAATTGTTTATAATTATTTTCTAGAATTATATGTATATATTACTACAAACCCTTCATTTATTAATATCGATTCTGTTATATTTAGGTTTCATATATCATTATAAAAAAAATTATTAGTTTTTCAAGAAAATTTTGAAAATATCAAATGATCAACGCGTTGATATGCAAAACATGCAAGTAGGAATGCCCAAAAAAAGTGTATAAGGATATGGTCAAAGATATGAACATAATTGCATCACAATAGGAGCCATATCAACAACAATGTGCTTCAAATGTATGCAATCATTATTTACTATCTACATATAAAAAAATAATTTAGCATTAAATTTTATTTTTCAAGTATTTTCTTGCAGAAAAGAAAACAAGATGGAACTCATTTAGCACCTAAAACAAGATGAAAAAGAAGAAAAGGGTTGATTTCAAAGAGTGTGAGTAGTTGTGAATATTTTGTTATAATAATTCAATGTTTAATTTTTTGTATGTTTTAATTTGTTTGACAACAACCATCCTTGAATGTCTTCAAATAGGTGATAACATACAAAGAAGAGCCATAAGAAGAATTGATTGACATTTGGTTGAACAAGGTTTGTGAGTATCTGTTGGCATATCAAAAGTTAGTTGTGGAATTTGTAAGTATATATGTTGTTTTACTTCTATGAGTTTATAATTAATAGAGCTAAAAAATCCTTTATATTAAATGTGTGATTTATAATTGGGTTTAAACAAAGGAGGAAACAAGGTATGGAACTACATGAGCTGAAGATTTGTTGCAAAAAGGCATGAGACTTGGTTTTGAAACCATGTGGAACATTTATGAGTCAGTTCTTGCTATGGTACATTAATAATTGATTTACATTAATGTATATTATTTATTTCAATTTTCATTATTCTCACCAATGTATAGACACTCATTAAACTTTATTTTTATGTTTGAAAATGGAACTATGACATCAAGAAAACGAAAAAAATCAATGAAATAAACAAAACATTCCTTAATATAACACAAGTCATGGAAGTAGCTTGAGCAATGATATCATTTCCAGCGAATAATGGTGATCGATTTGGATATCAATACAACCTATTGTATTTTTTGAAAGAATTCTCTTTGAAAATCAAACTTTTTGTTTAATGTAATGGAAATAGTGTCCCAATTGAAAGACATGGGGTTACCAATAACAATCCCATTTTGTATCACAAAGAGCCTATTATTGATATATAATCAAATATATTTTAATTTATTATATTGTGTTATCCAATGTCATTGTGAAATGTTACACCACTGATTAAATATATGGATTATTAGACATTATAATGAAGAGATGAAAAATATGATAACATAAAAAACATATCCAAACCTCATATATAAATGCACTAATCAAATTTTAATTTATATGAATACTGTTATAAGATATATTTCAATTTTTAGATGAATAATAGAATTTAAAAAATACAATAATTGCATTGTTGTAGCTCGATCTTTCTAAAAAAGGGAAAATATCATTCAAAAAACTAGTGCGTCTATAGCATAAAAACGTATTGGTGCGCTGTGTTATATAAAATCACCATGATGATGTATTTTTTAATGTCTAGTGCATTTAAAGAAAATGAGAGCACCAATACATTTATAACTTCAAGCATCAATCCTACTTGAGATTAACACTCTCATGCATTATCATTATTAACACACCAGTTCTTTCATATAACTAACTCCCTGGTCTTATAAAATATTATTTCTAGCCCGATGCTTTATTAAAAATGAAAATATTAGTTCTTTTGTATAATTATCACATTAGGGACTTCTTACTAATGATATGAATTAAATTTGCAAGTTTAATAAAAAGTATCGGCACAACAATTATTTTTTGTGTGCCCCAGTGTCATTCCTTATAAGAATGCCTAGGGGATTTTTTATCTCTTAGCACCAACGTGGTATATATTATGCACTGATATTCTTTGCGTTCAATGCCTCATTTATTTTATTTATATGTGTTGCTCGGTGATTTTATGTATATAGTGCACCAGTGTTATTTATTCCATTACCCACACTGCCAAAAATCATCCGCTAGAACCTTCAGCCACCAATTTTTTTTCATTTATGATGAAGTTCCATTAGAAACTATGTGAAAACACCTGATATCCAAAATGAATATTTTAGCAGATGTTTTATTGAAATTTTTTAGCAATTTTATAAAACTAAAAACATTCTCTATAACTTCCACTCGAAGATATTTTTATTGTAGTGTGCACTCCCTCCCAACCCCTTGCAGTAATCTTGGTTGAATGGGAGATATTACTTTAAACTAACCTAACCTCCACAGATTCATTATGAATATGGGGTTAAAAAATTCTCTCTCCCAAAGTATGCAAAATCAACGTAGGATAACATCATTTTTTTCATATCTTTGAAAGCTTTCCAATGATATAGTCTTCTCCTCAATCCAACCTCATGATTGAATGTTATACCCATTTGGATTTGGCATTGTTACCCTTGACACATCAGTAAGGATTCACCACGTGGAAATAATGTGGCACCTCTTCCTCATGTGAAATCCATTATGTCACTTTCCAATTCATAATTCCTTTGTGCACTGCTTCCTCATGACATGAAATCCACCATGTCCCTTGCCAATGCATAATGCCTTTGATCCATAGTGTCAATGCCATTTCCTAATAATGGGACTAAATTCAATCCTTTTTGGTGCATCACACATTTTTATGTCAAATTATTGGGACAACATCTATATTACAACTTTGTTTACTTCACACCAGTATACCACACCCCAAGGGTACACTACACTATTACCCACAGTGTGATGTAAATTATTTCCCATCATGTAATCGAGATATTTCCATCTTGTAGGTTTTGTCTCTTCTATGTATTTTGTCAATTCCACGTCCAATTATATAAAAAAAATCACCACATACCTTTCTTTGTGGTCCCACGATCTGTAATGGCATGATCCTTATCCACATGAGCCATCATGTCATTGCTGCATGGTAATCTTATGCCAAGTTTCACCACAATCGACAACAACATGTCTTGTATATGGCACATAAACTAACCTCCATGTCATCCACTCCTTTAACCTCTTGATAATTTCATGTCGATGTCAAGGTGAGTTCATCCTACCATGTGGGATTCCCAATGGTGCCATGTGTCACCCAAAAAATGATCACTTAGTCACTCTAAAGGGTCATATATACATGCCACATGTCATGCCATTAGTAAGCCACTTTAGCAGCTTAGTCAAATTATATATACATGTCACTCGTGCTCCACGTGGCATCTTCTATTTCAACTTAGGTCTTGTGTCCCACCAACCTCCGAGACCTCTGTGCAAAGTAGTGATTCCCATTCATGAATAGGGGTAGATCGTTGTTGTTCCCTTTTTTAATAACGAAAACATTCTCAATCATGCAGGAACTATTATTCATACCTTTGTGACACAAAACAAGTATTGGCGATGGTGATGGGAAGTTTCCTATCCCACACCCTTACTCAACCATGCCCCCTTCCACAAATAACTCCCCTAGCATAACTGGCATGGTGCGACATGAATATTCATAGAGGTTAACAATAATTTTCCCATCCCACCATTTGATGACTTATTGCCTTAATAAATTTCAGACTTCTTCCTTGGAAATTCATCAAGGTCTGTTCGTTCCAAGAACTAGCCAAATTTCTATGACCCCAGGCTTGAATTCTTAAGAATTTCAACGCTATTACACAGACATTTTCCAACACTTTATAATGTAATATTCCTATATTATATTTCTTCCATCATACATAACATAAACTCATATGTTCTCTTATCATGCTAGTATAAAAATTTGATCAAAATAACTTAGCAGCTCTAGGGAATGTAGATTTACACTCCATCATAGCATAAAACCCATGGATTTAAGCACACAAGATAGTTCAATGAGATTTATTAATAGTTATTCAGACATAAAATATAATGGAAATTTATCACAACCATATTCAACTGGCCAGATCAACTGTTAAACATAATCATACGAATAAATTGACATTCAAGATCATATCAATATGATATGGAAGTGCAGGTCCCTTATAAGTAGTGTAACCATTCACAAAAATCACATTGTAACACATATGAATACATATTCCTCATTGATAGTGCTGATATACCCACTACCATGGAATAATACACACACAAGTTACAAGTACCTTAGCTTAGAAATTGGATGAATGAAAACTAAGAGAGGGACTTCAACTCTCCTCCCAATTGTAGGCCCACTGCATTGCTATCCTTTCTTACACTTAACCACCCTCAATCTTGATTTAGATTTTGAGAGTGAAGTTCATGTTCATGCCGGTATTTCACAAAACATGGGAATTTAGAGAACACAATGCATCCACTTAAAATATGGTAGGAATCAAGAGCACAGAGTTCCTCCACCCAAATAGTCACTTCTAAGATTCTATCGTCAAGAGTGCCTCCACTTGCAATATGGAAAGAATCTAAAGTATAGAATGTGTCCACCCAATAATGACTTAAGAGATCTACATATTATTACACTATAGGAATATGGATCCCACAATTCCTCCATTGAAAATTTAGTAGGAATTGAATCAGACCGTACAAGCACTTGATAGATTTCATGGTAATCCAAATCCCACCTTTAAGGCCTCCACCTATGAGAACAAAAATAATTACCATAGTAACTAGTGTATCTACCTGCCATTTTGAAATATATATTCAATTTCCACCCTACCTTCTCAACACTAGAGCATCGCCTTTCTACAACATTCCCCACCTAGCTCCCAAGCCTAAGAAGATGTTGAGTCTTGACTAGTGCTTCCATACATTTATTCTTGACGTAGAAAAATTATTTTCCCCTAGTTGTCTCATGCACTTCCTTATTAGTCGTCTCTTTCTCTTCTTATATTTACGGGCAATGCATGAATTCCATCCTCATGAGAGTGTCTCCCCTATTCCAAAATTACTTTCATGTCTTCCTTTGCGTGTTGACCAATGTCCATTGTTTCGCAGGACCATATCTTTCATTTCTTAGGAATCCATATGATAATGTAAGTTATTGTACCATGTAATAAGGATATAGATGAGTGTTAGTTGCAACATTCAATGTCAGGCCACTTCCCTAAACAATTCCCAAGAAGGTAATACTCGTAAAGCTTCCAAATTTGTGTCCTCTCTCTCAATCAATTAATTTTTACATTCACATATTATTTAAAATTTTACAAAAAATATTTACAAGATGGTGAACCAAAAAGGTCTATTACAAACCCCGCCCACTTAGAGGAACAACACCCTCGGTATTCTATACACGAACACAAAATTTACAGTGACCTTTATACACATGACTATTTTACATTTACATTTTCGGATCTAGAAAAAAATGGGTAATATACCCTCATTATCTTATCCATATACCAATAGGATTCATTTGGTCCAAATTTCATCCACTACGCCTTAACCTACTCAATTACTTGATTTCATAGCATGATCTATCTCTGATTCAAATGTAGAGTGGCTCTAGTTGGAATTCTCTTCCAAATTCCACATGTATCACAAACCAATCAACAACATGAATAGTATCATTTACATACCTTTTAAGAAAAAAAAAAATTGGGAATAAATCATGATCCCTCACTGCAGTTTTCAAGGCCAATATGTAGGCCATTGTCCTACTCTTTTAATGATCTCAAATGGTCTACAAAATCTGGGTCCTAGCTTTGAATAAGACATAATTCTCAATGAAGTCTTCCTTGGTCTAGTGTGAAGAAAAATGTGTTCTCCCACATGGAACTCCTTCTACATTATATATTCACATACATATTTCTTATGTATATCCTGAGCTATTTTCAATTTCTTCCTGATATCAATTATTGTTTTCCCATTTAATTTTAGCATAATTGGCCTAATATACACTCTACTCACTAGATCTTCCTAAGTGATAGGTGTATTTAACTTTTTTCCATACGGCACCTTAAATGGGCTCATTCTTAATTACTCATGGTACCCATTGTAAAAAGGAAAACTCTAAAAGAGATAGAAATTATTCCCACCTCTTTTGCTGATGAATGAGATACATTGTGAGCATGTCTTCCAACATTTTTTTATTCTTTTATTCTTACCATATGTTTGAGGATTTTAGTCTATGTTTAAGGTGAAATCTATCCTGAAGCCACCAAATAGAGCCTTCCAAAACTTAGAGGTGAACTAAATATCCCTATCTGAGATGATATTCTTGGGTACATGAAATATCACTCTTTATCTTATAAAAATTAGATTGATATCACTTTCCTTATCAGTGGATTTAATGAATACCAATTGATCTACATTCCTCAACTTATGTACCACCACCATTAATTCATTACACTTTCGAGATATTCTTTCCAGCCCAGTGATGAATTCCATTTATATGACTTCCCACTTAAACTCAATAATGGGGATTGGTTGTAGCAATTGCATGCTATTTCTATAATCTACCTTCACTTAGTGGAATTCCAGGCACATGGATATATATTTTTCCATGTCATTCACCATAACTAAGCTAATAGCACATCATTTTCATGGATGTTATCATTTCATGTAACCAGGGTGACCAGAATATGGTATTTTACAAAATTCATCCTAGATGATCCACTTCAAGATGCCCATACATGGTATCTACCTTTTTCATTTAATTTTTAAAAAACCATCATCTAAGTGAGTAATTCTTACTCAATATTCCTTCTAGATCCTACTGCAAGCATTGCATCATTTTCTTGTAGTATTTATTTTTATGTACAACCTCCTAAATATTCTCTTGGATGTTAGCTTCACAATAAATTATAGTTCTTTCCTTAGCTATCTATAGCCTTTGAGTAATTTCATCTACTACTTCGTTCTCATTTCCTTTTATGCACTTGATTTAAAAATCAAACCCACTAATTAGCACTAACCATAGTTCCTATCTCACGTTCATATTGGTATAATCAAATAAGTACATTAGGCCTCCATGATCAAACATAAATACAAATTTCCTTGAGGATATAATGCTTCCATGACATATTTAGTGCATAGGCTATTGTTGCCAATTCCAAATCATAAGTGGCATAATTTCACTCATTTTCATTCAGATTTCTAGATATATAGCATACCACCTATTTCTCTTACATTAGTACTCCACCAGGCCTCTCCTGGAATGTATCTATGCACAACATATTTTACTTCTTTTCTTTGCAGCTCTATCATTAGATGCCAAATCGTTAAGAAGTTGTGAATGGACCCCGAATAATAACTAGCCAACCCCATGAAGGATCTTACTTTTTCAATTTTATAAGGAGTATGACACTCCATAATGGTTTTAATATTCTCTTTAAATACCACTACTCCCTCTTTCGAAACAATGTTCCCAAAACACTGAATTTGGGATTGGAAGATTTCACACTTGTTGAGTTTAACGTAGAGCTTATGCTCTCTTAATAATTGAATTACTACTACTAAATGTTTTGCATGATCCTTTGGTCTTTGAATAAAACAAGATGTGTTTGAAAAAACCAATACAAAATTGTGTAAATAGAAACTTAAAAAAAAGTCATTAGAAATATAAATGTTGCTACGATGTTTGTGAGCCCAAATGGCACAAGTACAAATTCATAGTTCCTCTACTTAGCTCTAAATTTATTTTTATGAATTCCTTCATCTCTGATGTATACTTGATGGTAACCAAACCTCAAATCCATATTTGGGAAGACTATAACTCCCCTAATTTGATAAAAAAAATCATCAATGCATGGCTAATCAGATATATCCATAACTATATCCTTTTTCAATTCTCAGTAATCAATACACAACCTTAGACTACCTTCATTCTTCTTGATGAATAATATAGGAGCTCCCCAGAGTGATAAGTTCGGTTAGATATATCCTTTATCAAAGATTTATTTAAGTTGCAGTTGATATATACATATTTAATTATTTGCATTATTTTTTTCCCATTTGATTAAAGACCCATTATGATTCATGACTATTATGTCTACAATTTTTTTTTTATCATATCGATCTACTTGAAATGATCACTTATTATTGGCTCAACCATGAAGCCTGAAATGAAGAGATTACGTATAATTGAACCTTTGAATTTTGAATACAATAGGTGCTTTTAATTATGGGGACTCAACTAACTGATCTAACCATCAAGGCTAATTCATAATGATTCTCATTTAGAAATAATAATAATAATAAATATATAAAAAACCTAATAAATTTTATTCATAAATGTATAATTAAAAATAAATACATATTTAAGTATAGAAATTTGAAATAAATACATACATATGTGTGATTTATAAATTATAAACCACATCTTCTTGATGTATTAAGTCGACAAAATCATGGTGATCTAGGGATATTATTCTCCCATACTTTCGATCATAGAAAAAAATTATGAAAGAATCTCAACTAATATATTATTTTATCAAGGTTCAATAGAGCATGGTGTTCTTAATAGACATTAGTCATCATCATCATCATCATTTAAACATATAAATGAATAAAATGATTCACATTTATAACAATTATATTTTGTAACTTTGTATTTAAAATTAATTAAAAGGTACATAAAAAATCAATGCAATAAGCCACCCATATATATATATATATATATATATATATTGTGACACCCTCGACTATTGTAAATATTTAGCATTCACATTTTATTATTGTGGATGGTAATTTACTAGTAGAGTAAATGTTTGAATCTGGAGTAATTCTAAATAATAATAATTAGTTTGTTTAAAGAGGTGATCTGTTGGAGGAGTGTCCCTTAGGACCACATTTTTGAGTAATTAATAGTTTTTTTTATAGTTTTGAGTCATGCACGTTAATCAATGCACATGTCAAGGGGCTTTGGGGTGGGTCAACATCCTTTCACAAGTTGTAATGGGCTAAAGGGTAAATCTAAGAGTCTCAAACCATGATTTGTGGACCTTAGGATGAGCGCAGGCTAAGATATAAATATAAGTATAGATCGAGCCAGATAGGATAGTTTTTTATAATATTTTGATGTGTTTTGAGCTTGGAAGTGAATCTGTGTAAGTTTCTATGTCTGAAAGGATCTCGCTGGTTGTGTGCACAGAGACTTGAGTCTGGATGTGTGCGGACCCCACTAGCTGTGTGCGTAGGTGAATTTGAAGGATTGTAAAGGGTTTTGCGAACTGTTGATGAATAAATAAGTATTTTAGGCTAATTATGAGTACTAAATGCATATGTGATATGTTTCTGTGATCTTTTTTGCTTCAGATTTATGTTATATGTGATTGGATCAGTTGTGGACATGTTCTACTGCTTAATATGGATGTTAGTTGCATAGATCTGGCTCTTTAAAGGTTGAATATTACATTTTTAGGACTGTTAAAGGAATTGTGAAACTTTTTTCTTGGTGTGCGCATTGAATTAATCTGTTTTAAGCAACCTAGGGTTTCTGGCTAGGGTCTCTAGTGTGCAAGTCAGTCTGTGTGTTAAAGAAGATCAGAAGGTGTCCACTTCATTAATTCTCTTTCAAGGTGTGGAAACCTAGTTCCAACACCCCTACATACTGCTTCCGGTGAGACTTTGGCCTACACAAATAGGTCATTGCCAAAAGGGCCAGTAGTAAGAGGGTTTTGATGGTTACACGATAACTATGAACCTGGGTTAGGACCCCTTAAGCCAAAAAATGGTTACATTGTGATAATCCACACATCAGATAGTAGGATCTGCCCCTTCCCTGGAGTAGAAGTCATGATGGAACAGCCTGAATTGCACATGTAGGTGCAGACCTACTCAAAATTTGGCATTGAATTATCAATGCTCCCCAGTGGAAAGCTACACACGATCCAAATAATCATAACATATGAGATGCAGTGTATAGAGGTGTGCATACACCAGCAACTCACCTAAGCTGAGCAGAAAGCTACAGAGAAAATGAAGGAGTCTTTTCAGGCTTAGAAAGAGCAGTAAGCAGAGATGGCACAACGTCTCGAGCTAGAAAACTTGATTGATAAGTTGTGTGGTTACCTGCCTGAGGTTTCTATCCCTGCCTTGGCTATGCCCTACGCTGAGATTGAAGGTTTAGTGGCTTCCTTGAAGGCCTCTCATTGTGAATTTCAGGCATTCAAAGTATACTTCAAGTAGCAAATCACAGAGTTGCAAGCTAAGCTTCAACCAGAAAATCCACCTAGAGTTCGAGTGCAACGTGTTGCTCTTATCAGAGAAGCATCAGATAGTATTGCAGCAACCGTCAATAGGGGTACTGAGCCTCTGGAGACAGTTATGGGCCTATGGAAATCTGTGCAGATGGATCCCCTTGTTAGGAAAATATTACAGGAACTACATGTGAAAGAGCAGGCCTTTGATGACCTTCAGGAGGCACTGCCTACATTTGTGCCTTCTGAGTCAATGGCACGATTGTAGACAAGCAAGATATTGCACGATGAGGTTGAAGACCTGTGAAGGAAGAAGCATATCATGACCAACCACATGAAGCCAGGGGAAGATGAAGCGATGAATCTGTCACAAGATTTTGATGATGTTGTTAAGAACCTGAATTAGACTTACCAGAGTATCAATCTCGCAATAAAGGCACTAACCTCTCAGAAGTTGGTGGATACAGAACAAAGTGCATCCGATTAGAGCACATGCTTCCTTGCGCCCTTCACTGCCTTCATCGAGGAGTTGAAGATGAAGATGAGGACCCCATTACCTCTATGACTCGAGACAAGTCATAATATTGTGCTGGGGTACAGTTGGAGCAAGGTCCCTTATGACCACATTTTTTAGTAATTAATAGTATTTTTGTAGTTTTGAGTAGTGCACGTGAATAAATTCATAGGTCAAGGGGATTTGGTGCAAGTCAAATTCCCTTCATGAGTTGTAATGGGGAAAGTGGTAATTCTAGGAGTCTCAAACCATAGTTTGCGGACCTTAGGATGAGCACAGGCTAATATATAAATAGAAGTATAGATCGAGCTAGATAGGACAATTTTTTATAAGATTCTAATATACTTTGGGCTTGAAAGCGAATCAGTGTAAGTGTATGTGTCTGAAAGGCTTCTGCTCACTATGTGCACGGAGACCTAAGTTTGGTTTTGTGCAGACCCTGCTAACTGTGTGCGTGGGTGAGTCTGAAGGATTGTAAAGGGTTTTGTGAACTATTGATAAATGCGAAAACATTTTTGGGATAATTGTGAGTACTAAATTCATTTGTGATATGTTTTTCTTACGGTTTAATTTACCTGTTATTGGATCGGTTGCGTACCCGTTCTACTGCTTAATAAGAATGTTAGTTGCATAGATCTCTCTCTTTAAAGGATGAATATTACATTTTTAGGACTATTCAAGGAATTGCAGAACTTTTGTTTGGGTGCGTGCACTAGATTAATCTATGTTAATCAACCTAGGGTTTCTAGTTAGGGTTTCTAGTGTGCAAGTCAGTCTTTGTGTTAAAGAATGTTGGAAGGTGCTCGCTTCATTTAATTCTCTCTGAGGGCGTGGAAACCTAGTTCCAACACCCCCCCATACTACTTTGAGTGAGACTTTGGCTTTCACAAGCAGGTCATTGCCGAAAAGGCTAGTAGTAGGATGGTTTTCTTGGTTACGAGCTAACTTTGAACCTGGCTCAGGACCCCTCAAGCCAACAAGACGCTAATGATTCTCTTTTACTAGATAGTTAACAATTAAGGGTAGTTATTTTTCCTTTACTTTTCTAAGAGATATAAGAGAGATCTAGAAGAAAAGAAAAAAAAGAGGAAAAATAAATAAGAAAAGGTAGGACACTACTTGTGGAGTATTCTTAAGTTGGACTACGGCCATTGGAAACTCTACATTTCAAACTTGGTTTTTGGAAAAATTCTAGGTTGGACTAAGGAGTCTCGATGCCACTAAATTTAACAGAGAAAAAGTGTTGTCTAGGTGACTATTCTTGAATTGAGGAGTATGTGTGGAGAAACTAGAAATAATATCTAATTTCTCATTGGACGGGTGGTGATGTCCTGTTTATAAATTATGGTTCATTTACATATCATATAAGTATATAGATGGTCTTAAATTTTCCTTCAATGGGATGTTGTAAAATATGTTAATAATGAACAATATATTCTAAATATTAGAAGTAATATTTGTGTTAGTTTGAAAGAAAATTATGTTATTTAAGTGTTGATATGTAGCCAAAGGGGCTAATACTTGTACAAAGCTATGAATTGTCCATATATTTTGCGAAAATATAAATTATTAATTGAGTCTGTGAGTCACTCTTGTGTTTCTTCTTAAAGAAAGTCAATTGAAAAAAAAATATCTTCTACAACTAAACATTAAACACTGAAAGAATGGTTAATGAGGCACAATGAATGGTTCATGATGTACAATACTTGCTAATGTTTTTCAATTGGGGTAGCAATCTAAGTGGGCTTGATTATGGGTAAAACTCCATAGTTAAGCGCGCTTGATCTAGAGGTGATATAGCATGGGTGACCTCCCAAGAAGTCCTAGTTACCAGGTGCAAGCCCCAGAAGTGATGATTAATTCCATGTGATTCATTTCACTAGTTTCAATCACACTTATCCACCCTTGTGATCATCACCCAATGCAATGAGTGCTAAGTGGACTATTTAAAATTAATGAGAAATTAGTCAGTTACAACTACCGCTCATGGAAATGGTCATATATGAATGACTTACTTAACACAGTTGAATCCCAAAAAATGATATCTAATATAATGCACCGCAAAAAAACCCCTGAATAGTTAAAAAGGAAGTTTTCTTAACATGAAAGTTATGATATATAGAAATTGTGTTATGATCATGATCATGTCGATGTTTATATACGTATAAATGTATGCATGCAGTATGCATGTCATGTCTAACATGGTCGTTATGGATCATGATTGTTTAATGCTAAGGCTTATATGTATATATGTGTGTAAGTATGTCGTTCTCTGACACGATCATGATTTTTTAATGCTAATGATTATATATATATATATGTATATATAAATATATATATATATATATATATATATATATATATATATATATATATATATATATATATATATATATATATATATATATATATATATATATATATATACGTGTGTGTGTATGTATGTATGTATGTATGTATGTATGTCACTGAAAAATAGGGTTTTCAAAGATCATTCTTGTGGATGAATGATTTCTTATGTCAGTGAATGGAATGAAGAGGTTCTTGGCTTATGAGGAGTAAAGTTGGAAGAGTAACCCTCACAGATCTATGAGGTCAATATCATGTGGAGATGGATTAATATTATACTTGTACTATGACTATGCTTATGTTATGGATAGGTAATGTTGAGGGGTACATCAATGAAGTGAAATTAGTGTGATATGTAACATGCTATGACATGCATGGATAGCGGAAAGACACTAGAACCAAGGTTGCCTTATTGATTTAGTGTGTGGTCTATGGATGTGCACTACTATTGTTATGTATATGTTGCACATGTTTTATATTCAGTGATTATACCTATGGTGATGTGTACATGAAACATATGTAGTGTTGTGTACCTATGATGTTGTATTCCTCCTTTATATATGGTGTTGTGTGTATATTGCACATGAAATGCTAGGTATAGATGGTGTTATGTGCATGTTGGATATGTGGTATTGTGTACATATTGTATTGTTCACACGTTGGATATGTGGTGTTGTGTGCATGTTGTACATATGGTGCTATGTATAAATGGTGTTGTGTACATGTTGTACATGTGGTGTTTTGTGCAGGTGGTACCATGTACATGTCATGCATGTGGCATTGTGTACATTTCATGTGTGTGGTGTTGTGCACATGTGGTATTGGGTATGTTAGTGTCTACCAGTCCTACCAGTCACCAGTGATTAAATACGCTCTTATAAAGTTTTTGATAGGGTCCTACTACAAATGTTTATGGTTTCAATAGGTTTTCAAATAAAAATTTGGTTACTCATTAGTGTGTTTAGGTGTGTTACTACTCCTTTCAGTTCATGCTTTAGTCATGCAATCAATCATTTTGACTCATCACCGAAATTTATTTGTCACCATATGAGTCACATCACCATGGTCATCATTATGCTCATCATTTCATGTAGTATGATCATTAGGTCTTAGGGTCAAAATCATAAAATTCAGTCATTTCACCATCAAATTCAGCATTGAAGGAGTAGTAATAATGAAAAATGTTCAATAAAGATTTAGAAAGTGTAATTTCATTTCTATCATGATGTAATATTTTTCATAAGGTTCTAAAGCTGCAGTTTCAAATCAAAATGTAAAAAGGACATGGTGGGGCCACTACACAACTAAAGAGAAAATCGATTTTCAAGCTATAAAAGACCAAAAGAGAATATCATTTACTCATTCCATATTCAATAGACATCACTCCACCAAGAAAGCTCACTTTTACCCTCGGAGAAGAAATTTATTGCCACCAAAGATCCACATTCCTTACAGGGTTGCAGTTTTCACTAACAGCGCTACACTTTTGCCATGATTGTTGTGTTTTCTGCAAGGGAAGCGAAAAATTCATTCTAGTGGTTTCTACATCAACAAGCATGTTCTACTATATCATATACAAGTAACTTTGTTCCTAAATTACCTCTTTTGTATTCATTGTTTTCTTCGAAGGATCAATTCCCTCTTCTAGGGTTTTAGTTGCAGTTGCTTGGTTTCATAATATCATTGGAAAATTAATAATTAAAACCATAGTTTTAAAGCTCTAATACCTTCCCCCACCTTCCATATACTACCCTTGACCCTTTCCTTTACCCCTATCCCTCATTTTCTCTATTTTCCCACAAACCCTAGCCTAGACTACACTTTCCTAGGCTAGGACTATTTTTTCCATTTCTGACACCCTTCCCTTCACTCATTCCATAAAATTTCATTTATCCCTACTCCCTAACATCCATCCCTACCCCAATAATTTTTACCAATAATTAAGGAGATGCCTAACCCATTCATCTCTATTCATTCCTAAAAACTGCTCAAATCCCATGTTTTTCCCTACAGTAAAGCCTAATTCCCCTTCCCATTGAGTTAGGATTTGCTATGGATTCTGAAACCAATGAGCATAAGATGCACAAGGGAGGTAAAAATAGTAGGTATGAGCCCTCTACAACACATCAAATCATGTCTTCACTGTTCCTTAAGAAATAATTTCAAGATATTCGTTGCCTTGCCTATTGGAAAAATGTTGAGGAACTTGGTTTTCATGATAAACTTACCAGCACTTTTTCCACCAGTTTGAGGAGAGATAAGGTGACTATTGCAGGGGTGGTGTTAAATATTTTAGCAGAGACCATTGCCACACCTACGGGGATTCCAAATAATGGAGAAACATGGTTCAAGGGTAGAGACCTTGACATTGAAAGCTACAAAATGTATTTGAAACCTACATACAAATCAAATCCAACTCACTTTTCTCCATTTTGATAATTGCTAGACAAGTATGCCACTCTCATAAAATTGATCATGAAATACATCACATGTGAGGGAAAGTACTCCAAATTATATCACTATCATATGAGACTCTTGATGTATTTCACTGGTGTAAAAGTTCTAAACTTTCCTCATTACCTTAACATAAGCATGGTAAAAATGGCAGAGAAGGTACTTAGATTAGGAGAATATCGTCATGCTAGTTTTTTTCACCATGGATCGATGAAATATTGGTTTTCAATCAATTAGCATAGATCATTTTTTCATGGGATGGCTTTATATATTCAACTTCTCTTGTGTCCTCTACAGCTCAGTCTAGTAGTCACTCTACACCTTTGACTTCACCAACACATCAAGAGGTAGTTTCCACAAGAAAACCTATCACAAGATCTTCTAGGGAAGAGGTGACTCAAATACATGTTAGAGGTAAGAGGCTTGTGTTTGATACATACGTTGTTGAAAGGACCAAGCCTACATCAGAGAAGGAAACATCATCACATCATGAGGCATCATTCCAGGATAAGGAAAATTTCCATCTTGACACTAATATGGCATATTTGGAAATCCATGAGAAGAACAAACAATGAAACAAATCATCATGGAGAAGGAGGGTGAGATTAGAGAGCTAAAGGGCAGTTTGTCGAAGGCAAATTTTTTGGTCTGGTTCTTGCAACAGGAGAACATGAAGCTAAAGGTAAATTTGTTTCTCTTAAACAATCCCGAAGTTGATTTGAGTAGGAATGATGCCAAAGGTAAGGCAGAAAAATAGGATACCAAGAAAAATAGGTCTCAAGAGGGCACTTGAGCAGGAAAAAGAATCATCCCCATCAAAGGGTCAAATTACTATTGATGAACTCATTTTGGTAGAATTGAGAAAGACCAAGTAGGTTGGTTGTGTTAGCAGAATTATTTGATAAGTCATGAGTCTATTTAAAAAAATTTTTTAGGATTAGACTTTGTAAATTTCAAAAAAAAATTGGTCACTACAGAAATTTCTGGTAGCGCTTGTTTTAACCCTTTTTGAACAGTCTGTTTTATTTCTGTTACTGTATGTTTTTCTTTTAATCCAGTGCTACCGGAAATTCCGGTAACTACCCCTATTTTTTTTTAAATAAAAGAAAAAGTGCATCGCTTTGTGTCAAGCCACGTGTTCTTTTTTAAAATACATTTTAAATCTTTTTATGAAGGTTTAAATCACGTGATAGGATTAATATGCGATCAGTCATGTTAAGTTTAAGTTGTGGTATACGTGTAGTGTCTAGGTGTCAATCCATAATAACACAGTCAGTCGTTGCTCCCGTCCTTTCTTTCATTCAAGTTGGTTCAGTTTCATGTTAAGGTACGTGATGATAGATTGGAAAAGATCATGGATCTGCAAGTTTAATGCAATCACCGTTTGGATGGTTATGCATAGACGTTGGTAGAAATTTAGGCCAATAAATCAGCATGCGGTAGAGGTGATTTCAAGTCACAGATCCGCTTATGTACAACCACTTGTAACATGCCATCTGAAACTACACAACCAAATGAAGACCATGATTGCTATCATGTCGATGTTTATATGATGCAGGGGCAGTAGACACTAGCCAGCAATGTAGGAGTTTTTGTCCACATGTTGTGGCTAGGAGGGTCCGAAATCACTTGAATTGTAACAGCTAGGTGTCAATACCTCAGTTGTTCTGTATTATTTAGATTAGTTAGAGTTTTTAGAAGTCGAACACTTAGGCTCGATCCAACTGTCAGTTCATTTATTGACATAAGTTGTAATTAGACCTTTGATTTCTAGAACGATCCTCCCAGAGGAACCGAAGAGTCATATGTTTATGTATATAAATGTAATCCCTCGGATGTATTAAAAGAGAGGAAAATGAGAGCAGGGAGAAGAGAGATTCTGCAATAAAATCTGTGTTCACAATTGCTTCCAATTAAATAGTTTTTGTGCGCATTTACCATAGAGTCGTTTCGAATCCTTAATTGTCAAGAGATTGTTTAATTGCGAAGTGATGAACTCTGTGCATGTATAATTGAACTCCTGTATGAATTCCACATATCTATGTCTGTTGTTTCCCTTAATTATTCGAGCAAACCCTGTGAATTTAAACCTCACCGTAGGCGAGGTCTGTGTGGAGAACCCATGGTCGTGAACCCTGTTCATATATAAAATTCCCGCTTACTAAAGAGAAACAGAGTCATTGATTTTGGAACTTGACCCTGGGATTAGACTCGAGTTAAATGACTATGAAGGCCAGCGTGACCCCGCATTAACCTTGGTCAATCACTGTAGCAAAACCACGAGCGGATTTGAGGAGGCGGATTGCCCATATCACACCGCTTTTGGTGTACAGGCGGTATTCCCCGATCAAGGAGCAATTCCATAGAGGAGTGGATGCATGGCGAAGTGGGCCCCCAAAAAAACACCATTTAAACCATTCCATCGCACGTTAACATTCGTACCAGGATGTCGAGCGATATTGATGAGAGTCGTCGATTTGGGAAGGGACCATCGGACGGTGGTCGCTTGCAGGAGATGCACGAATGATAACTAGGGTGCACGGGTGATAATTGAGGTACGATACATGCGTTTGATTGGTCTATTGACTATAGAGGTGGGGTACAGGGCTAATGGTCTATCACACAGTTATTTATTCGAAATAGTGTGTTGGGTTTATATTGAGTGCGAAGGGTTAAGTCTTGATTATAAGGTTCGGAGATAATATATAAGCCAGGAAGTATAATATAACCTGCGAAAGTCGTGAATAAGTTTATTTGTCAATTTCTTTGAAATTGATCAATAAAATAAAAAGAAGATAAAGATCCACGTGGGTGAATCAAAGGGAAATGCTAACAGAGCCACGTCATAGTTGACCAGCTCTCCTTGGGGCAGAATTTTAGCGTTGTTGCATCATTTGTGGTATCGGAACCATTTTTTTTAGGTTGTTTTGCAGAAGATCTGACATGGCAATCCGAGTTGGTAGAGGTGCTGGCAAAAGGAGGCCCATTGCCAACGCAAAGGTGTTGGGGATGTTGCAGAGGGTCGAGGCCAGAATGGATGCCATGGAGCGAAGACAGCCCAAAGATCCTGAAGACATCAGTGAACCTGAAACTGAAGAAGCTGAAGAAAATGTTGAGATTCCTCCTGACATGAGGCTCCTTAGAACGGTTATGGGGTCTGCAGTTAAGCCTAGAATTGAAGTGTCGAGTTATGCAGGGGGATTGAACCCAAAGGAACTGGTGGATTGGATAAATGAAATAAATAAATGCTTCGATTATGAAGAAATAAGTGAAGATAAGAAGGTCAAGTTTGAAGTGACAAAGCTGAAGGGACATGCTACACTTTGGTGGGATAGAGTGCAAGAAGAAAGGAGGAGAGTTGGCAAGAAACCTATCAAGAGCTAGACCAGAATGATGGCTAAATTAAAAGGTAAATTCCTGCCTAGTGATTACCAGTTGACATTGTACAAGCAAATGCAGAACCTGAGACAGAGGTTGCTGACAGTAAAAGAATACACAGAGGAATTCTACAGAGTAAGCATAAGGGTTGGGCAATTCCAGGACACACCAGAGAAGACTGCCAAATATGTGAATGGTCTCAAGCTGGAGATCCAAGATGAGATTGGTCTCCTGTCTCCTAAGACAGTGGAAGAGGCCTACCAGATGGCCTTCAAATCAGAGGAGAAACTCCTGAGGAAACAGTCTGCCAAGAAGAGAGGTACTTTCCATGGAAAGGGAAGTCAGGGTGGTAGAGGAAAGCCTGCTACACCCAGGGATGGAGCTAACAGTAGCTCACCTCTGAATGCATCTACAGAGGATGATGCAAGGGGAAGAAGGGGTTCTTACAGAGGAAAAGGAAGAGGAGGAAGAGACAGAGGCAGGGGTAGAGAATTGAGGTGTTATAGATGTCAGCAAGTGGGACACAAGCACTATGAATGTCCAGAGAATGTGGGTGCTGGTCCAAGGAATGATGTTGTTTCCCAGGCTAGAGAAGAAGCAGAAATTGAAGAAGAAATTATTCCAGAGAGAGGAGAGTCCTTGGTGGTAAATAAGGCCCTGTTGAAGCAAGCCAAAGAGGTCACTAAGCCTACACAAAGGAAGACTTTGTTTAGGAGCATATGAAAAGTCCAAGGGAAGTGC
The DNA here is from genome assembly GCA_034641835.2 of Pinus albicaulis. Classification (NCBI taxonomy): domain Eukaryota; kingdom Viridiplantae; phylum Streptophyta; class Pinopsida; order Pinales; family Pinaceae; genus Pinus; species Pinus albicaulis. Next base: position 1,281,979,931 of record CM076570.1, on the reverse strand, counting down.
TGCCAGCTAGTCATTGATAGTGGCAGCACAAACAATTTGGTTTCAACTGAGGTAATAGAAAAGTTGAAGTTGAAGACAAGGGAGCATCCAACTCCCTACAGGGTGTCCTAGCTACACAAAGGGCACCAGCTAGTTGTGAAAGAACAGTGTGAGATAGAGCTGCAAATGGGAAAATATAAAGATAAGGTCCTATGTGATGTAATTCCCATGGATGTGTGTCATATACTTCTAGGTAGACCTTGGCAGTTTGACAGAGCAGAAGTGCATGATGGCAAGAGGAATACTTACAAGTTCTTCAAATTTGGGGTACACCATACATTGATACCCATGGAGGAAGGAGAGCCATCCAACAGAGTGATTGATCCAAAGACCTTGTTGTTGAGCGGGAAGGAATATCTACAGCAGATAGAAGAAGAAGAGGTAAGTTTTGCTTTAGTTTGCAAACCTAAGGTAGTTCTTACTTCTACAAAGATTTCATCACTAAAGAGAAATCCAAGAGATGTTAGATGATTACTCAGACATCATGGACAAGATTTACCCGATGAGCCGTCACCGTGAGGAAAGATCAACCACGTGATTTATCTCTGCCGAATCTACCAAACAAGGCACCAAGGCATTGACTCCCAAGGAGTTAATGAGGAAATCAGAGATAAGGCTGTGATGGTGACAAGGACCGATCATAGAAAGTTCAAGTCCATGCGTACGCAGATTAAGGCCCAAAGAAAGATGGAGGTCGGAGGATGTGTACTGATTCCTGTACACCATTGTGACAATAATCAGTATAGATTCCTTTTCCTGAAAGGAGGAATGAAAGGGATCAATGAGTGGTGCTAAATATTTTTCAAAGATAGATTTAAAAAGTGGATACCATCAGATTAGAATAAGAGAGGGTGATGAGTGGAAAACTGCCTTTAAAACAAATGAAGGACTATATGAATGGATGGTAATGCCTTTTGGGTTGTCAAATGAACCTAGCACTTTTATGAGACTTATGAATGAAGTATTGAAGGAATTCATTGGTAAATTTGTGATAGTATATTTGGATGATATATTAGTTTTCAGCAAAACTAAAGAAGAGCATTTAAGGCATATTAATTATGTCTTGAAGAAGCTGCACCAAGAGAAATTGCTGATAAACTTAAACAAATGCTCATTCATGAAGGAAGAGTTATAGTTTTTAAGCTTTTTGTTTGCTAAGTGATGAAGATGGACCTGCAAAGGAATCGCATCAGGAATGGCCTTCACCCAGAATGTTTTTGGAGGTAAGAAGTTTCATGGACTTCATGTTTTACTAAAGTTACAAGAAACTGCAGAATATTAAACAAACTACACTGAGACAATAAATACAGAAAACAGCTATTAGGGGATCCAAGCAGAAAAGAACTCTGAAACTTTTTAGAAAAAGACAATTAGAAGTGACAGCCAGATTCTACCATTTTACATTAAACCATTTCAAGCAAATTGATGCTAGGAGAGGCCATTGGACAATATTTGATGAGAGCTCCATATTTCAGTGAGAATTTGAATGACACCAGAAGAAAGTATTCCTCTTATGAGAAGGAATTCTATGCAATTGTTCAGGCGCTGAAGAAATGGAGAAACTACTTGATGTCCAGGGAATTTGTATTATATTATGACAATCATGCTTTGCAGTATATTGTACAGCAGCCCAAGTTGAAACATAAGCATGCTAAATGGGTTGAGGATCTCCAAAGTTTTAATTTTGTTTTGAAACATATAAATGGTCAAGACAATAAAGTAGCTGATGCTTTGAGTAGGAGACACATGCTTGTTCAAGAAACAAATTTTGAAGTTGTAGGATTTGATTTTCTGAAAGAATTATATAAAATAGATCCAGATTTTAAAGAAGCATTTGAGGCATGTAGTAACCCTATTTTAACAGATAGAAGCCAATGGTTGGATTATTTCCTGCAGGATGACTTTTTATTCAGAAGAAGCCAACTGTGTGTACCAAAATGTTCCATGAGAGAAAATTTGATCAAAGAGAAGCATAGTGGTGGACTTTCTGGACACTTTGGTACTGATAAGACTTATGAGAAGCTAAGTCACTTATATTACTGGCCCAAGATGAGAATAGAAGTGGATAAGTTTGTGAAGAATTGCAAAATCTGTAAGTATGCTAAAGGAAGAAGCCAGAATGCAGGATTGTACAGTCCCTTTCCTATTCTAGATAGGCCTTGGGACATGGTGAGTATGGATTTTATTCTAGGATTTCCCAAGACTCAGAGAGGGAATGATGTAGTCTTTGTTGTGGTAGTGGACAGATTCTCCAAAATGGCACATTTTATTCCATGCTATAAAACTAGTGATGTCGCCCATGTTGCTAACTTGTTTTTCAAAGAAGTTGTTATATTGCATGGGTTGCCCAAGAGTATTGTTTCAGACAGAGACACCAGATTTGTGGGTCATTTTTGGAGGAAATTGTGGAATAAACTTGGTACCAAACTGAGTTTCAACTCAGCTTATCATCTTAAGACTGATGGACAAACTGAGGTGGTGAATAGGAGTTTGGGAAATTTATTTATGCTTCTTGCAGATATAATCTCAAAGCAAGGGGACTCATATTTTTCCTGCATTATGCATACAATGATCACCAAACAGAGTAACAAAGAAGCTCATTTCTATATTGTTTATGGAATGCACCCTTATGGAATACTTTAAGTTGTTAGAAATCAGGAAAGTGTATATGAGAAGTATTATGGAGAATTTGCTTTTGCATCCAGTTATACATGAACAAGTGAAACACAACTATAGTGTATACCAAACATAAAAACAGAGTATACTATAAAAGCTAAATCATTTTGAAGTAGAGATCGTCTTGGCACACGAGAAATGAGAGATTCCCAAAGAAGGAAGATAAAAAATTGAAGTCTAAAAATATTAGAAGCAGTGCAAAATACTAGGGAAGTTTTTGCAATGTTTATGAGACGAATTACCTTCCCATGTTGGAACATTCTATTTTCATCATGTAGATTTGTACAAGTATGAACATGAGGCAGGCAGAAGAAGGATCAAAGAAAGGTTAAATGATGAGGGAGAGCAGAAAAACGAAGACAAATTGCTACCAGAGAAGATACTGGATAAAAGACCATTCAGAAGGACCAGAGGACGAGAGTATTTTCAGTACTTGATCAAATGGAAGGAAAAGCCAGAAGAAGATGCCACTTGGATGACTGAAGGAATGTTGCAAAAGATAGGCAAGCCAGTGGAAGAGCTCATGGACAGGAGCCCATGAATAAAATTTCCCTCGAGAGTTTGATGCAAGGGCATTAGACACTAGCCATCAATGTAGGAGGTTTTCTCCACATTTTGTGGCTAGGAGGGTCCGAAATCACTTGAATTGTAACAGCTAGGTGTCAATACCGCAGTCATTCTATATTATTTAGATTAGTTAGACTTTGTAGAATTCGAACAGTTAGGTTCGATCCAGCTGTTAGTTCAGTTATTGACATAAGTTGTAATTAGACCTTTGATTTCTAGAACAGTCCTCCCAGAGGAACCGAAGAGTCATATGTTTATGTATATAGATGTAATCCCTCGGATGTATTAAAATAGAGGAAGACAAGAGCATGGAGAAGAGAGATTCTACAATAAAATCTGTGTTCACAATTTCTTCCAATTAAATAGTTTATGTGCGCATTTACCATAGAGTCGTTTCGAATCCTTAATTATCAAGAGATTGTTTAATTGCGAAGTGATGAACTCTGTGCATGTATAATTGAACTCCTGTATGAATTCCACATATCTCTATCTGTTGTTTCCCTTAATTATTCGAGAAAACCTTGTGAATTTAAACCCCACTGCAAGCAAGGTCTGTGTGGAGAACCCATGGTCGTGAACCCTGTTCATATATAAAATTCCCGGTTACTAAAGAGAAACAGAGTCATTGATTTTGGAACCTGACCCTGGGATTAGACTCGAGTTAAATGACTAAGAAGGCCAGCGTGACCCCGCATTAACCCTGGTCAATCACTGTAGCAAAACTACGAGCGGATTTGAGGAGGCGGATTGCCCATATCACACCGCTTTTGGTGTACAGGCGGTATTCCCCAGTTGAGGAGTGATTCCATAGAGGAGTGGATGCGCGGCGAAGTGGGCCCCCAGAAAACCACCGTTTAAACCATGCCATCACACGTTAACATTCGTACTAGGATGCCGAGCGATATTGACAAGAGCCGTCGAGCTGGGAAGGGGCCATCGGACGGTGGTCGCTTGCAGGAGATGCACGAACGATAACTAGGGTTCGCGGATGTAATTGAGGTACGATACATGTGTTTGATTGGTCTATTGACTGTAGAGGTGGGGTCCAGGGCTAAAGGTCTATCACACAGTTATTTATTTGAAACAGTGCGTTGGGTTTATATTGAGTGCGAAGGGTTAAGTCTTGATTATAAGGTTCGGAGATAATATATAAGTTGGGAAGTATAATATAACCTGCGAAAGTCATGAATAAGTTTATTTGTCAATTTCTTTGAAATTGATAAATAAAATAAAAAGAAGATAAAGAGCCACGTGGGTGAACCAAAGGGAAATGTTGACAGAGCCACGCCGCAGTTGACCAGCTCTCCTTGGGGCGGACTTTCAGTGTTGTTGCATCATTATATATGTATAAATGTATGCATGTATGCATGTCATGTCTAACATGGTCGTTATGGATCATGATTGTTTAATGCTAAGGCTTATATGTATAAATGTGTGTAAGTATGTCGTTCTCTAACACGATCATGATTTTTTTATGCTAATGATTATATATATATATATATATCTATGTGTGTGTGTGTGTGTGTGTGTGTACGTATATATGTATGTATGCATGTATGTATATATGTATGTATGTATTTCACTGCATAATAGGGTTTTCAAGGATCATTCTTGTGGATGAATGATTTCTTATGTCGGTGAATGGCATGAAGAGGTCCTTGGCTTATGAGGAGTAAAGTTGGAAGAGTAACCCTGACAGATCTACGAAGTCAATATCATGTGGAGATGGATTGATATTATACTTGTACCATGCCTATGTTTATATTATGGACAGGTAATGCTGAGGGGTACATCAACGGAGTGAAAGTAGTGTGATATGTAACATGTTATGACATGCATGGATAGTGGAAAGACACTAGAAGCAAGGTTGCCTTATTGATTTAGTGTGTGGTCTATGGAAGTGCACTACTATTTTTATGTATATGTTGCACATGTTTTATATTCAATTATTATACCTATGGTGATGTGTACATGAAACATATGTAGTATTGTGTACCGATGATGTTATATTCCTCCTTTATATATGGTGTTGTGTGTATATTGCAGATGCAGTGCTAGGTATAGATGGTGTTATGTGCATGTTGGATATGCGGTATTGTGTACATATCGTATTGTTCGCATGTTGGATATGTGGTGTGTTGTGCATGTTGTACATATGGTTCTATGTATAAATGGTTTTGTGTACATGTTGTACATGTGGTGTTTTGTGCAGGTGGTACCATGTACATGTCATGCATTTTTAGTGTGTGGTCTATGGAAGTGCACTACTATTTTTATGTATATGTTGCACATGTTTTATATTCAATTATCATACCTATGGTGATGTGTACATGAAACATATGTAGTATTGTGTACCGATGATGTTATATTCCTCCTTTATATGGTGCTAGTATATCAGAGATGGCATAGGCATAGATGTAGCAGGGGAAAGCTGGATATGGCACCAGGTGATACCCATTGTTCGTGACAAGGTATAGGTGTGTTGTGCATGCTGTACACAAATAAAGGGTATCAATGACAGTACATGTTGTACAAGTGGTGTTTTTATAGCATGGTGCACGGCACATGTTGGTGTTGTGCACATGTAGCCATGTTAGTGTCTACTGCATTCGTCAACAACAAGGATCAAACACGCTCTTATAACGTTTTTATAGGGGTCCCACTATGTACCCAAGCCATGGTTTCAATAGGTTTTCAAATAAAAATTTGGTTACTCATTAGTGTGTTTAGGTGTGTTACTACTCCTTTCATTTCATGCTTTAGTCACAAAATCAATCATTTTGACTCATCACTGAAATTTATTTGTCACCATCTAAGTCACATCACCATGGTCATCATTATGCTCATCATTTCATGTAGTATGATCATTAGGTCTTAGGGTCAAAATCATAAAATTAGATCATTTCACCATCAAATTCAGCATTGAAGGAGTAGTAATAATGAAAAATGTTCAATAAATATTTAGAAAGTGGTATTTCATTTCTATCATGATGTAATATGTTTCATAAGGTTCTAAAGCTACAGTTTCAAATCAAAATGTAAAAAGGACATGGTGGGGCCACTACACAACTAAAGAGAAAATTGATTTTCAAACTATGAAAGACCAAAAGAGAATCTCATTTACTCATTCCATCTTCAATAGACATCACTCCACCAATAAAGCTCACTTTTACCCTCAGAGAAGCAATTTATTGCCACCAAAGATCCACATTCCTTACAGGGTTGCAGTTTTCACTAACATCGCTACACTTTTGCCATGATTGTTGTGTTTTCTGAAAGGGAAGCGAAAAATTCATTCTAGTGGTTTCTACATCAACAAGCATGTTCTAATGTATCATATCCAAGTAACTTGTTCCTAAATTACCTTTTTTGTATTCATTGTTTTCTTCGAAAGATCAATTCCCCCTTCTAGGGTTTTAGTTGCAGTTTCTTGGTTTCATAATATCATTGAAAAATTAATAAGTAAAACCCTAGTTATAAAGCTCTAATACCTTCCCCCACCTTCCATATACTACCCTTGACCCTTTACTCTACCCCTATCCCTCATTTTCTCTATTTTCCCACAAACCTTAGCCTAGACTACACTTTCCTAGGCTAGGACTATTTTTTCCATTTCTGACACCCTTCCCTTCACTCATTCCATAAAATTTCATTTCTCCCTACTCCCTAACATCCATCCCTACCCCAATAAATTTTCCCAATAATTTAGGAGATTCCTAACCCCTTCATCTCTCTTCATTCCTAGAAACTGTCCAAATCCCGTGTTTTTCCCTACACTAAACCCTAATTCCCCTTCCCATTGAGCTAGGGTTTGCTATGGATTCTGAAACCAATGAGCATAAGATGCACAAGGGAGGTAAAAATAGTAGGTATGAGCCCGCTACAACACATCAAATCATGTCTTCACTATTCCTTAAGAAATAATTTCAAGATATTCGTTGCCTTGTCTATTGCCAAAAGGTTGAGGAACTTGGCTTTCATGACAAACTTACCAACACTTTTTCCACCAGTTTGAGGAGAGATAAGGTGACTATTGTAGGGGTGGTGTTGAATCTTTTAGCAGAGACCATTGCCACACCTACAGGGATTCCAAACAATGGAGAAACATGGTTCAAGGGTAGAGACCTTGACATTGAAAGCTACAAAATGTATTTGAAACCTGCATACAAAGCAGATCCAACACACATTTTTCCATTTTGACAGTTGCTAGACAAGTATGCCCCTCTCATAAAATTGAACATGAAATACATCACATGTGAGGGAAAGTACTCCAGGTTATATCACTATCATATGAGACTCTTGATGTATTCCACTTGTGTAATAGTTCTCAACTTTCCTCATTACCTTAACAGAAGCATGGTAAAAATGGCAGAGAAGGTACTTAGATTAGGAAAAGATCGTCATGCTAGTTTTTTTGACCATGGCTTGGTTAAATATTGGTTTTAAATCAGTTAGCATAGATCAATTTGTCATGGGATGGCTTTATATATTCAACTTCTCTTATGTCCTCTACAGCTCAGTCTAGTAGTCACTCTACACCTTTGACTTCACCAACACATCAAGAGGTAGTTTCCACAAGAAAACCTGTCACAAGAACTCCTAGGGAAGAGGTGACTCAAATACATGTTAGAGGTAAGAGGCTTGTGTTTGCTACATACATTGTTGAAAGGGCCAAGTCTACATTAGAGAAGGAAACATCATCACATCATGAGGCATCATTCCAGGATAAGGAAAAATTCCATCTTGACACTGATATGGCATATTTGGAAATCCATGAGAAGAACAAACAATGAAACAAATCATCATGGAGAAGGAGGGTGAGATTAGAGAGCTAAAGGGCAGTTTGTCGAAGGCAAATTTCTTGGTCTCATTCTTGCAACAGGAGAACATGAAGCTAAAGGTAAATCTGTTTCTCTTAAAAAATCCCAAAGTTGATTTGAGTAGAAATGATGCCAAAGGTAAGGCAGAAAGATAGGATACCAAGAAAAATAGGTCTCAAGAGGGCACTTGAGCAGCAAAAAGAATCATCCCCATCAAAGGGTCAAATGACTATTGACGAACTCATTTTGGCAGAATTGAGAAAGACAATGTAGGTTGGTTGTGTTAGCACAATTATTTGATAAGTCATGAGTCTATTTAAATTTTTTTTTTTTAGGATTAGACTTTGTAAATTTCAAAAAAAATTGGTCACTACATAAATTTATGGTAGCGCTTGTTTTAACCCTTTTCGAACAGTCTATTTTATTTTTGTTACTGTATGTTTTTCTTTTAATCCAGTGCTACCGGAAATTCCAATAACTACCCCTGTTTTTTTTTTTTAATTAAAAAAAAAAGTGCATCCGCTTTGTGTCAAGCCACATGTTCTTTTTTAAAATACATTTTAAATCTTTTTATTAAGGTTTAAATCACATGATAGGATTAATATTCAGTCAGTCATGTTAAGTTTACGCTGTGGTATACGTGTAGTGTCTAGGTGTCAATCCACAATAACACAATCAGTCGTTGCTCTCGTCCTTTCTCTCAGTCGAGATGGTTCAGTTTCATGTTAATGTACGTGATTATAGATTGGAAAAGATCATGGATCTGCAGGTTTAATGCAATCACTTACGCATAGCCGTTGGTAGAAATTTAGGCCAATAAATCAGCATGCAGTAGAGGTGATTGCAAGTCACAGATCCGCTTATCTACAACCACTTGTAACATGCCATCTGAAGCTACACATCCAAATGAAGACCATGATTGCTATCAAATGGTGCATACTATGTTCAAGGATACTTACCATAATCAAAATCTATTGCATGGAAGGATGAACCAACATTGTTGTTTTAAATAGCTGAGAAAGAAGGAGGAGTATCAGTTGTGAACCTAGTTGTTGAAGAATGATTTTTCTAGAGTATAGCTTGAAGAGGGGTCTTAGATTTAAGATCGGATTTCAGAGGAAGACACAACAACACCTATTAGGTGAGCTCTTCTAGATTTTCCACCTATCATATTTCAGCAGACAAAGTTATTAATTACTGAAGATGAGTAAAAGAGGAGGAAAACTAAAATGAATTGAACCACAAGGAGCTGACCTAGTGGATGCAAATTTGAATGTGAGAAGGGTTTTTGTCCAAGAAGGGTGTTATTATCTGTGCTCAGGACTAGGAAGCTCTCACTTAGGAGTAGCTTAGGAATTTTAAAATTATTTCAATTTAAAGGAAGCTACCATCTATGGTCTTAAATTTCAGGTATCAACAGATTCAATTGCTGAGGAATTCAACCTTCCACGGGATAGAGAAAGGTGGTTTAAAGGTCAGGTTCATAATTTCTATACCAAAGCTCGAAGAGGAAGCTCTGCAACTGTAGAGAAATCTAAAGCGTAAGTGCTACCAGAAATTCCAGAAGAAGACATTCAACAGAAAATGGAGAAAGAGTATCACCCCTCAAATTCTGATGAAGAACTCCTCAAATATGCAGGGTATGAGATCAGTAGTAAGAAAAAGAAAGAGGAGGCCAAACCTATTGTTGGTACCAGAAAAATACATACGAGAGACATAAAAAATTTCAGGCTCTGCATAATCCAAGTTTATTGATAGAGGTCATTGATGTAGAAGGAAAATATAAAGGGTTAAAGACAAATGAGTCCAAGAATAAAGAAAAAAGAAAAACCCCTTCAAAGTAGGAAACAAGAAAATAAAAAATAATAAAGATCCAAAAGGGTTCAAATAAGGAAAAGGTCATTGTTAAAGAAGCAACCAAAAGAAACACAAGATCAAGATTAGATTTTGGCACCAAATCAGACTTGGACAAGATTTCTAAAGTTGAATCCCACATGGAAGGAAGGTAAAAAGACAAACAACTCTTTTCTTATCAAGTGCAATTTTGAACAAAAGCTCAAATTTCAAAGTGTATAGTTTTGCAGAAGTTTTTCAGTTTTTTCTGTGCATATTTTAAAAATAAATAGAGTGCTACCAGAAATTGCAGTAGCATTACGGTTTTTGTGTAGTTACATGTTTTTACCTGAATTTCTGGTAACGGTTGTTTTAACTGATTTTTCACACCCATCAGCAAATTTTTGAGCCATTTCAGGAAAAATAAGGACTCATAACCAAATGGATATAACAAGTGATGATGATAAGTAGTTATGAGGTTGTTGGATGTTATATTTAATGAATATACATGTTTATTTAATAACCAAAGACATGAGGAGACAAATCAGGAGAAAAAGAGGCAACATGTCAGCATACTCAATAGTTCAGCCTAGATTTTATTCTCTTATTTCATCTACATCTGTCTTTTTAGTTGGATTTCGATGCGATATGGTTTTAATGTGCTATGACACCTATGTGATGTTAGGATTATTTTTTCCTTATTTTTAGAAGAGATGGAGTTGGTGACTCTCTTTCTATATATACCATTTACAAATACCATTTCCAGGTTGGATGTTGATCTACCTGAATTCTTAATATAATAAAGAAAAGCATTTTTTCACTTCATGCTGGAGGATTTTGTGACTCAAGAACTATATAATTTATGGTTTGTTTTCTCTCTTTGTTAATTTCTTCTAATTTATGATTTGCAACAACTAGAAAGGTGTCAGTAATAAATTGTTAAAGAATTTTATAGTAAATTATCTGCTTTCCAGCTTCCTACAAATCATATATGTTTTGTAGAACATGTTAGTGAAGATTTCATAAATTATTTGTGAAATAATTTATGCATGTACTCTACTTTTTGAATATTGTTTAATTTGCATAAACAAAGTTTCTGTTAAAAACCATCATTATAGCTCTTTGACTGATTTGTGATATGAATATTTCCTAGAGTAAGTACCAACTAACCATCTCCTTTTATTTTTTACACTATGCTCACTATACTACCAATTTACCCATACAATTATAATTTCCACAACTTTCCAAATGCATGAAATTCGTAAAGAATATAAAAATCATTTCAAACTCTTTGAGAAGCCATCCCACCACTCAAAAACCCTTTAAAATCTGAACTGATCTATGATGTGTAAGTCTTACTCCTTTTGCAATCAAGGAGTGACTCCTTGCACTAACATATTTGGTGCTATTGCGAGGGAGGCAAATTGAAGTTTATCCCTAGGTGTCTGACAAAGTTATAAGTCTGGTTCTCAGGTGTAGAGTTCCAACTGTCTTTTTAGACTTATTTAGACCTAGAGACTCCATTGTTGAAGTTATGGCTCCTAGAAGGACTAGAAATAGGGCCAATCGACATTCCCCTTTGAGAATCCCAGGCCCTCGCCCTAAAACGCTAATCAAGAAAAGGAGTAAACGAAATTTTTCTGCCCCTGCTACTGTTTTCTCAAAGGTTGTCCCTAAATAAGTCCTGCAAACTCTATCCTCTGATTTTGCAGAAAATACTATACCTCCTTTTCCTTTCATCCAACAAACAATTTCTACATCACAATTTGGTACTTCATCATTTTTGTTAACAATCCACCAATCGTTGTTCCACAATTCGCAACAATTCATACCATGGAAGGTCCAAACTCACCCCCTAACCGAATGGATGCAATTGTTGCTGCAAGGTATGCCCCTTTGGTTTTACCTTAGCCTATGAATGAATTACCTATAGGATATTATCTCAAATACATGCCTAATTTTAGTGTGAGGAAGAGGTAATAGCTGAAGAACACCTTGCTCATTTTTATACTTATGTTGACAATCTGAATATTGAGCATGAAGATGTATGTATGAGATTTTTTGTTCAGAGCCTTGAGGGGGATGTTAGGAAATGGTTTAGATCTTTGACAACCGATAGCATCAATGGAATTGAAACCTTATATGATACACTTTTAAGGAAATTGGATGAGAAGAAAGATTGTATGTATTATATCACTAAATTTGGTGCAATAAAAATAAAAGATGGAGAATTAGATTCTGATTTTTCTAAGAGATTTAACAAGATGTATATAAAAATACCTACTGAAATCAAGCCTATTGAAGCTTCAGCCAAAATCACTTATGTTAGTGCCTTTGATCATGATTTTTGTTCATTTTTTAGAGAAATAAGATCTACAACAACACTAACACAAATGCAAGACAAAGCACTGGAGGTAGAATCTAATATGTTATCAGATTGTAGGCTCAGAGGAGGGGTTAGCAAAGAAAAAAGGAAGCAAAAAGTTGAAGTTTCATCTTAAGGAATTTCAGACATAGACCCTAAGCTAGATGAGCTAACCAAGATGATTAATTCATTGACTACTGAGATGTCCAAGCTCAATATGGAAGCAAGACCAACTACTAATATAAATGTTTCATTTGATCAGCCTAATAGGTAGTAATTTAGAAGATCTAATGTTCCTCAAATTTTCTAGTGAGAAAGAAGAGATGTTGATGATCAAAAAGTGCATCCCCTTTTGCAAAATTGAAGATGAAGAGGAAGATAAAAGGTTGGAGAAAGGTGCTGCTATCAATCTTCTGAGAGATAAATAAGGGTTGATTCATCTTGCAAAAGCAGAGTATGAAGATTTCATTTCATATACATAGAATAATGAAGTGATTTATCATCATTCCATGATTGTAGCTGATCACCAAAGTAGATACAATCTTATACCAAAGAAGATTAATAATAATCCAAATCCTATTGCAAATCCCAAGAAGAATGAGGATGCACTTAAAATTTTAGAAGAAAAGAAAGTTGTTGAACCAAGCAGACCCAAAATTCTAGTAGCAATTAATCTTCCTTCACTTGAGGTAAAAATTTCTCACAAACTTCCCTCTATTTTTTATTAGATTTGGATCAAGGACCTAAGTGATAGCTCAAATTTCAAAGTTTTCGAAAGAGTGTCGAACCTGAGCGACCAGATATATCTTGTCTTCTTGATTCTAGCGCCATGAAAATTTTGAAAAACTAACACTGTATGAATAAGTTATCATGATTTGAAAAGTCCAATAAACTGCAATTTTCGGCCTTTGACTAGGTTTCATTGGGTTTTTGGAAATTGAAAAAAAAAAGAATATTTCAGGGAAAATTCCTGGAAGAATATTCCTCAAAATATTCCCCAGAATATTCCCTCCTAGTCAGTCATATTATGAAAATTTTTATCATGTTATTTGACAATGGGTTATACGTGTTTTGGTTTAGCTAATCAAAGGCTGCCATGTGGTAGGCCTGGAGGTCGCCACGTGGCCCAAGAGTGGAGTGGAAAAATTTGGTTTGGGTCATCGAGAGTCGACCCCGAGACCTCTTGCCTGCATACACATGTGTTTAAATGTCTCCCCTATGGTTAGTTCTTAACCATATCATTTTGCGCAATGTATTTAAATTTGGTTGGATTCGCATATGGGGGAGCGGAGGGGCCAACCCCTCCCCGTAGGCCCTTAGCCCATGTCCAAGGGCTACCATCGGCACGCCAATATAACTCCAATTGCCATTTATGCCGTTCAAAGTTGTCACATGGCAATTTTAAGCTGATGGTTTCGAAAATGGTTGTGGTAACCCAAGCTTCCAACTCCAGTTCAAGCGCTTCTACCCACGGTTACATGCGTAGTTTCCGCTCGGCAGTTAATAGACCATGGGGTTTGGGGGCCATGTGCCCAACCCAAATGGTTAACATTAAAATGTAAGATTAGTTCTGGCATGATTTTAGCTAGAGCACCCAAATTTATGTGGAATTGACAAATTTGACTTCAACTAACTGAAGTTCTCCAGATTTAGTGGAGCTGATTTAGGTGTCACTGGACAAGAACCGTTTAGGCTTTATCTTGAGCTAGATTCGTCCATTCTGAGAGTGTGAATAGTCAATTTCGACTATATAAGACATTCCATATTCATTGGTGAGGGTTTTAGAGTAACCAGAGGACTTTTGAGTGTGTTTTTTCTTCAGAGAAGTTATAGGGGCCACAAGGGCCACGAGGAGCCAGTAATAGAAAGAGGCCTAGCCAAGGCAGCTAGAGGCCTTACTCAGGAATCCAATAGTCAATTTTGGTTTTTTCACAAATTATGGAACTAATGGTCAGTTTTTTAGAGCCATAAGAGTACTTTTGAGCATGATTTAGCTTTGGAGAAGTTCCAAGGGTCACTACGGCCACCAGGTGCCAACAAGGGAATGAGGCCTATCCAGAGCAACCAATATCCATTCTTAGCAAACTAGTAGTCTATTCTGACTATTTGAAGCCTTATAAATCCAATGGAGGGATTTTACAGAAGCTTTTGAAGACTTTTGAAGGCCGAGATGCTTCAGGGATGTTTTCAGTGACCCTAGAGCCCGGGGGTGCCACCAGGTGTTGGAGGCATAACCGGAGCAGCCAGAGGCCAATTTATGCAAGTGAATAGTCTATTATGACTATTTTTGACATTATGAATTCATTGAAGGTATTTTAAAAGTCATTTGGATACTTCTGAAGGCCTAGAAGCCACATGGAATTTTTGGGTAGCCTAGGGCCATCAATGGATGGAGGCCTAGATTGGGAAGCTAGGGCTCATTTGGAGAAAATGAATAGCATATTTTGGGTGAATGATGAATGATGGAGACAATAGAAAAGGTTTCAAGGACAGAAAAGGATTTATGAGGGATTTAGTGCCACAAAGAAGCTCGAGGAAGCTTAAGGGCACTGTCTCAAGGAAACAAGTCTACAGGAGCCGAGGTTCACCTTCAGATGGATTTCACCCATAACAAGGGTATTATGGAATTCTAATCCCAATGGCACAGTCCAAATAACCATTGGAGTTGATTTATTAACTTGTAAAAGGTATTTTACATCATAATCCCAAAGAGCCAAGTCAGTTGACAAAGGCTCAAGAAGACGTAGCCCACGATATTCGGGTGAACTCCTTTATTAAATTTGTTGTTATGTGTTGATTCTTATTTTCTTCACTTTATGGTTGATGTACATGATTAATATCAACCAAAAAAATGATCTTAAAGAATGTAAACAGTTAAAAAAAATTACACCTGTTTCAAGTATAATTTCCGCACAAGTCAAGAAAAAGCTAGATCTTAATTTTTTTAACTGAGTGGGAGGTTCTTGAAAAACATAACAAGTTATCCAACCCATTTTCAGATAATTTTGGTATCATATCAAATATTTCTTGCTTGAAAGAGCACTAGGTTTCTTTTTTTACTTGAAAGGTGTTTAAACAGTGCAAATAATTTAACTGTTTGCAAATTGGCTCTTGCTTACAAGTTTGAGTTTGCTAGAGGTGAAGGGAAAGCTATTGTTAGCTAATTATAGAAGAGGACAACAAGGAATAAGGTTGAAATCATTCTTCTTACCCAGAGGACCTCAAGGAAACCCTTGAATCACAAGAGGGTTTGTTTGCAAAATGTTGGTTGAAGAAGAGCTTAACTCTACAACCATTTTGTTCAGAAGCTTTGTCAATTTTTTTTGAAAGATTTGTGAATTGTTGATTGAATTTATTTATTTAATTTACATAAGATGACAAATTCTTCAAGTGAGGTTTCAAAATTATCCTCCTTCACAATATTCTTCGATGAAGACATGAAGTGAGATACCTACATCTTGAAGGATATGGTGCAAATTCTTTAGAAGAGAAATAAATAGACTTCGTGAGAAATTGGTTGCTATGAAGCAAGAGAAGGAAGTACTTCTTCAAAGAATGGATGAGATGGAGATGCATATCCATCATGCCCAAGAGGCCTTAACCAAGAAAATGCTTGAAGTAGAGGTAATTCACTCAAAATTTTCTTCAAATTCCTCTTCAGATAGATGTGTAGGATCATATGAAAAACACACTAGAGGTATAGGGTCCAAGTTGATGTTAAAAATGGGCTATGAAGGCAAGGGTTTAGGCAATCATGCACAAGGCATGATTGATCCTATTTTGGTTGAGAAAAGACCTAATAATTTGGGTTTAGGCTATATCCAATCTTATGGCGAAAACCCTAAAGCCATGAAGGCATTTGAGACAAATTCAAAAAGAAATTTTGTTCCAATTTCTAAACCACAAACATGTCAAGTTTGTTTTCAAGTTGATTGGCATTGTTTGAAGCCTATGTTGCAGAAATATGTGTGTATACTTGTAGCTTATGGCGAGCAAGAGAGTTCGGACAACTATCA
Organism: Pinus albicaulis; assembly: GCA_034641835.2. Classification (NCBI taxonomy): domain Eukaryota; kingdom Viridiplantae; phylum Streptophyta; class Pinopsida; order Pinales; family Pinaceae; genus Pinus; species Pinus albicaulis. Next base: position 1,281,963,615 of record CM076570.1, on the reverse strand, counting down.
AGACATGAACATTGATGTTAGTCTTCAAAATAAAGCTAGAACCTCTACAAGTTCATCTCCTCGAGAAGGTAAAAAAGATGGACATGGAAAGCAGCATTAGAGGTATAAATTTTCCCATAGTCAAGTTGATTATGTTTCTGAAAAGCATGGAAAATCTGCATTCATGAAAGGAAGAAATATTTGTTGTTCTTTTTGTGGTATGTGTAACCATGATGTTTCAAAATGTTGGAAGTGGATGAAGGCATATAGGAAACAGTTGAAGCGCAGGAAAATTGCTCAAAATACTTGCACACATTACCAGAAGAAGGGACATGTTGTTCCCCAATTTTGGACATTGCATCCAACTAATCATCCCAAGCACATGAAGAAAGAGGATATAAATTTTGGTGAAACTGGAACCAAAGATTCCATCATTTATGTGAGAACAGATGTTTCAAATGAAGAATATTTTTAGCAGCAAAAATTTCCATGGAAGTGGCTTGGTAAGAAGTGGTGTGACTTTTTAACCCAGTAAGACATACATTCATTTGTACATATGTAGATTTCAGTTATGTATGCATTTATGTTGAAAATTACATTTGTTTGAGCCACCTTCGATCGATGATCAAGGAAATGATGTTCATCTATATTCAATTGAAAATTTCTTGCCAGAAATTTCTAAGTGATTTCAAGAAAGCTATAGTTCTTGACAGGATGATAAGAGCATTCAGGATGGGAAGTGTCGACTACCTTCGAGTTTAGGCTCAAAGGAACTAATCCATACAAGGAAAAGTGTAAAGGCTGAAAAGTGAGGGTGTTGTACTCTCATCTACTGAACAAAATAGGTAATCAGTCTTTTGGGGTCCAAAAGATTCCCAATGGGGAGGTGTGATCATATTTGGATCAAGGACCTAAGTGATAGCTCAAATTTCAAAGTGTTCAAAAGAGCGTCGAAACTGTTTGACCAGATAGATCTCATCTTCCTGATTCTGGCGCTATGAATGAAACAAAAAACAGACACCGTATGAAGAAGTTATCGTGATTTGAAAAGTCTAGTAAACTGCAGATTTTGACCTTTGACCAGGTTTGACTAGGTTTTTGGAAATTTAAAAAAATAATATTAGAGGGAATATTCCTAGAATATTCCTAAAATATTCCCTACAATATTCCCTCCAATCTAGTCATATTGTGACAAGTGTAATCATGTTATTTGACAATGGGTTATACGTGTTTTGGTTTAGCCAATCATAGGCTGCCATGTGGCAGGCTTGGAGACAACCACGTGGCCCAGGACTAAAGTGGCAAAATTTGGTTTGGGTCGCTGGGCGTTGACCCCGAGACCTCTCACCCACATACACACATGTTTAATTTTCTCCCCTATGGTTAGTTCTTAACCATATTAGTTTGTGTGATGTATTTGAATTTGGTTGGATTCGCATATGGGGGAGCCGCTGGGGCCTGCCCCTCCCCATAGGCCCTTAGTCCATGTCCAAGGGCTACCACCGACATGCCAATATAACTCCAACCACCATTTTTTCCATTCAAATTTGTCACACGGCAATGTTAAGACATAGGTTTTGCAAACGGTTGCGGTAATCGAAGATTCCAAATCTAGTTCAAGGGCTTCTACCCACGATTACATGCGAAGTTTCCACTTGGCAGTTAATAGACCATGGGGTTGGGGAGGCATGTGCCAAACCCAAATGGTTAACATTATAATTTATAGTTAGCTTTGACATTTTTTTAGCTAGAGCACCCAAATTCTGGCGGATTTGCCAAAATTGACTTCAGTTAATTGAAGAGCTCTAGATTTAGTGAAGCCAATTTAGGTGTCACTAGACAAAAAATATTTAGGCTCTATCTTGAGCTAGATTCGTCCATTATGAGAGTGTGAATAGTCAATTTCGACTATCTCAGAAATTCCAGACTCATTGGTGAATTTTTAAGAGCCATCAGAGGACTTATGAGCATGATTTTGCTTCACAGAAGTTCTAGGGGCCACCAGGAGCCAGCAACAGAAAGAGGCCTAGCCAAGGCAGCTAGAGGCCTTAATCGGGAATAAAATAGTCAATTTTGGATGTCTCAGACATTTTGGAAATAATGGTGAGGTTTTTAGATCCATGAGATGACTTATGAGCATGATTTAGCTTCAGAGAAGTTCCAAGGATCACTAGGGCGACCAGGTGCCAACAGGAAAATAAGGCCTATCCAGAGCAACCAATATCCATTCTCAGAAAACCAGTAGTCTATTATGACTATTTGAGCCTTATGAATCCAATGGAGGGATTTGTAGAAGCTTTTGAAGACTTTTAAAGGTTGATATGCTTCAGGGAAGTTGTCAGTGACCCCAGAGCTAGTGGGTGCCACCAGGTGTTGGAGGTGTAACCGGAGCAGCCGGAGGCCAATTTATCCAAGTGAATAGTCTATTCTAACTATTTTTGACATTCAAAATCCATTGAAGGGATTTTCAGGTTCCTTTTGAGACTTCTAAAGGTCGATAATCCACAGGTAAGTTTTGGGCAGGCTAGAGCCATTAGTGGATGAAGGCCTAGATTGGGAAGCCAGTGCTCATTTGGAGAAAATTAACAACGTATTTTGGGTGCGTGATGTATGTTGGAGATATTAGAAAAGGTTTTAGGGACAGAAAGGATTTCTGAGGGAGTCAGTGCCACATAGAAGCTCAGGGAAGCTTAAGGGCACTAACTCAAGGAAACAAGTCTAAGGGAGCCGAGGTTCATCTTCAGAGAGATTTCAGCCATACCAAGGGTATGATGGTATTCTAATCCCAATGGTATAGTCCAAATAGCCATTGGATTTGAGTTATTGACTTGTAAAATATATTTTTCATCATAATCCCGAAGAGCCAAGTCAGTTGACAAAGGCTCAAGGAGAAGTAGCTCACGATATTCGCTGAAATCCTTTATTAAATTTATTGTCATGTGTTGATTCTTATTTGCTTCACTTTATGGTTGATTTACATGCTTAATATCAGAAGAAGAAAAAAATTATCTTAAAGAACTTAAATAGTTTTAAAAAATTACAGTTGTTTCAAGTATAAATTTCCACACAAGTAAAGAATAATCTAGATCTTAATTTGTTTAACTAAGTGGGAGGTTCTTGAAAAGAATAACAAGTTATCCAACCCATTTTCAGATCAGTTTTAAATTTTTAGAATGAGATACAAAAGAAAAATATTCCCTTTCCTCTTGTAGAACTCATGAAGAATGGTGATTTCAAAAAGACTCTTATGAAATCTCTTCAGCCTCCACCTACCAAAGTAGCCTCTGATTTTTTTAACCTTCAAGATGACAAGCCCACTGTTATTTTAGGTCCATTGGTAGAAGACAAAGATGACTCTACTCCTCCCTTTTATCTATCTTTGAATATTCATGATAATATATTGCATAATTTCCTAATGGACTCTGGAGCCTCACATAATTTAATGCCCAAGGTAGTCATGCGTGAACTAGGTCTTGAAGTAACTAGAGAATACCAAGATCTCTACTCCTTTGATTCCCCGAAATTTCAATGTCTGGGTGTCATCAATGATCTTGCAGTAAGAATATTTCACTTACCCATGAGAGGGATGGTGATGGATATTGTTATAGCTTACATTCCTCCTATATTTTTCATGTTCCTCTATATTTCATGGATTAGAAGGTTGGGAGGAACTTTGCAAATGGATTTCAGTTATGCTATTGCCCATGTTTTTGGAGGAGAACAAATAATAATTTATAGAGAAGCTAGTTGGCATATATCATTAGTGACAGAAAAGACCCCACTAATGATCCAATTTATGCAAGGAAAAATGATGTTGGTTCAAGGATTTTACATATGGATAATTCTTCCCTTCTTGCAGAAAATTTTCAATTTTTAAAGCGTACTAAAAAACAAATCAGTCATGAGGGTTCTAACTTGTGGTAAATATATTTTGATGGTTCATATTCTAAGGAGTTGGTGTAGGGATAATATCTTGCATAATTTCCTAATGGACTCTGGAGCCTCACATAATTTAATGCCCAAGGTAGTCATCTGTGAACTAGGTCTTGAAGTAACTAGAGAATACCAAGATCTCTACTCCTCTGATTCCCCGAAATTTCAATGTCTGGGTGTCATCAACGATCTTGTAGTAAGAATATTTCACTTACCCATGAGAGGGATGGTGATGGATATTGTTATAGCTTACATTCATCCTATATTTTTCATGTTCCTCTATAGTTCATGGATTAGAAGGTTGGGAGGAACTTTGCAAATGGATTTCAGTTATGCTATTGCCCATGTTTTTGGAGGAGAACAAATAAGACTTTATAGAGAAGCTAGTTAGCATATATCATTAGTGACGGAAAATACCCCACTAATGATCCAATTTATGGAAGGAAAACTGATGTTGGTTCAAGGATTTTACATATGGATAATTCTTCCCTTCTTGCAGAAAATTTTCAATTTTTAAAGTGTACTAAAAAACAGATCAGTCATGAGGGTTCTAACTCGTGGTAAATATATTTTGATGGTTCATTTTCTAAGGAGTTGGTGTAGGGATATTTCTCATTTCCCCTTTGAAAGAGAGCTCCAATTTTTATTTCAAACTTGAATTTGAAGCAAATAATAATGTGGTTGAATATGAAGCTCTGCTAATTGGTTTAAAAACAACACAAGACATGAATATTTCATAAATTTCTGTTTTTGGAGGTGATGAACTTATTATTCACAAAATCAGAAATGTTTATCAAGCCAAGCATCCTAGACTCAGATATTATCAGAATGCAGTACGGATCATTGTAGAAGACTCATTCCCAGCCTTTAACATTTATTTTTTTCCAAGAAAAAGTAATTTTTGGGCTGATTAACTTTTTATTTCAGCAAGCTCATTCAAGATTCCAATACCTATAAAAGTGAAATATGGAGTGGAAGTTAGATTCAAACCTAGAATTCATGATAATGTCAAACATTAGAATTTTTTTAGGATGATCAGAATATTAGAAGATTAATTGAAGCTGCTAAATAATTTTTTTTCCTAAACATTGATCAGGATGAAGATCTCAAAAAGGATGATGTTGATTTGCAAGACACCAAAAATATGAAAAAATAGATTGTTGATCAGCCTATCATTCAACTGCCTACCAATCACATTCCCAAGGGGTTAATCCCACTTGAGAAGCTCTTTGATCACATTGATGTCTCAGTCAAAACAAATTTAGCTAAAACAGAAGAAGAATCAAAATATTTTAATTTGGGCACATAAAAAGAACCAAGGTATGTTAAGTTGTCAAAAGCTTTATCAAAAGAAGGAAAGATTGAATACCATAAGCTGTTTTCTGAATTTTTTGATGTTTTTGCATGGAAATATGAGGATCTTAAGACATATAGTACAATTATCATTGAGCATAGAATATCATTCAAGGATGGTACTAAGCCTTTCCGACAGAAGTTAAGGCAAATCAATCCACTATTGCTGCCAGTGATGGAGAAGGAAGTGAAGAAACTTTTGGATGCCAAAATCATTATTCCATTGAGATACTCAGATTGGGTTGAAAATCTCGTTCTAGTTAGAAAGAAGAGTGGTGAAGTCAGACTATGTGTAGATTTCAGAAATCATAGCAAATTCTCCATGGAAGATAATTATCCATTGCCAAAGATGGAGAATATTCTTTAAAAGGTAACCAAGTCACACAAAATTTCCATGTTAGATTGTTTCTTCGAGTACAATCAAGTTTATGTTTGGCCAGAAGACCGAGAGAAGACGACATTCACTACTCCCTGGGCAACATTCTTGTATGAAAAGATGCCATTTGGGGAACATTCATGTATGAAAAGATGCCATTTGAGCTATGGACTTTGCATTCATTGGAGAAAAACATAAATTATTGGTCATCTATTTAAATTATATTATTGTTTTTTCAGCTTCAGATCAAGAACACCTTCAACACTTGAGACAATTATTTGTCAAATGCAAAAAAATATGGTATATCATTGAATCCAAAGAAGTCTCATTTTTCTCTTAAATAAGGTAAGATTTTGGATCACATATTTTCTAAATATGGAGTGAAAATTGATCCCAAAAGAGTGATTGCAATTCAGGATTTAACACTTCCAAGATCCAAGAAAGAGGTTCAATATTTCCTTGGTAAGATCAATTTCTTAAGAAGGTTCATTCCCAATTTTGTTGAAGTGGTGAAGCACATTACTTGCATGCTGAACAAGGACAAAGAATTCAAGTGGAAATTTGAAGCCATAAATTCATTTGTGCTAATAAAATAAGGTATCATTGGAGCACCTGAGTTGGTAAGCCATGAATACTCAAAAACGTTTTTGATCTTCTCATTGGCCTCCCAAGATACTATTGTTGTTGTTTTGTTACAAAAATATTCAGAAAAATAAGGAAGCTCCCATATCATTTTTCAGCAGAGCTTTTAGAGATGCAAAATTGAAGTATGAAATGTTGGAAAAGCATGTCTATGAATTAGTGAAAGATATGAAGTCTTTTAGAGTTTATATTCTACATGCTCAAGTTATTTCCTATATACCTTCATCTATTGTTAGAGAGATATTAGTTCAGCCTGATATTGATGGAAAAATAAGTAAATGGGCGACTAAAGTTCTTGAGTTTGATTTAGCGATAAATCCTACTAAACTAATCAAAATTCAAGGATTAGCCAAACTACTAGCTAAAGAAAATTGTAAAGTTTTGGGCTTGAATTTCATGGATGAAAAATTTGAAGGGAAATTTTTGAACCTATTGACAACATTGCAGTGGATGCAAATATTTTTTACTGTAGATGGTATAAATATATCATTTATTTTCTGCATCATTTTAAACCTCCTCCAAATTTTGATAAAAATAGAGTACGATCTTTGAAGCCCAAAACTGTTAAATTTTGCATCAAAGTTAAATGTTTATATTGGAAAGATCCTACGGGAGTTTTTTTGAGATGCATTGACCTAGATGAGTCCAAGAAAGTTATTTTTGGTATGCATAGTAGTGTGTGTGGAGGTCATCATTATTGGAGAAATACTTCATACAAATTACTTAGAGCTTGTTATTTTTGGCCTAGCTTATTTTCTGATGTATGTGCTGAGGTGAGAGCACGTGAAAAATGTGCAAATTTCAGTGGTAAGAAAAATTTGAAGTATTTTCCTCTCAAACCCATAATTGTTTCTATACATTTTTAGTAATGGGGCTTAGATTTCATTAGCGAAATTCATCCACCTGGGAAGTGGAAAACATCATTGGATTCTTGTTGCAATTGATTAAATAACCAAATGGATTGAATCAATACCTACCTAGGAATGATACTCATAAAGTTACCATTAACTTTCTAGAGGGAATAATAACCAGATTTGGATTTCCATCAATGTTAGTAGCAGATAATGAAGCTGCTTTTGAAGATACTCCTTTGGTAAATTTCTGTGAATATTATGGTATTCAACATACTAACTCTACATTTTACTACACATACGAGAATGGTTTAGCTGAATCCTCAAACAAAATTTTGTTAAGAATCATCACCAATATATTGGAGCAAAACAATAAATCCTAGGATTCAAAACTAAATTTTTCTTTATGGAATGACATGGTAATACATCACTTTTTCAAATAGTTTATGGAATTGATGTTGTTTTTCCAGTCCAATTAGCCTTTCCTGTAGCTAAATTTCTGTAATATCATGAAGCTGAACCAAATGACATGACCAGGAGAATTTATCAGATCATAGAACTGCAACAAAAACAAGAAAAACAATATGATTTGGTGAGAAAATATCAGGAAGGTGTAAAGAAAGTTTTTGATAGAGGGACTAAAAAATAAGATTAAAGATTAAAGATCTAATTTTTAAATGGGATGCACATCATCAAGAACTAGGTAAGCATTCCAAATTTGATGCTTTATGGCTTGCTCCTTTCATAATCTGCAATATTCTGCAGAACAATACTTTTGATTTGGGACATCTTGATGGGAAAAAACTATTTGGAGTCCCATTTAATGGGTGATTTCTCAAGAAAATATTTTACTAAGGTTGTAATTGGTGGCCTAAGTTCATTGTAAATACCGGTGTGTTTCATAATAAAACTCAATATCCCAATGACATGGCAGTGAAACTACAAAATATTCTTAGAGCCTCAGATGGAGAGCTCTATCCTCTATGGAGCCAATGTTAGCACAATTCTTTGCTAAGTCATGACTCTATTTTTTTATTTTTTATTTTAGGATTAAACTTTGTAAATTTAAAAAGAAAATTGGTCACTATCGAAATTTTCGGTAGCGCATGTTTTAGCCCTTTTCGGGCATTATGTTTTATTTATGCTTCTATCTGTTTTTCTTTTAATCTGATGCTACCAGAAATTCGAGTAACTTCCCTTGTTTTTTTTTAAATTAAAATAAAAAGTGCATCCCCTTTGTTTCAAGCCATGTGTTCTTGTTTAAAATACATTTTAAATATTTTTATTAGGGTTTAAATCACGTGATAGGATTGATATGTAGTCAGCCATGTTAAGTTTAAGTCATGGTATACATGTCGTGTCTAGGTGTCAATCCGTAATAACACAACCAGTCTTTGATCCCGTCCTTTCTGTCAACAGAGTTGGTTCAGTTTCACGTCAAGGTAAGTGATTATCGATTAGAAAATATTGTCGATCTGCATGTTTAATGCAATGACCATTTGGATGGTTATGCATAGACACTGCCAGAAATTTAGGCTAATAAATCAGCATGCAGTGGAGGTGACTGCCAATCACATATCCACTTATCTACAACCAGTTGTAGCATGCCATCTGAAGCTATGCAACCAACTGAAGACCATGATTGCTATCACATGGTGCATACACCAGTCAAGGATACTTACCATAATGAAAATATATTCCATGGGAGGATGAACGAATGTTTTTTTTTTAAATCACTGAGAAAGAAGGAAGAGTATTAGTTGTGAACCTAGTTGTTGAAGAACGAGTTTTCTAGAGTGCAGCTTGAAGAGGAGTCTTAGAGTTCAGACAGGATTTGAAAGGAAGACACAACAACACCTGTTAGGTGAGCTCTTCTAGTTTTTCCACCTATCACATTTTAGCAGACAAATTTATTAATTACTGAAGATGACTAAAATAGGAGGAAAGCTAAAACGAATTGAACGACAAGGAGTTGACCTAGTGGATGCAAATTCGAATGTGAGAAGGTTGTTTGTACAAACACGGTGGTATTCTCTGTGCTCAAGAATAGGAAGCTCCCACTTAGGATTAGCTCAGGAGTTTTCATATTCTTTCAATTGACAGGAAGTTACCATCATTGGTCTTAAATTGCAGGTATCAGAAGATTCAATTTCTGAGACATTAAACCTTCCACGGGAAGTATAAAGGTGGTTTAAAGGTCATGTTTCTAATGTCCATACCAGAGCTTGAAGAGGAAGGTCTGCAACTGTAGAGAAATCTAAAGCACAGGTGCTATCACAAATTCTGGAAGCATACAGTCAACATAAAATTCAGAGAGAGTATTAGCTCAAAAAGTCTGATGAAGAACTCATCAATGATGCAGGGTATGATATCAGTAGTAAGAAAAATAAATAGGAGGCCAAATTGTTCCTGGTAGTAAGAAAAGACATACTAGAGACAGCAACAAGTTCAGGCTCAAGTATAAGGCTCTACATAATCCAATTTTATTGATAGAGGTCATTGATGTAGAAGGAAAATCTGAAGGGTTAAATACAAATGAGTCAAAGAAGAAGGATAAAAATAAAACCCCTTTAGAGAAGCAAAAAGAACACTCAAAAAGAAGAAATATCCAAAAGGGTTCAAAGAAGGAAAATGCCACTGTCAAAGAAGAAACCACAAGAACCACAAGATCAAGATCAAATTTTGGAAAAAAATCAAAATTGGACAAGCTTGATGAAGCTGCAGCCCACATGGATGAAAGGTAAAAAGGTTTCCTCATAAAACACATTTTTGTTTATCAAGTGCAATATTGAACAACACCTTAGATTTCAAAGTGTATAAGTCTGCACAGGTTTTTCAATGTTTTCTGTGAATTTTTGAAAAATAAATAGAGTTCTACTAGAAATTCCAATAGCGCTAAAGTTTTGGCACAGTTATGGATTTTACCAAAATTTTCGGTAGCGCCTATTTTAACTGATTTTTGACACGTGTCAGCAAAATTTCTGAGCCAGTTCAGGAAATATAAGAAATCATAGCCAAATGGATATAACAAGTGATGGTGATAAGTGGTTATGAGGTTGTTGGAGGTTATATTTAATGAGGATACATGGTTATTTAAGAACCAAATACATGAGGAAATAAATCAGCAGAAAAAGAGGCAGCATGTCAACATACTCAGCAGTTCAACTCAGATTCTCTTCTCTTCTTTCATCCACATTTTTCTTTTCAGTTAGATTTCAATGGGATATGGTTTTAATGTCCTATGACACCTATGTAATGTTAGGAGTAGTGTTTCCTTATTTTTAGAAGAGATGGAGTTGGTGCCTCTCTTTCTATATATATCATTTGTAAACACCATTTCCAGGTTTGATGTTGGTCCACTTGAAGACTTAATATGATAAATAAAATCCTTTTTGCACTACATGCTAGAGGATTTTGTGAATCAAGAACTATCAAATTTATGGTGTGTTTTCTCTCTTTGTTAATTTATTATAATTTATGATCTGCAACAGCTAGTAAGGTGTGAGTAAGAAACCGTTAAAGGATTTAATAGTAAATTATCTGCTTTCCAGCTTCCTACAAATCATATATGTGTTATAGAACATATTAGTGAAGATTTCATAAAGGATTTGTGAAATAATTTATGCATGTACTATAATTTCTGAATTTTTTTTACTTTGCATAAACAGAGTTTGTGTAAAAAACCATCATTATAGTTGTGTGACTGATTTAGGATATGAATGTTTCCTAGAGTAAGTACCAGTTAACCATCTCCTTTCATTTGTTACACTCTTCTCCCTATACTACCAATTTACCAATACAATTTATACTTGACATAGATTTCCAAATGCATGAAAGTCTTAAATAATATAAAAATCATTTCAAACTCTTTGAGAAGCCATCCCACCACTCAAAAACCATTTAAAATTTTAAATGAACTATGATGTGTAAGGCTTACTCCTTTTATAGTCAAGGAGTGACTCCTTGCACTAACATGATAGATAGGGTGAATTTACACTTGGAAAATCTTCTTAAGAGGTAAATCATGAATAAAAACATAGAAAGACACATGGCTATTTATTATTATACAAGGAACCATGTCTCCTAAATCATAATCAAACAATTGAAAAATAAGCTTAAGCAAACCCTAATGAGGCGAAAAGAGAAGGATAAGATTTATTTTCTAGCACAATCCACCCTCATATATTAACACATCATCATATAGCTTAATGGAGTAATTTCGGGCAATTTTTGAAGAAATTTTGTGAAATTTTGATTTTTTGTGACTTTTGGCCTAACTGGAAATATTAATTCAGCCAAAAGCACAACACCTTGGCACTAGGATTTTTCCTCAGACATCCAAATGCCAAAATTTTTGCATTAATGCATATATAATCACATATACATGTCATCTATCCACTTTTGGTGCCTTTCAAACAAACTAGTTGGGAGAAAAATCCCAAAAACATGAAAAAAAAGGTCACTTAATTATGTCAGTATTTTGGACTAGGCGGTGCACTTTTGGGACTAGCTTTGGGAGAATGAGTTATTCTCTTTATGGAGTGTCGGTTTTTCTTTCTTGAGGTGTCTAATGACAACTAGACATCCTCAACTTTCCATTGGTTCCTTCAGAGTTGGATTTGGAGCAAAGGAAATCCTTCATAATTCCCTTCAAAGTTGAGCACTATGCTTTTGTCCGATGGCATTGCGCTTTTGCAGAGTGGCACTGCGCTTTTGCAAAGTGGCACTACGCTTATGCGTGTTAGTCCAATTTTCGAGTTTTCTTTAGTCAATCTTATTTTTTTGATGTAATTTATCTATTTTCATGTTGACTTGATGTATTAGAAGGTAAATGGTCTTTTTATAGTCATTTTTATTTAATTTGGACCTCATTGATGAGGATCGGGTCAGTCAAAGTCTATATGGAGGATTTGTTTTAACCTCCCTAGTCATTAGGGTATTGTTGAGAAATTCATGTAGGGTGTTCCTACACTGAGGGATTCGAACCCTAAGAGAGGGGAATTTTTTTTGGTCTATATGTATGTGGTTTTCAGTCAATCTAAAGGTTGGAAATCAGAGGGTGAAAGTCTTCTAGCTTGTACTTCATCATTTTTACAGGAAATCAAATGAAAGTTGCAGCTATTATTCATGAATTTTTGGGTTGTGAGTTTATGATAATGCTTTCTCTCTGTTATATATTTATATTAATGATAAACTAGTCTCCTTCCCATATATTTTATCTTTAGTGATTTTCTGAAGAGGTTTTAAACATAATGATTTTTATTAAGCTATGTTTTATTAGGAATATCACGTTTGTGTATTTGTCTTCTTGAGAAATGAATTCATGGTATACATGATCATTTTGATATTCTTGCTCATTCAACCCTACACTACATCAACCAACTCTTAATATATCACAAAACCATGCCTACCTTGATCCTCTATATTTCTTACAACTAAAACCTTTAATGTTTTGATCTAGTTCCCTGATTTTCACTCCTAATCCATAAAAAAACACTAAAATATTTGAAATCCTAGAGCTGAACTATCTAGCATAAAATCCATTTTTGTACTAGTTAAATCCTTGGTTGTGATTTTCATAGAGAGATCCCTCTCTGGTTTGGTAGGGATAGCTACCAAACTTAGAGGTTTTTTTTAGGTTACCTTCGTCGATATCCATTCAACCCTGGGACATTATGGAGGCTGACAATGTACACATTGTGCAAGTGGTGTGGTGTACATTTGGCGTTGTGTACACATTGTGCAGGTGGTGACATGTACATGTGATGTTGTGCACAAGTTGTGTAGGTAGTGTTGTGTATAGGTGGTATTGTGTACATGTCGTGCATATGGTACTAGTATACATGTGTTATTGTGTGCATGTCGCGCGTACTATGTTGTGGGCATGCGGTACTATGTATGTGCATGGTGTAGTTGTGGATCATGAAATGTGTATTCATTTTGTTGTACTCTGTATATTTATATGTATTGTTTTGTATTGTACACCAAGTGTATCTGTATCTGTTGTATGTCAGTGTAGGTATATATATTGTGCTTCACTGTACACTGGGTGTAGTTGTATGTGTCATATGGCGGTGTGGGTATGTGTATTGTATGGTTTTGTATGTCATATGTGGGTGTATGTGTTGTGATGTACACTGTGAATGTGTGTTTGATTGAAGATAAGAAAAGGCATTGTGTGTTTGCTTAGTGTTTAAAGCGATCCAGTGTTTGTATAGAAAGAACTAAGGCAGAAGTAAGGACCAATGAAGGATAAGTATCGATATTTTATTTCAATTCTATTATGCATGCGATATATGATTATAAATTATGATGGTTGCATGTGATTTTTTATTATGTTTTATGATGATTGCATGCGATTCAAGATTTTGACCAATGATGGTTCTGTTTTGAGGTACGAAGATATGATATTTTTATACATTATGATTTGATAAAACATCTAGTTTGACTTGTTGTGACAGGAAGAAAACATAAGTGCAAGTGTACCTTATTAATGGGATACTAATGAGGTATGATTTGAATTTATTTCATTTTTTTTAATCTAATGGAAATTATGTGCTTAGTACATGAAAGCTTGTAATTCTCGGTTTGGGGTGGTTGACACCGACTGCAATAAATAAAAACATCAACAAAAGGAATTGTAACATGCAACAGTATGATGGTAAATCACTTCATGAGCAAGCTGATTGTGGGACACTAGTACCAAATAGTTTCCATTTATTTCCATGAATATGTTATGACCGGTATGATGGTTTTGAGAAAGGGATATGCCTTGGTTTTGTATCTTTCGATGCGGGGAAGCCTTTCTAAGGGGTGGACTTCCTGAGATGGGGTGTGCTAGTGGAACTTGGAAGGCCTATGACTGCACTGAAGTGGGTGACCAGATTTTCTGAGGGACTGTGTATCATTGAAGGGAAGGTCGGGGATGGATTTTTTTTGGTCATTAGCATTTCCATATGGAATTAGATTCAAATTGAGAGTGTTCCTTGGAAAAATGAGCCGATAATTGTTCACTCAGAGGACAAGTGGCGCAGAATTGTAGCACTGGACATTCAATGCAGAATTTGACTTTGGTAGTGAATATTGGACTTCCTAGGAAGGAGGGGAATCCTGGTATTACTTTGAGGGTGGAGGTGCGAGCCCCTGGATTCCCGTGTTGCTAAGATGGGCATCATGTCCTTATATTTTTTGGTTGAGAAAATGTGAATATGTGTGTATTATTATAATTATTGTATTGAGTTGGATTTATAAATCTCCATAGAAAGTATTGTTATCTACTGGTTGAAGCAAATGTGCATGATTATATGTGGTTATTATTGTAAATACCCTAATGATTTGTTTTATAAAGCTCCGGAAAACAATTTTTTTGTCACATTTTCAGTAGTGGTTATTTTAAATACTACAATGAGCTATGTTATACAGCTCCATAGGAAGTATGTTTTGTTATTCTAGTTGTAGGAGTCATTAAAAACTGAGGATGGTGTTCCCCCAAGGGAGGGGGGAGAGGGGGTTCTGTAACAGCCCTAGTTAAAAATACATGTAAAACAATATAACGCCAAGGTTATGGGACATGTATTTTAAGCTGAATGGTGGGAAAAAAATCTTATAGGGTGTTCATTTTAATTATAGCTAAAGGAAATTGGAAAAGGCAATGGCTAAGTCCTCGGAAAGGAAAAGTGGAATTTATTGACATTTATTTATGAAAATAATTGAAATTATGAGATAAGTAAGGTTAAAGGTCTTAGGTTGCATGTTAAGAGAAAAAATAAGGAAAATAATGGAAAATGAAGAAAATAGAGGCGTTATTAATAAAAAGGCTTGTGAGGGTCAGTTGGAAAGAGATTTTTTACACTTATGGCTCTCATATTATTCTCTCTCTCTATCTATCTCTCTCTCATACACTTAGATTAATAGAGTTTTCTTGGAGCACTCTTGGAGGAGTGTGGCATACTTTTGATTCGGATCTAGAAGGAAACGAAAAGGAAGGAAACTGTGAGAGGACATCGTGATCAATAGCTACAACTAGTTTGTTTTGAAGGTATCGAGTTCCACGTATGGTTTCTATTAGGGTCTTATAGTAATAGGGATCATAATTTTTAATTGAATATGTTAAAGTCTTGTAACATTGTACATAGTTTTCTTTTTTCAAATGTTTTCCCATATTAAAAAATGTAAAGAGGGTAAGTCCTAAAAAAAAAATCAAAGGGATAAAAGAAAAATATTGAAAAAGAAGTTAAAGTATGAACCCCACAAAAAAAGAGATAAAAATAGATCTTGAAAGTGCTGCACATTCAAATGCCACTACATTTAGTTTAATTTTGCAAATAAAATTGTGCGTAGCTTTTCCAAAATGCCACAATTCATGATGGTCAAACAATTTAATCTTGATTCATTCATGCTTTTAAATTTCAAAGTAATGACAGTTAGAGAATAAAGATCTATCCAAACTATTTAATCTTGGCAGATTAGTAGTTAGGTAGAGAATAAAAATGAGTTCATCAGTTTAATCTGAGCCATTGGAAGTTATAAGGTTAGAAGTATATTAGTTTTCTTATCAAAACAAAATAAAAGGGTCAGCAAGCTCAAATGCACACAATAAATGAAGAAAATTTTTTAGAGTAAATAAAGGGTAGGCAGAAGCACTTTTACAAGTCAGGGAAAGCATCAATTGGTCATTTCATATCACTAATATCCCCTAAATCCCCTTCCCCTTGCTTAAAATTCCATTGCCACTCTTAGAAGACATTTTCCCTTGTAAAATACCCCTTTCCCTTCCTAAAACCCCTTTCCCCAGTTAAAAAACACATTTTCCTTTGAAAAAGTAAATTCCCTTTACTAATTCCCTTTTTCCATTTAAAACACACCAAAATCCACTTATCATATGTTTTAAATGTTTAATAATATCAAGACCCACTTTAAAAAATTCAACCCCGATATCATCCCTAGAATATTTCTAACATCCTAACCCCATGCAATATATTTTAATATGTTATTACTCCCTGCTCTACATATTTCATTAACCCCCCATTCATATTAACCCTTGTTTAATATATATATGACCCTTCCACTATACAAACTGCATTATTATATTAATTCCTTGATTATTATATATCTCAGGTCCCACTTTGTTTTAAAACCCCACTTCATATAATCTCCTCCCCACCAACCCATTATACCCTTTCGCGTATATAACCTAGGTCCCACTTGATTGAAACCCTGACAATTTGTCAACCGTCCGATCTCTATTGTCAGATCCAATAGCTCCCACACCCTTTTGCATTCCCTGACAGTCCAAAGATTAACGCCACAGGGGGTTGCAAAAAGGGTGGTTTCACACCCCCTCCCCACTGTCACGCATCATTCCCTTGTGCTATCGCACCCCTCAGACCAAAACGGTCAAACCAATTTCAAACCATTTGATATACCATTCATGAAACCACTCCTACACCCTTCAAGAGACCACATAGTTTTTGAAATTTGAAATTTCGCTATTTCCATTTATTTTCTCATCTCTGTTTGAATTGAGAAAATAAAAAACCAATTCTAAGAAGAATTGAATCCCCACTGCAATTCAGACTTGTTTCACAGACTTGACCATTCCCTGAAGCCATTATCCCTTCTCTGCAAAACTGTGTTTCATTAACTATTGTTTTATTGTTGCAGGTATTTAAACAATAATCATGAGATTGGATAAACAATTTCATACTAGTTCCAAACTTGTTTACTCCAAAAAACTCCCAGGTTATGGATTCAAATGGTTTTTCTCAATAGAATATTGTATACAAAAATAGAGCAGAAGTAAACAATTTACACATTAAAGGTTAAAATAGAGATGAAAACAGTTACACCAGCAATAGTGATGTTCATATAAAGAGCTCTCCCGAACACATTTTTACATTGCATGAAGATTAAGCATGTCTTTTAGTAAAATCCACTTTTACTAAAGACATAAAAGCAAGATAAAAGTTACCAAAGGATGATGAAAATAAAGATTCCAGATGATGTGATTCACTACAACAAGTAAAAGTAAAACAGGTAAAAGAGCAGTCAGGTTAAAGGTGAAAAAAGAGCAGTCATGGTAAAAGAGAAACAAGTAAAATAGTAAAGAGAGTAGGTAGATAAAGCAGTAACAGAGTTTAAAGATGAAGACAGTGAAAAAAAAGCAACGTAAAGGACACTCAACATATCAAAGGAAGCTAGCATGAAAGCAACAACCAGAGAGATAAAACAACAAAATATCAAAGAAACCAAACAACAAACCAATAAACAGGGACAACTTGCATTTAGTTACATAAGTGTCTCAATATTTTTGCATGAAGATATTTTATTTCCCTTGAATAATTCCTAAATCATTTTTAGGATATTTTGTATTATTTTTTTATAAATACTTCATAATTCAAAGTATTGAGAGTGGATTCGTGAACATTTCTATAGTTGTAATTGATCTAAATACCTGAGGGTTTATTGTACCATTTTCAAGTCAATAGATAGGACAAGTGATGAAGGCACTACATTATAGGATTCATGTGTTGAGCTACTTCACTAAAATATCTTTCAATTATTCAGTTGTTATTTTCTTAAGTATTCCATAAACTTGCATGTTTTTGCAAATTTAAATTTTATAACAATAATATTATTGCAGAAATTTTTTAACTACACTCTGTTATGAACTTTTATTTATTTTAATTTTTTCTTCTGATATCTCAATCTGAGAATCCTTAATTACTCTCCCATCCCAATTGACCTCTTTCAACTTCCTTCATTATCTGGTTTAAGGAATCCTTAACTGCTCCTTGAACTCGATTTAAAACCACCTCACCATCCAGCTTAAAGATCTGATTTTGCTCAGCTACCTTGCCCTGTGAACACTTCCTTTAGAAATTGATTCTATCATGTTTTCTTGATGCATTTACTCCATATCCCAATGGAAAATAGGCATACATATGTCAATCTAAATCAATAATTCCACCGCCAAACCAAAATCAAACCCAATCACTCTTACATACATAGCCTAAAGTCAATTAAAAACAACAAAGTTAAATCATAAAGAGAGAGCCCTCTCTGAGCATTAGGAAGGCTAGATCCTAATCTCAAAAGTAGGTTTATAGTAACCTCTAATATTTCTTTAAACAAAACATAACAACCCTAGGAATTATTGGAGTGATAACATACTCGCGACCATACTGGGGAAATTAGTCCTCAGTTAAATAAACCTTAAAGGAAATACTTATACTCATCTTTTCACCTTAAGGTTGTTTTAGGGTTGTTAAGATTTTTCATTAAAATTTAAAATTTTGGCTTCCAAAAGAACATACTATACCAGGGCTCATCCTGATCCACAGTCTGTTATAATTTTTTATGATCCTGAGAGAATTTTAAGAAAAAATAAAAAAGTAGAAAGTCTAGGAAGCAATAGTCAATTAGTCAAATCAAAATCACTACCTAAAGAATTATGAAGTTTACAGGATATTCAATTTGATTTGTCATTTGGACATTATTTATTTAGAACTAAATCTAAAAATTCCATCTATGATAGTGTAATAGATCCTATTTTTGTTCAATTCATTAAACAAAAGAAGGAAACTATACAACTTGAATTAGATCAACAAGTTCTAAAGACTTTTGATGAATTAGATTATTTGACCTAAAATTTGATTAAAGCTATAGATGAAGCATATTTTCAACAGTATGTTGAGTTAGCTTCCCTATTTTATTCTACCCCTAAGCGTTCTACCATTCCTTTAGAAACTGTAAAAATAGATCCATTTAGTTTCACCTCACCCATAATATTCACTATAGTTTAGTCCACAAAACCATTCATCCCCAATATTCCTCTTCAACCTAAAGTTTATTCCCATCTTCTAGTGCTCCAAGTATATCCTCTGGTATTCCAACTACATCCTTAAGTGTTCCAACTTCATCTACATGAAATTTAAGCTGATTACCAAGCACCACTAATTTACCTCCTAGCCAAGCAAGAATCTTAGCCATGGTAGCCAGATATGCCCCTTTGGTCTTACCAGCTTAGTTACATGCCATGCCACAGGATTACCAAAGTAAAATATTTTAGTTTGATGGTACTGGTCAATATATTGCACAACAACATGTTAATAAAATGATTGATTACTTTGAATTGCATGGAATCTATGAAGCGGATGCTCAAATGAGATTGTTTTCCCAAACATTAGTAGGAGATGTAAAAAAGTGGTTTAAAGCTTTACCTACCAATCATATAGTCGATTTAGCTTCTTTTCATCAATTATTTATCAATATATGGGAAAGAAAGAAAAACCCCTTACAAATATTATCTGAATATGAAAACATTAGAAGAGCTCCTAATGAATCTGTTCAGGATTATTTTACTAGGTTCAAAAAAATTTACAATGGAATTCCTGCACATATCAAACCTCCACTAGACTTAGCTCTAATCAAATTTCCAATGGTTTTGATACTGATATGTCCTGTCAATTGAGAGAAAGAAACCCTGAAACGTTAGAACAGATGCAAAGCAATGCAGTTAGTGTAGAAGAAAATTTGTTAGCTAAAAGAGCGAGGATGAGAAATGAAAAAAGAGTAACCATTAAGGATGAACCATCCACATCAGGCATTAAGATAGATAGTTTAGCTAAGAGTATGGAAATAATAATGGATAGATTAGAAAACATGGAAAGAAAACCACAATGGGATAATCAACAAGGTCCTCAAATCATAAATCCAAACTTTAGGAAAAATCCCAATACTAGTAGATCAAGAGAAGCAACACCTGATCAATTGATTAGACCACCTTTCTAAGAAAACTATGCTGAGAGTTCCCACCAAAATGAAGAATACCAAGACATCCAACTAAACTTAACTAGAATAAATGATGATAATACTAGTTTTCTTACCCAAGAAGAATAGGAATTATACATGTTACAACAGTTAGAGTTAGAATATGGAGAGTCCTTTGACTATAAACAAGGCTATGAATCTGCAATATATGAATTTCACAAACAATATAGCCTTAGATGTAAGAAAAACATTGAAGCCCCTACTAAGAAAACAACCCAAACTCAAACAAAGAAAACAGTAGAAGCTCCTGTGTCCAAAGTGCTGCAAATTCTCCCTAGAGAAACTCATAAAACTTCTACTCCAAATATTGCAGCCAATCCAAAGATTGTAGACATTACTTCAGTTGATACTCAAACACCTACTGCTACTAAAACTTCAGCTGCTGCAAAAACTGCAACTGATACTCAAACATAAACTGCTGCTAAAACTACAACTGCCACTCAAACTATCCCAAATAAGAAAATTGAAAGTAAAATAGTGGAAACACAAACTGAAATACCCAAGTGTGGATAAAAAAGAAAAGAATACTCAAACTACAATTGGTAAAGAAGAAATCATTCAGTTAGGAAAAATTAGAATCCCATTTAATATCCAAACTGAAATAACCAAATTGAAAATACCAGTTCCTTTAACGGAACTAGTAAAAAATGATTTATACAAAGCCCAAATCACTGAAACATTGAACATAAGTGAAGGAGAAGATGTTGTAAACCTCAATGATGACCAACCAGAGTTATTATTTGGTCTTGAGATAAATGGAAAACATCAATAAGGTGGTTTTCCTCCATTCTACATTAGCTTGAGCATTCATGATCAAATCTTACACAATGCTATGTTACATTTAGGAGCATCTCACAAGTTAATGCCGAAGGCAACCATGGAAACATTGAATCTAGATATCACCAGACCATACAAATATCTTTTCTCTTTTTATTCTAGTAAAATTAAATGTCTTGGCTTGAAAAAAGACTTGTGTGTCACTCTAGTCCAATACCCAGGTAAGAGTATTGTCATGGATATTGTAGTTGTTGATATCCCTCCAAAGTATGGAATGTTATTATCTCACTCATGGGGAGAAAAAATGCATGGATCACTATAGTTAGACATGTCATACACTACAATTTCTGTATTTGGTCAGCCAAAAAATATTTACAAAGAAACTTTAATGAAATACATGGTCAGTAGTGAAGAAAAACCACAGAATTATCCTATTTATTCCCTGCATTCTAATATGGACTCTTTTATCCTACGCAATTCAAACACTAGCACAAATAAAATTACTGCTGTAGAACAAAAACATAAATAAATTGATAGTGACAATATATTTCATGAGTCTATGTGCCACTTAGACTTCGATGGTTCAATAAACAGATTAGGAGTAGAAGCAGGAGTATGGATTTATAACATAGAAAATGATCATTTAGAAGGTCATGCCTTTAGGTTAAACTTTAAATTCACTAATAACATGGCAGAGTATGAAGCAGTAAGCTTAGGACTGCTAATTTTATGAAAACTTGGAGCCAAGAGAGTTTCTATAATGGGAGACTCAGAACTGATCATAAAACAAATTAAAGGAGAGTACCTGGTGAATAATGCTAGACTTAGCCAATACAGAGAAACTATATTAGACTTGATAAAAAAAATTCTTGAAACTGACTTTCTTGTTATTCCAAGGAAATAGAATATGCAAGCTCACAATTTGGCTACTTTTTCCAGCACATGCAGATTTCCTTTTCAGCCAAACCATCAGTACACTATAGAGGTAAGACATAGACCAACTATACCAGATAATTTGAAATATTGGTAGATATTTTCACAAGATTCTCAAATCTATAATTTTATGAATGCTGAGAAAGAATTTCAAAAATTTAATATAGATACTAGTTGTACAGTAGATATGGTTGAACAAACTAGATTCACTAGAGTAGAAATAGATAAATTAGAAACAGTAGACATAGAAGAACTAACCAATGACGAATCATAAATTTTGAACCATAAAGATAACTTTTTTCCTAAGGGATTAGCCCCATTAGAATATATTTTTTATTCAAATGATGTAGCTAGAAAACCAAAAATGGAGCCTTTAAGATCAGACATAGAATAACGTAACATAGGAATAGAAGAAAAACCTAAGCTCATCAAAATATTGAAAGCATTACCTCCAGCTAAAAAGCTGAAATACAAAAGTTTGTTTAAATAATTTCAAGATGTCTTTGCCTGGAGTTATGAAGACCTCAAGTCTTATGACACCAGCATTATCCAACACAAAATACCCATCAAATAAAATCATAAACCCTTTAAACAAAAACTTAGGACAATTAATCATGTTCTTATGCCATTGATTGAGAAAGAAGTAAAAACGATGTATGAAGCACAAATCATATCACCTATTATATATTCTGATTGGGTCTCAAACTTAGTTCCTACTAGAAAGAAAATAGGAGAAATCGGAATCTATGTTGCTTTCAGAAACTAAAACAAAGTGTCATTGAAAGATAACTATCCTCTCCCCAAAATGGACCATATTTTACAGAGGGTAGTAGGGTCATCTAGAATTCCATTACTTGATGGATTGTCTGGATACAACCAAATCTTAGTTCAACCTAGAGATCAAGAAAAGACACCATTTACCACTCCTTGGGGAACTTTCATGTATTTGAAAAGGCCATTTGGACTGATGAATGCTGGAGTTACATTTCAAAGAGCTATGGATATACATTTTTCCAAGGAGATTCATGAATTTTTAGTCATTTATCTAGATATAACAGTATTTTCCAAAATAGATAATGAACATCTAGATCATTTGAGAAGATTTTTCATTAAATGTAGAAAAGTTGGTATTTCCTTGAATTCCAAAATGACACTCTCTGGATTAGAAGAAGGTAAACTCCTGGGACACATAATTTCAAGAGAGGGAACTATAATAGTTCCAGCTAGAATAGAGGAAATTTTAAGCATCAGTCAGCCTAGAAACATCAAAGAATTACAGGAATTCTTAGGTAAAATAAATTTCCTTAAAATATTCATTTCTAATTTAGCAGAACTAATCAAAGAATTGAATAACATGTTAAAGAAAGATTCAACACTTAAGTGGATAGTAGAGGCTAAATAGTCTTTTGAATCAATTAAAGAAGCTATCACTAAAACACCTGTCCTCATAAGTCCTAATTTAAAAAAATATTTTATAATTTTTTCCTTTGCTTCAAAACACACCAATGCAACAGTATTGTTGCAAAAGAATGATGAGGGCTATGAACAGCCCATTTCTTTTTTCATCAAAACCTTAAGAGATGCAACACTAAAGTGCAATATTATGGAGAAACATGAACTTGCTTTAGTGAAAGCTATAAAGGATTTTAGATTACATTTTATACTCACACATAACTGCATATGTTCCAAATTCAGTAGTAAAGGACATTCTAACTCAAAGGAAAAGGTTTAACCAAACTCATGGCTGAATTGAAATTTCGAGCCTTAGATATTAATTTCGTTGGTGCCCTAGATGATCTAGAAGAGATGGTGACTCCACGGATCAGTGAAGCTTTTATAGATTCACCCTCGTATTGAGACATTATATTTGTTTTACTCAACCTACAAGCTCCTCCTAGTTTATCTAGAACTAAAAGTAGATTCTAGAAAATGAAAGCAATGAAATATTGTATCATAGACAATGCTTTGTTTTGGAAAGATCATGGTGGCATTCTATTAAATTGTTTATTAAAAGATGAAGTTGATAAGGTTATGCAACAATTTCATGTAGGAGACTGTGGAGGACACCTTTACTAGAAATCAACTTCTAATAAAAATTTTAGGGTAGGTTTTCACTGGCCCACTCTTTTGCAGATGCTAGAAAGTATGTGACCTCCTATCACAAATGCCAGATATTTGAAGGGAAAAAGAAACTCTTACCACTACCCTTCAAACCTATCTCAACAGAAATTCCATTTCAACAATAGGATCTTGACTTCAATGGTGAAATTCACCCACCCTCCTCTGCCCAACATAAATGGATAGTGACAACCACTTATTACTTTACCAAGTGGATAGAAGCCATCCCTTCTAGACAAGCCACAGACTCTGTCATTACATCATTCCTTGAATGTAATATCCTTTCTAGATTTGGATTCCCACAAAATCCCATTACTGATAATGATGTTGCCTTCAAATATAAGAAAATGTTGACTTTTGTAACAAATACCACATCATCGTTTCCCATTCCACTGCTTATTACCCTCAAGGTAATGGACTTCCAGAATCCTCAAACAAAAGCCTCGTTAATATCATCAAAAATTTGGTATAAGATAATAAAAAGACTTGGAATAAAAGGTTGGTTAATGCCTTATGGGCAGACAGACTAACTACCAAAAAATCTATTGGTACATCTCCCTATCAATTGTATATGGGATGGATGTTGTTTTTCCATCATCATTGGGAGTATTAGTGATGAAAATAATTCAAGAGCTACAAGTAGAACCAAATGATATCCAAAGAAGGATAAATCAGACAATTAATTTGCAGCAAACCAGGGAATAAGTTTACATCAAATCACAAGTAATACAAGATAAAATCAAAAAGATATTTGATAATAAAACCAAAGCTGATGATTTCTATATAGGTGATAAAGTACTCAAATGGGATTCCAGAAGAGAAGAAAAAGGTAAACATGGTAAATTTGATTTTCTATGGAAATTCCCATACATCATTTATGGTTATAGAGGTAACAATGCATTTTTGTAAAAGAGTTAGATGGAATAGATCTACCAGGTGGAGCAATCAATGCTATAATGTTGAAGCATTACTTTTCTCCATATTAACCATTACTTCATTTGTTTTACTTTGCACATTGTAAATATTTGTTAGGTCCCTATATTACAAGTATAGTCCCTTATTGTTGTTAGTGTAACCCCCTTATTGTTATTGTTGTACCACTGTAACCCCCATATTGTTATTATTGTGCCCTTACATTATTATTTTTAGGTCGGCTAGGATTACATTGTGGCCCAACTAGGATTGCATTGTGGCCCCATGGACTCCTATATATAGAAAGGAGGTTTTGTCATTTGTATCATCCAAGAATTATTCATTTACGTAATTTATTGGAGGTTTCCCCCTCAAAGTGGTTGATTTCTAAGGCATTGATCTCTCTTTTCTTCTATTTTTGGAGCTGGTTTCACAACATTTGGTATCATAGCTTTCGATTCTAGGGTTTTGTTGCTCCAAACAGGTCATCGTGGAATTTTCGCTATAACATCTTTTCTACGAAGGTTCAGAAGCTGAAATTTTTAGAGTGCAAAACCAAAATCCTAAGGAACATCTTCACAAAATTTCAGAGCTTGGTTCACAATATTTCGGTGATATGATCTATGGAAGTTAGGGCTTTTTGAAGGCTCCTGAATTTAACCAAAACAGGTCATCGTGGAATTCTCTATAAATATTTTTCTACGAGGGTTCAGAAGCTGAAATTTTCATAGAGAGAAGCTAGAATCCTGGGAAAATTCATGGAAAAATTTCAGATATTGACTCACATTATTTTGGGTGGTAGGATCTGTGGAAGTTAGGGCTTTTTTAGGCTTTCAAATTTCATCTCAAAGAGGTGATCGTGGGAAAATATTCATAACTCTGCCTCTGAGCATCAGATTGGAATTATGTAAAGAGTGGACACAAGCACACTGACTTAAGTTTCCTATCTATCAATTTCAGAGTCGAAGGAGAAAACAGTGACACGTGGAAAGTCGTACAATTTTGCTCTACTGAACCAGTCCATAATTAGGTCATTCTAGGAGATTGGAAATAACTTTGCCTTGAACAATCCAAATCAGGTCAGACCTATGGCATTCGAAAGAGGATTCATAGGGCTACCTCAAGGAAAATTTTCAAATATTGAAGATCCAAAATCACATAGATAATTTAGTTTCAATATTGAGCTCCTCAAAAGCAAGTGGTGTGTATTGTTTTCTTTCCGAACTGCATAAGTCTTGTGTAAAAACGTAGTTTGAAGTGATTCCAAGGGCCAATGGAGAATATATTTCAGTATTGGGTTATAAAATGCCTCCTAAAAATAATTCACCACACATTAAGCCCTCAGAATACTATACTATGACTCATGAAGATGAATAATTACAACATGATCTATCTAAATTACAAGAGAAAGTGCACCAAATTTAACTCTCGCAAAGAGCAACAAAAAATGAAATGGAAGTTTTGAAGAAAGGCATGGAAGCGAAGATGGATGGTTTGAAGAATAATATGGATGGTTTGAAGAAAGGTGTAGAAGCTAAGACAGATGGTGTGGAAGCTAAGATGGAGGACATGGAAGAAAAAATGAAAGACAACATGGAAAACATGAATAATGATCTAAGAGCAGACATGGAAGGTTTGACAAAGTTGATACAAGAAATGATTCCTAATGGAGAAAAGATAGTAGAATAAACTTATGATGAGAACAAAATATATGTTAATCGTGATTTCATAAACTCTAATATTGGATGGAAGAACCACCATATTCCAAACATGGATATGAGGAAGTTTGATGGGAAGGATCCCATAACATGGATACTACAGATGGAGCAATATTTTGATCTCAATAATGTTCAAAACACACAAAGGGTACGCATTGCAACTTTACATTTAGAACAAAATACATTTGTATGGTATCGATGGCTTTGCTCCCGTAAAAAGGATGTCACTTGGTCAATTTTATGGAGGAAATGATAGCACATTAGAGGAAACAAAGAGCAACACCTTCTTTAGCCAATTGATAAATCTCAAACAAAAGGGTTCAGTGGTGGAGCACATTGAGGACTTCCAAAAATTGAATATAAGGGTAACTGATATTCCAGAGGAACACAAGATTGATGTCTTCATATGTACTTTAAATGATAACATCCAACATGAAGTTCGCGTTTGGGAACCTGATTCATTGGAGAAGGCATTCAGGTTGGCAAGAAAAATTGAATGTAAAATTATGGCGACAAGGAAGCCTACCACGCAGATATATAAAGATGGAAGTGTTGCTACTCCTAGACTTCCACAACCTACAAGGTTGACACCACAAAAATTGGAAGAAAAAAGAGAAAAATGGATTTGCTACAGTTGTGATAGAAAATACACTAAAGGTCATAAGCATGTTGAGAAGAAATTATTTTACATAGATTGTGAAGAGGAGGAAGAAAATGAACAAGAAACTTCAAAAGAAGAGGATATACACCATGAAGCAACCCTAGAAGAAGAAGAATTGAGTCTGACCATATCATGTAATGCATTGGTAGGAATTAGCACTCCTCAAACTCTCAATATAGAAGGACATATCAAGAAGAAAAAGGTAATTGTGTTGATTGATTCGAGTAGTACCCATAATTTTATTCATTGTAAGGTAGTGAAGGAATTGAATTGTTTCCTATATCCAACACCAGAATGTCAAGTGATGGTTGCAAATGGAGGAACTATAAATTTCTCTGGAAAATGCCATAATATCAAGCTAAGCATGGGGGAATATGTATTGAATAGTCCAATACTTTCCATCCCATTGGGAGGTGTTGATGTTGTACTAGGAGTACAATGGTTACAATATTTAGGGACGGTAGCTTTTAATTTTCAAGAACTTTTCTTGAAATTGTTTTTGGAAGGAAAGGAAATTGAATTACGGGGTATCGCAGGGAAGCCAGGAAAGATAATAAGCTCTAATGTCATGACAAAGCTTCTAAAGAAATAACAACGAGGTGTAATTGCATAGTTATGCTCACTAGAAGTTCCAACATCAAAATCATCTATTTCTCCATATCTCCAAAAAGTCTTGGACAATCATTCCAAGGCATTTGATAATCCCAAAGGACTCACACCTATTCCTGGTCATGATCATGCTATTCATTTGATTCCAGGAAGTGTTCCTCCAAAAATCAGGCCTTATAGATATCCTTATGTCCAAAAGAGAGAAATTGAACGTATGATTTCAAAAATGTTAGAGGCTGGTAGTATTGGTGCACAAGAAAGATGGATCATGGTGCATGTGTCCAGAATATAGGGAGCTCAATAAGCTCACTATTAGAGATAAATTTCCCATTCTTGTGATTGATGAATTTTTGGACGAATTATATGGAGCAATTTATTTTACCAAGTTGGATCTTTGTTCAGGATATCATCAAATTAGAATGAAGACTGAAGATATTCCAAAAACAACATTTCGAGCTCATGAGGGTCATTATGAATTTTTGGTAATGCTTTTTTGCCTTACCAATGCACCTTCTACATTTCAAGGGTTGATGAATTCCATTTTCAAACCCTTCCTTAGAAAATTTGTGCTAGTATTTTTTGATGATATATTAATATACAACAGTTCTTGGAAGGATCATGTTCAACATGTTGACAGGGTGCTCAAACTATTGGAGGAGAAACAATTATATGCAAAAACATCCAAATGTTTATTTGGAGTCCAAAAGGTGGAATATATGGGTCATATTGCATCTCACGAGGGTGTTAAGGTAGACCCTAACAAAATTAAATCCATTAAGGAATGGAAAGTCCCCACAACCATAAAGCATTTGTGCGGATTTCTTGGGTTAATAGGGTATTATCGCAATTTTTTTAAGAATTATGGGAAAATCGCAGCACCTCTAACAACATTATTGAAGAAAGATGCATTTTCATGGACTCCTGAAGCAACTAAGGCCTTTGAACATCTTAAAGAGGAAATGTGCCTAGAAGCAATCTTAGCTACACCAGACTTCACAAAAAACTTTATTATGGAATGTGATGCCTCAGGAAATGGAATTGGTGTCATTTTAATGCAAGAAGGAAGACCTGTTGCTTTTGAAAGTCGTTCTATCAAAGGAAAGTATGTACAAAAGGATATTTATGAAAAGGAAATGTTGGCAATACTACATGCACTAAATAAATGGAGACCTTACCTAATGGGAAGACACTTCAAGGTAAAAACTGATCATGATAGTCTTAAACACTTTTTGGAACAAATACTTTCTTTAGAAGAGCAGCAAAAATGGGTCACAAAGATGTTGGGTTATGACTTTGAAATCATCTACAAAAAAGGTAAGTTAAATGTTGTTGGAGATGAACTCTCAAGAAAGGATGAAGAGGTAGAAGCATTGCTTTGTGCCATTTCTATTATCCAACCAGATTGGATAACCGAAGCAAGGGATGAATGGAAGAAGGACGAAGAAGTGTGGAAACTCATTCAAAATTTGCAGCAAGATCCTAGTACATCTGATACATTTAGTTGGAAAAATGATTCCTTATGGTACAAATATCGCTTATATATTTGCCAGAATTCCCAACTAAAAAAAAATATTCTTTTGAAATTGCACACTTCTCCTTTAGGAGGACACTCGGAATTTTTAAAAACTTACCACAAGGTGAAGAAATAATTTTTTGGCGATGGCCTTAAATCTGATATTCAAAAGTTTGTGGTGGAATGTTTGGTTTACCAACAAAATAAAGATGAGACAATTAAGATCCCGAGTCTTCTACAACCTTTATCTATTCCAAGTCAACGTTGGGAGGAGATTTCAATGGATTTTATCACAGGTTTACCTAAGTCCGAAGGAAGGAGTGTCATCATGGTGGTAGTTGATAGAATTACCAAGTATGCACACTTTTGTGCATTATCTCATCCATTTAAAGCAAGAACAATAGCTACTGCATTTATGGAAACAATTTAAAAGCTACATGGAAACCCGAAGATTATTGTAAGTGACAGAGATCCCATTTTTATAGGAAATTTTTGGATCGAATTATTTTCTTGTTTGGGTACTCAGCTAGCTCATAGCTCATCTTATCATCCTCAATCCGATGGTCAAACAGATATGGTGAATACATGTTTGGAAGGATATCTTCGTTTTTTTGTTTCTGATAAGCAAGCATAATGGGTCAAGTTGTTACCTCTCGCTAAATGGTGGTATAACACTTCCTTCCATACTGCAGCAAAAATGACCCCATTTATGGCACTTTACGGATATCATTCACCATCCATCACATCTTCTTTAAGGGAAAATTTTAGGGTTCAAGCAGTGGAGGATCACATCGAGCATCAACAAGAAGTTCTCCAACTCTTAAAGGATAACCTAAATTTGGCACAAAATCGAATGAAACAACATGCATATCAACATCGCAGTGAGAGAAGTTTTGATGTGGGAGACTGGGTATTTTTACGGCTACAACCATACAAAAAAATGTCCCTCAAACAAGCTAAGAAGGATAAAAAATTATCACCAAAGTACTATGGTCCTTACAAGGCGTTGCAAAATATTGGTACTATGGCATACAAATTGGAGCTTCCTGCTTCTTCGTGAGTGCATCTAGTTTTCCATGTTTCATGATTAAAAAAAATTATAGGGGAAAAAAATTCCAGTTCAAACAATATTGCCAGAACTTGATGAGGAAGGAAAAACCATATTGGAACCTAAAGCAGTCACGAAACCAAGAACTTGACAGCTACGAAATCGATCAATTTCAGGGTATCTCATCAAATGGAAGAACTTACCCATTGAAGATTCTACATGGGAGGATGAGAATGTTATACAAAATCACCCAGAGCTACTCAAGCATTGAGGGCAACACTTTTTTGAAGGAGATGAGCATGTTAGATCCCTATATTACTAGTATAATCCCTTATTGTTGTTATTGTAACCCCCTTATTGTTATTGTTGTACCACTGTAACCCCCATATTGTTATTATTTTTCCCTTACATTATTATTTTTAGGTCTGCTAATATTACATTGTGGCCCCACTAGGATTACATTGTGGCCCCATGGACTCCTATATATAGAAATGAGGTTTTTTCATTTGTATCATCCAATAATTGTTCATTTATGTAATGTATTGAAGGTTTCCCCCTCAAAGTGGCTGATTCTAAGGCGTTGATCTCTCTTTCTTCTATTTTTGGAGTTGGTTTCACAACAATATCATTGCAAAGAATAGATTGGATTGGATGATTATCTTTTGAAGTTGAATCCCAAAGAGAAGTCCCTAAGCTTTAAAAGGTATAACATCATATGAATGAATAAAGGAGCTCACAGAAAGAAATTCCAAGGCAATAAAAGTCAAAGTTCCAAGGCCATTGATCTTAAAGTTCTTGACATCTAACCAGGAGATGTCATCCCCAAGTGGAGCCACTATTAGGGTCCTATAATAATAGGGATCATAATTTTTAATTTACTATGTTAAAGTCTTGTAATATTGTACATAATTTTCTTTCTGCAAATATTTTCCCATATTAAAAAATATAAAGAGGATAAGTCCTGAAAGAAAAATCAAAGGACTAAAAGAAAAAGATCAAAAAAGAAGATAAAGTATGAACCCCACAAAAAAAGAGATAAAAATAGATCCTGAAAGTGCTGCACATTCAAATGCCACTACCATTTGTTTACTTTTGCAAATAAAATTGTGTGCAACTTGTCCAAAATTCCACAATTCATGATGGTCAAACAGTTTAATCTTGATTCATTCATGCTTTTAATTTTCAAAGTAATGATAGTTAGAGAATAAAGATCTAGCCAAACTATTTAATCTTGGCAGATCAATAGTTAGGTAGAAAATAAAAATGATCTCATCATTTTAATCTGAGCCATTGGAAGTTATAAGTTTAGAAGTAGATTAGTTTTCTTATAAAAAGAAAATAAAAGGGTCAGCAAGCTCAAATGCACCCAATAAATGAAGAAAATTTTTTAGGGTAAATAAAGTGTTAGCAGAAGCACTTTTACAAGTCAGGGAAAGCATCAATTGGTCATTCCATATCACTAATATCCCCCAAATCCCCTTCCCCTTTCTTAAAACCCCATTTCAACTCTTTGAAGACATTTTCCCTTGTAAAATACCCTTTTGCCTTCCTAAAACACCTTTCCCTAGTTAAAAAAAAAACATTTTCCTTTGAAAAAGTAATTTCCCTTTACTAATTCCCTTTTTCCATTTAAAACACACCAAAATCCACTTACCCTAAGTTTTAAATGTTTAATAATATTGGGACCCACTTTAAAATATTCATCCCTAATATCATCCCTAAAATATTTCTAACATCCTGACCCCATGTAATATATTTAAATATGTTATTACTCCCAGCTTTACATATTTCATTAACCACCCATTCATATTAACCCCTTTTTAATATATATAAAACCTTCCACTATATAACCCGCATTATTATATTAATTCCCTGCTTATTATATATCCCGGGTCCCACTTTATTTTGAAACCCCACTTCATATAATCTCCTCCCCGCCAACCCATTATACCCCTTCACATATATAACGTGGGTCCCACTTATTTGAGACCCTGACAGTTTGTCAACCATATGATCTCTATTTTCAGATCCAACGGCTCCCATGCCCTTTCACATTCCCCGACAGTCCAAAGATTAACACCACAGGGGGTTACGAAATGGGTAGTTTCTCACCCCCTCCCCCCTGCCACGCATCATTCCCCTATGCTATCGCACCTCCCAGACCAAAACCATCAAACTAATTTCAACCTATGTGATAGAACATTCATGAAACCACTCCTGCACCCTTCGAGAGACCACAGTGTTTTTAAAATATGAAATTTCTCTGTTTCCATTTACTTGCTCGTCTTCATTTGAATTGCGAAAATAAAAAGCCAGTTCTAAGAAGAATTGAAACCCCACTGCAGTTCAGACTCGTTTCATAGACTTCACCATTCCCTGAAGCCATTATCCCTTCTGTGAAAAACTATGTTTCATTAACTATTGTTTTATTGTTGCGGGTATTTAAATAATAATCATGAGATTGGATAAACAATTTCATACTAGTTCCAAAATTGTTTACTCCAAAAAACTTCTAGATTATGGATTCGAATGGTTTTCCTCAACTGAAGATTAGTATACAAAAACGGAGCAAAAGGAAACAATTTACACATGAAAGGTTAAAACAGATATGAAAACAGATATACCAACAATAGCGAAGTTCATATAAAGTACTATCCAGAACACATTTTTACTTTGCATGAAGATTAAACATGTCTTTTAGTAAAATTCACTTTTACTAAAGACATAAAAGCAGGATAAAAGTTACCATAGGATGATGAAAATAAAGATTTCAGATGATGTGATTTACTGTACCAAGTAAAAGTAAAACAAGTAAAGAGCAGTCATGGTAAAAGAGAAACAGGTTAAACAGTGAAGAGAGAAGGTAGCTAAAGCAGTAATAGAGTTTAAAGTAGAAGACAGTGAAAAAAAAGTAGCGTAAAGGACACTCAACATATCAAGGGCAGTGAGCGTGAAAGCAACATCCAGAGAGATAAAGCAGCAAGAGATCAAGGAAAGAAAACAGAAAACCAATAAGCAAGGACAAGTTGCATTTAGTTACATAGGTGTCTCTATCTTCTTGCATGAAGATATTTTATTTCCCTTGAATAATTCCTAAATCAGTTTTAGGATATTTTGTACTAGTTTTTGTATAAATACTTCATAATTCAAAGTATTGAGTGTGGATTCCTTAACATTTCTATAGTTGTAATTTATCTAAATACCTGAGGGTTTATTATGCCATTTTCAAGTCAACAGATAGGACAAGAAATAAATTCATTTCATTAGAGGATTCATGTGTTGGGCTACTTCAGTGAAGTATCTTTCAATTATTCAATTGTTATTTTCTTAAATATTCGATAAACTTGCATGTTTTCGAAATTTAAATGTTATAACCTGAATATTATTGCATAAATTGTTTAAGTTTACTATGTTCTGAACTGTTATTCATTTTAATACTTTCTTTTGATATCTGGATCTGAGAATCCTTAACTTCTCTCCCATCTCGATTGACCTCTTTCACCTTCCTTCATTATCCGGTTTAAGGAATTCTTAACTACTCCATGATCTCGATTGAAAACCACTTCACCGTCCAACTTAAAGATCTGATTTTTCTCAGCTACCTTGCCCTGTGAACACTTCCTTTAGAACTTTATTCTATCTTGTTTTCTTAATGCATTGACTCCATATCCCAATGGAAAATAGACATACATCTGTCCATCTAAATCAATAATTCCACCACCAAACCAAAATAAAACCCAAAAAAACTTACATAACTAGCCTAAAATCAATTAAAAACCAACAAAGTTAAATCATAAAGAGAGAGCCCTCTCTGAGCATTAGGAATGCTAGATCCTGGTCTCAAAATCAGGTTGATAGTTACCTGTAATATTTCTTTAAACAAAACATAACAACCCTAGGAATTATTGGAGTGATAATAGTTTCCTTGCTAATTTTGACATGCATGGTGTATGCATGTCATTTATTGGTCCTGATTTATCATTGGCATGTAGGTTTTCTTGGATTGATAGTGGATTTCCCTAGAGTTTCCATTTCCTGGATAGCCATGGTGTTGTGGGTTCATTTCATTGTTTTTTTTCTAGTTGGTTCTCATGTTCTTTTAGTTGTAGG
This sequence comes from Pinus albicaulis, assembly GCA_034641835.2. NCBI lineage: Eukaryota > Viridiplantae > Streptophyta > Pinopsida > Pinales > Pinaceae > Pinus > Pinus albicaulis. The sequence goes on along the minus strand of CM076570.1, from coordinate 1,281,929,251 downwards.
TTGAGTTACTAGTTCCTGGAGTCTTGGTTGGAAAAATGCTCTGGAGCCCGACGGATGGTTGTGGGTTGAGTTAGTAGTCCTGGAGCCTTGGTTGGAAAAACACCTTGGAGCCCTATATGGGTTGAGTTGTTAGTCCTGGAGCCTTGGTTCGACAAACACTCTGGAGCTCATAAACACTTGGGGTTGAGTTACTAGTCTTGGAGCCTTGGTTGGAACAAACACTATGGAGCCTTGGACAACTTTGGTAGAGACTAATCTGGTGATGGTTGTGATGTCTGACCGTGAGGTGGTGTCACTAGTTGATGGTTGAGGTGGTTTGGCCTCTGGAATTTCACGTTTGGTTTTGTTGGATTTGGTTTGTGAGAACCCACATTCATGCTTGGACTGTATTATGGGGTTAGCTATATGAAGATATATTTGGCTCGACCATGTATATGGTTAGGTGGAACGTAGAAGTCCCAGACTTGGTTGTATTTTTCTTATGGTAATAAGAGTTTGTTTCCTCTTGTATTGATGGGTAAATAGAATTGTTATTATGTGGCTTATATGGTTGTTATGTGCTTGTCATTTCTATTTCTTATATGCTAGTTATGACTTAGTTTTATGATGGTGATTATGTATGGACGATGATGTATGGGTAAATAGAATTTTTATTATGTGGCTTATATGGTTGTTATGTACTTGTCATTTCTATTTCTTATATGCTAGTTATGACTTAGTTTTATGATGGTGATTATGTATGGATGATGATGTATGGCTCTCATCGATTTTTGATTCGTAATTGAATGAACAATGTATCTATGCCTAAATAGACTATAATGAAGTTAATGTGATGAAACAACAATGCTTAATATCAATTCTCAGATAAGTATGAGACCCTTATTCTCAAATCTATTATTTAAACCTATATTTTACATATTTTTGACATTTTTGATGAATTTATTGTCATGGCTAGTGGGGGCCTAGTCAATTCCTTGTTCAAATGTTTTCTTGTGCATCATTTTTTTGCCATTATATTTCATTTATGAACTTGTCATTGAGTTATGGTTAGTTCCCTCATATTTGGGCATGAAAAAGTGGCTAAAATCTCAAGGATGTTGGTACCTTTGTGGGAAAACATCCCTGGACGCGCACACACATATGTTTTGTGAGCATTCAGAGCCTCCCAGATGCACCAATGTCTATACTATGGGAACGTCTGAGGGTCAAGTAGTCTAAAACCTTAGTGGGACCTAGGGGCTAGATACTTGAGTGGTTGGGTTAGCTCCTAGTAGTTTTTTTGATGATGTGGAAGTTTTGTTTGATGTGTTTCCAATGTTTCCACTTCCTTAAAGTCACCTAGGAGGTTGACTCAGATCATAATAACTCTTTGTCACATGTTTACCATGGATGGCCAATTACTTTGGTAGATGTGGGAGGATGGTGTTAGATGATGAATTTGAGGAATGATAATAAAAGGTTTCAGTTGGAAAAGGAAAACTTTATGAAATCCATCTTAGATAGGAATAACCAAATAAATTAGACACTGAGTCAAGGTGAAGGGAATAGAGAGGAGTTGCACAGACATCGAGAAGGAAACCCAAAACTTGAGGGATGTCAAGTTTTTAATGAAGAAAATATGATAATGTTTCTAGTGGAAAGGGAACTAAGAGAAAAAAAATGAGCTACAAGGGAAGTTCCAGAAAATCAAACCTCCGACTTATGATGGAGAGGTGGAGGAGGCGGTTGAAGCATGGATAATAAATATGAAAAAATAATTTCAAACATATGAATATTATGATAATCTAAAAACAAGGCTGAGAAGATATCAACTACAAGGTAAGGCCACCTTATGGTGGGAATAATTTAAAACGGTCCGAGGAATCGATGAGTTGAAGTTAATTGGGAACAATTTCAGAAGCATTTTAAAGATAAATATATGACCGAGCAATTCTATGATGAAAAAGAAAAAGAATTTCATGACTTAAATTGGGATAATAGTCCATGGATGAGTTTATCACTAATTTTATGTCGATGTTAAGATATGTTAGCTACATCTGTTAGGAGAAATACAAAGTGCAGTGGTTTACCAGAAGCCTACCCACTTTCATGAAAGAGAGGTTGGAATTTGAAAACCCTAAGACAATTGATGAAGCCATTTGAAAGGCTCAATTTTTTTACCATCAAATGAAGCAAAAATGGGATAGTACTAAGAGTTGGATAAATAAAAAAGTGTAGAAAAAAAATATTGAACACCAATAATATGAGGGCTACTGGAATTAAGAATGCAAGCAAAAAAAATTTAATGGGCCTCCGAGTAAAAATCATCATAAGTTCAGATCTCATAATGAGGTTAGGAATATTGAAGCATCTAGTAGACCAATGCCTAGTCAAACTCAGAAGCCTCCCTTGAAGTGATAGGGTTGTGGGGAACACCACTATTACAAAAACTACCCCCACTGTACCAGATCACAACCAGCTACTAACATTTAAGAAGCCATTATTATCGTCAAGGTAGTCAGGACCATATCGAGGATTACTGCAGCGTTAAAGGACGAGCAAGCATAATATCAACTTGCAATGGTGGAGCTTGAATGTAAAATATCTAACCATCATGTTTCTATTTTGATATACCTCGGTGAAACCCTCAGTTATATCATCCCCGAAATAATCAAGTTTATGTCATATGAAAAGTGAAAATTTTATAAATCCTTGGCTAGTACAACTGGCCACAGGAGCTAAGAGAAGATTAAAGGTAGAGGATTTTTTAATTGAAATAGTTTGACAATAGGTTAAGTATCCATTTTTCATATATAGAATTGCACTTTTAGGAGGAAAAATGGCCAATCACTCATCAGAACACCGCTACCAACTGGGCGACCACATGCCATCCCATCCAGCCATAAGAAAAATGTACATACAAATGCAATCGGAAGTTCTCTCTGGCTAGAATATCTATGTGTAGTTCAAGGAAAATTTAAATATGCTACCGTTAGGCTCCTATGGCATGCTGATAGACATGGATTGGCTAGAAAATCATTAGACCTTAGTATATTGTAAGGATAAGACTATAAATTTCATTATTGATGAGGGTATTTGAAAATAAATTCAAGGTGTTAGAGGGGAATTCAAGCTACACCCTATTTTAGCCCATCAGTTAGGAAAGTGCATTAATAAGGGCTGCAACATCAATGTTGTTCAGGAGGGATATGCTTATTATGGAGATACGTTATCTTCTCTAGAAAGGATACTAGTCATCCGAGAGTTTAAATATGTATTTCCAGAATAAATCCCAGGATTTCCTCCGAAGAGAAACATTGATTTTACTATAGAATTAGTTCCCATGGGTACCTCAGTATCAGAAGCCCCTTATAGAATGAGTATCCCTGAGTTGACAGAATTAAATATCTAGCTCCAAGAGTTATTCGACAATGGATATATTCACCCCAAAGTCTCCCCTTGGGGAGCCCCAGTTTCGTTTGTACGAAAAAAAGATGGCACTCTTCACTTCTATATATATTGAAGGAAATTGAATATTTTGATGATTAAAAATAAGTACTTGTTTCCCAAATTTGATGATTTGTTTGATCAAGATAAGGGTGCTATTGCATTTTGAAAAATTGACCTACATTGTGGATATCACCAGATATGAATAAAATATGAAGATATTTATAAAATATTGTTTAGGATGCTATTTATACTAATAGTTCATTTTTTTCCATTCGGGCTCATATATGCTCTGAGAATGTTCATGATCTTGATGAATGGTATTTTGCACCCCTTGTTGGACAACTTTGTTCTCAATTTCATTGATGATATTCTATTTTATATTAGGAATTTGGAAGAACATAAGGAACACCTTTGGATTTTATTCCAAACTTTAAGAGAAAAACAACTTTATGCTAAATTTAGAAAATGTGACTTTTATAAGGACCAGATTTAGTACTTAGAACACATCATCTCCTATGAAGGTATAGCGGTGGATCCGGAGAAAATTTAAACCATCATGGAATTATTTCTTCCAAAAAATGTAGCGGATATACGCTCTTTTATGGGTCTCGACAGATATTATTGTTAATTTATAGAGGGGTTCTCTAAATTTTCTTACCCTATCACCTCCTTGAAAAAGAAATGGAATAATTTTAAGTGGTGGAAAGAGTGTCAACAAAGTTTTGAGCATTTGAAACATTTACTTAGTATAGCTCTTGTGTTGAAAGTTGCGGATCCGGAGAAGGATTTACTGTTTGTATGGATCCTTTCCAGGAGGGTGTAGGGGTGAGTCTTAATGCATGAAGGTAAGGTGATTTCTTATGGATCTCGTAAGTTAAAGGAACACGATCATAGGTACTTTGCCTATGAATTCTATGTAGCAGTCGTAGTCCATGCTACGAAAGTGTGGCAACAGTATTTGTTGGGGAAAATATTTTTGTTGATGGTGTATCACAGTAGGTTAACTAGTTTCTTTAAGCAGCCCAACCTGAATGCTCATCAAGCCAGGTGGACTACATTTCTAAGCGAGTTTGACTTAGAAATAAAACATCTTAAGGGGAAAGAAAATTGTGTCATCAATGTGTTAAGTAGAAGGTTGCATCATGTATATGATATTTCTTATAGTCAAGTGGAATTTAACTTTTCCAAGCAAATTAAAGAATCTTCGTTGAAAGATCCGGCATATGAATACATTTACCAGCAAGCAAAGCTTGCATGAAACTCTGGGAGACAAACTCAATATGATATCAATTTTGATAATTTGATAATTTTTAAAGGGAGAATGTATCTTCCTAATCAGCTATCCATTAAATAATTTTTTTTAGATGAATTCCACATAAGCCCCTATGTCGCACCTCCAAGATATCATAAATTATTTTCTACAATTAAAAAAAATAATACTAGCCTAGAATGAGGAAATACATTGCGGAATGCTTGGAAAAATTCTTAGAGTTTCAGCATGTCAAGGTGGAACACCAACACCATACTAGTTTTTTGCACCCATTACCCATTCTTGAGTGGAAATACGATATGATTACCTTAGATTTCATAAGCTTATTACCCAAATCCAAGAGACAAAATGATTATATCATGGTTAGAATGGATAAATTGACCAAAGTAGCTCATTTCATTCTTGTTAAATCCACTTACCAAGTAGCACAAGTGGAAACTATATTTATAAAGGAGATATTCAGGTTACGTGGCATGCCTAGAGTCAAAATTTCATATCAGGATGTAAATTTCACCTCTGTAATCTAGAAGGCACTGTTCACTAGATTCGATACTCAAATTCACGATTGTGCCAATTACCACCCACAAACGTATGGACAAACTGAGCGATTGAATCGAGAGATTGAGGACATCCTACATATGCGTGTGATGCAGTAGCCAAGTAGGTGGGAAGATTTCCTTCATTTAGTGATTTTTTCTTATAACAATGGCTACACAAGTCAAAAAAATTATCCCTTTTGAGGTACTTTATGGGAAAATATGTAGAATACCATTTAACTAAAATAGTCCCGAGATAAAATGATTCTAGGACCTTCCATGTTAGAATAAATGGAAAGTATAGTGAATAAGGTTCAACAAAATCTAAAAGTTGTTCAAGATAGACATAAGCCCTATGTTAATAAAAAAATAACTTACTAGGAATTCGAGGTGGGTGACCATGTTTATGTGTGGATTAAACCTAAAAGAATTTCCATCAGATGGGGAATATGTGCAAAACTAGAACCTCAATACTATGGACCCTTCCATAACTTGGAAAGGATATGGGTTCACAACATATCATGTTTCACTTTTAAATAAATATGTATATGTTTCCAAATACATCATAAATTGGAAATATGTATAGGTAATAAATATGTTGAAAATTTATAGAAACAAAATTTAATGAAATGAATAAAACAAACTAATGACTAACTAGACAGAGAGTTTCTAGGAAAGGATACAGGTTCATAATGTATCATGTTTCACTTTTAAAGAAATATGTATATTTTTCTAGATACATCATAAATTGGAAATATGTATAGGTAATAAATATGTTGAAAATTTATAAAAACAAAATTTAGTGAAACGAATAAAACAAACTAATGACTAACTAGATAGAGAGTTTCTTTTCTTAGATTTTATTAGATCTGAGAGAGATCTCCAGAAACAAAAAAAAAAAAAAAAAAAAGAGGAAAAAGAAACAAGAAAAGGGAGGATATTGTTTGAGGACTATTCTTGAGTTGCTAGTGGAAATTGCATATTTAAAACTTGCTTTGTGGAAAAGTTCTAGGCTGGACTAAGGAGTCTTGATACCAATGAATGTTGGACTAAGGATTCTTGATGCTAATGAATTTAACAGAGAAAAATGGTTGCCTAAGTGAATGTTCTGGAATTAAGGAGTACAGGGAGAAACTTGACATAATAGTCAATTACTCATTAGATGGGTGGTGAGGTCCAATTTGTAAATTCTAGGTTGTTAACATAACATATAAGTATATACATTGGTATTATTTTTTTTTCAATGGAATGTTGTGAAAGATGTTAATACATAACAATATCTTGTAAATATGAGAAGTAATATATCTTATTTTCAAAGAAAATATATGTTATTTCTGTGTTGATATCTAGGCAGAAATGTTAAGACATGTACAAAAGTATGAAATGTTCATATATTTTGCGAAAAGATAAATCATGAATAGAGTCTGTGAGTTCGTCTTTTGTTTCTTCTCAAAGAAACTCAATTGAAAAAAAAATTATCTCTTCTATAGCTAAACATTCAACACTCAAAGAAGGGAAATAACTAACACTAAAATGACGGTTAATCAACCAAGTTTTATTTTGTAGCCACAGAAGCATAAGAGATTTATGGTGCCCAAGGTATAAAACAAAATAATATTGAAAACACTTCTTCCTGAAATAACAAATGTGCATTTGATAATTTACGAGTAAACCAATATACAAAAGGTTACAATTGAGGTCGAGAAAATGGATTTCTTCACAAATTTTTAGATTTCTTCTATAAAACGCAAAAGCACCTTAAAGTTAAATCACAGATTTACATACCAACGTTGAACAAACAATAAAATTACTATATGATGCTTTGTAGCGAACGAAATGAAATTCTATGACAGAGTAAGGAGGTAGTTAGGACCTCTACCCAGATTTACCCTTCTTGTCCAGTGATCTGCTGATAGCCCGAGGAGTGGTTATGGATAAAGCTTTTCCGAATGAAACAGAGTGTGTAGGTCCTCTAGAAGATGAAATTTAAAGAATGAATTAGAGGCACGTTAAAAGTATGAGAGTGGTCAAATTCTTTAAATTATTTTCTAAGAAAAAAAATGAACCATAAACTTGTGTAACGAAGAGTATAAAAGCAAGTCACGAGGCACCGAAAAAATTTCTATAGGATACTGTCATGCACAACTTCTTTGCAAGAAAGTGTTTCCATGATTAAAAAAAGAGATAAGAACAATAAAACTATTCACCTTATGTCAAATACATGGTTAAATTACAACATTACAATTCAAATAAAAAGGAAGACCTCCATAAAAACCATTAACAAGAGCGATACACGGAATTCAATGGACCTGGGTTATACTCGCTTCGTGGGTGAAGAAGATATACCCAACGAAGTGTTTCAAACTATACCACAATAACTAAGCCATATCATGACAGAAGGTAACCATCACAAACGACATCCAATCCATAAATACAACTTTACAAAGGAATTCGAAGGGAAAAACAGTCCAAAGTAAGTAGTTCTTAGTTCGTAGATAGCAACAAAAATATACAAGAAAGGGAACACAAGTCTTGACCCAATTTAGAGAACAACCGAGAAGTAATATTGTAATTTAACATTCAAATACACATTAACGACTTTTAGATTGCGCCGTGAAACCTTAATTCTTTGACAAAAATCTCATAACAAAAACCCTCGAAGAAGGGTAATACAACAAGAAGCACTTGTAGTTCGAAAACCATGTTGCAGTAGCATGCAAAACAATTGTCCCAGATCGCATATGCACTGGTAACTAGACTGCATACAAAGTAAACCCCAACTTAACATAGAATCTGAAACGTTATTGTTAAAAATAGGCATAAGACATAGGAAAATCAACATAATACCTGTAAATGTTTGAACAAGAGGACAAAACCTTGTATTGCAATCATAAATTAAAAACATAAATGGTAGACTAGCAGGAACAACAGTAATTTAGAGAGTCTAGTTATGAATAAGTTGGTATAAAGATATCAGGGCCTGGTTAAACCATTGAGAGATAGTAGAAAATGTTGCATTGCAAAATATTAATAACATTAAAAATATTGTTACTTCTTTTAGGTTGGTATAAAGATATCAGGCCCTGGTTAAACCATTGAGAGATCGTAGAAAATGTTGCATTGCAAAATATTAATAACATTAAAAATATTGTTACTTCTAAGTTTAAAGAGAAAATGTGGTGTGAGGAAGATTTAGATGCTAAAATAAAATTAAGATATTATAAGGAGGTCATGAACCATACTCTAGAAGTTCAAAATGATCTCTTTGTTTTAACTAGCCTAAAGAAAAAAAATTAATATAGCAAAAAATAATAACGAACTCTCATGAGCTCCACAGTGGCTGATGAGCTCCATAGTGAAACAGTTCTCTCGACAGTTCCTAAAACACCATGGGTGGAAAGGATCTCCCATCTTTGTGAGAATATGAACACTGAAAATCAGTTCCTCTTAGAGTGCCTTGGGTACACCCACATTAGATCTCACTTTCATAATCTTTGCTGCAATACACACCTTCCTAGCCTTTTAACATGTCAAAATTATAGTGAGTTCGGGACGCTTCTCTCCAAGATCTTTGAATATAGGAGTACAATTTTAAAACAAACTAAATAATTAGTTTCTTTAGGTAGGATAAACCAAAATTTAGTCTAGGTAGAGTTAACCATCATCATTATCATCATCATCATCATCATCATATATGTATGTATATAAATAATATTATTAAAAAATAATATACATGTATTTTAATTTGGGATTTATAGTAGTGAGAGCAATAAAATTTATTGATTTGTAAATATTTTTTCATATTTTATAAGAAAAATAAAGTTTGTATGAGAAATTTGATCTCTTTCAATGCTTAATAAATTTATAATTAAAATATATTGATTATTATTATTATCTAATTTTAAGATTATTGCTAAGAGAGATACCAAACACAAAGACATACATATTCTATTTCTCTGACTTTAAACTTATGACTTTAAAAAAAAAACACATACTTTTAACCATTAGACCCACTTAAAATATATATATAATTTGATTCTATATTTAAAATATATATAAATATTTATATACTATTAAAATATCGTCTAGATTATTTTAGTTTACATCTAAATACCATAATACCCACTAAGGTATGAGCTTAAAACTCAATATTTGCTGATACGTACGAAAAGAACACATATTTTCTGGATGGGACACAGCTTTATGGTAATTATGAGTAGCAATAATGAGGTAGAAGGAATAATGATGGGTCGTTTGAATGTGAAAAAGGGTCGAAATTTCCATGACAAAAATATATTAAATAAAGTTTAATTCATTTTTTCTGGTTCGTATCAATTATTGATCTTATAAAATAATAAAAGATATTACCATTAAAATGTTGGGAATACAATCGGGAATCGTTTGTATGAGACAAAACCACAAATAACTTTATAGCATAAAGTCTGATAACATTTCAAAATGACATGATTCATCAAAACATAAATTTGCACAAACTGTAATCATATATAGAATATTACAACCTTTTTTAAAAGACTGAGAAGGCCCTTAGAAATAAAAATATGAAAAGACTTACTGATATGTTATTCCAGACACAAACTTTATTGAAACATAACAGTATTTTGAAACATACAAACAGGAAACCATACGGATGATACTATTGTAAACTCTAAAATATAGTGACTGGCTTCAAAATATTATAAAGGGCATTCAAGTTTCATCGTCAGAGGCCTCTGTTGAGCATGCTCTCCACCCTTTTCATCGACATCAATCTCTCCGCCGCCAATTTCTGCTTCGTTTTCTCAATGTAATCCTCTGCCTCTTTGTCTACAGTTCCGTCATTAAATTTGACAGAGCTCTTGACTGTCTCAGCAGCCGCTAGTTTAGGACTAATTTTAGCTGCATCACTAACTTTGCCTGAATCTGCTGCATGGTTTTCCCCAACTTTAGCTGCAGGCTCCATGGTGGTATGGCCTGCAGGAGATTTCTTGCTAATATCCTCGTGACTAACTTGAGAGCCCCACCCACCAAACAGGCGTGAAAGAGCTTTACATACGCCAGATTTCTTATGTCGTTGTTGCTCTCGATTGCTGTGTTGGTCAGGTGTCTCGGAGACTCGAACCCTGGCTCTTGTTGCCATTAGTGCACACAGAAATATACAGATTTTCTTCGACTCGTAATATGTTTCGGCACCTTACTGGGGCTATATATAGTGAAGAGATGGGTAGCTTAGATGATAAGCAGTTGAAATTAAATAATAATTAAATTGATTGTGCATCTAGTTGTACATTTTCATATTCCCATTCACCGAATTTATTCTTCATTTTTCTTCATTTAAGGTCACGTGTGTTTGCGCTATCTTCGTGACGATCACTCTACACGTCATCATGATCCTAGTTTGAAGAATTAAAAAGGAAATAAAACTAGGGTGAGAGAAAATCAAGTTACGCAAAGAATATTTGAGAAAGTCCGGCACGTAACTCGTGTGCCCTGTTAGGAGTTATATACATGCAAAGTTAGGAAGTATCCTTTGTCCTATGTACATAGCATTATTAATCAAAACAAAAATCAAAGGGTTGGGTGTTGATCAATGTGTCCACATTTTTAGTGAAAAATGAGTAACATTGTTGGAAACTAATTTAATTACGTTCACCATTCGAACTGCCATTAGGGGAGGAGGATAATTAGGGTAGGAGGATACAAGTAATTTGAAAGCAAGTTTGTGTATCAAATGTTTTTTTGTGAAAATCACATTCAAGTAAATTGTGTTTATGTGTTTCGAACTAGTCATTATGGTTCCGTTCATCTCCTAGATAAGATGAGAAATCTAATCAAAAACTCAACTTAAATAGATAATAAAAAATATAAAACTATAAAAAGTAAAAAATTAAATAACAATAGTATAATTATTATTATTTATTTAATTTGTTATATTCAAATCTTAAAAATAAAATAAAATATATATAAAATAATAATAATAATAAATAAATAAATAATATATATATGTGTGTGTGTGTGTGAGATTCGAATGTAATTCAATATCTATATTAAGAAAAATAAAAATAAAAATATGAAACTAAAAATTAATATAAATAAATAAATAACGGAATTAAAAATAAATAATAATAATAATAATAATGATAATGATAAATAAATAAATAGATAAATAATAAGAATAAGGAACCAAAATCAAAAAATGAATACGAGACGAGACGGGAGGAAAAGATGACCCGAGGAAGAACAGAAAGGAAGAAACCCAATAACTAAGAATGAAGAGAAGGGTTCTAGCATCTGCTCACACTCCACCCATCATCCCTGTTAAGGTTGACCAGCCTCTTTTCGATTTCAAAGACCTCCCTCAACTTTCGGTGGTGGAAATGGTCCACCCTCGTAATAACCTCAACATCTTCAATGAAAATGTGATGCTTTGTCTTTTCAGCATGCTCTGCTAAGGCAAAGGAGCGAGATCTATTATGCCTTAGGTCAGCAGCATGTTCATGAATTCTTTGATTGATGAATCGACCAGTTTCACCAATGTAAAGTGTCCCACAGGAGCACGATATCAGGTAAACAACCCTACCATCCTTAGGGAAAATCGGGTCCTTAACCAATATAAGCGAACTCCGAATGGTGTGGAGGGGCTTGAAGGTTGAAGAAACATTATGTCTCCTTAAGATCCTAGCAATCTTATTAGTTGCTCCTTGGATAAAAGGCAGGTGAACTCCATATGACCTATCACAATTATGATTTTTAACCCTAGGAACTTTTTAAGCTTTTTGGAAATCTTTAAGACATTAAACATTGCTATAACCATTTCTAAGGAAAAAATTAAGGAGATGAGATTTATCACCTTCAATTTGGTGCTCATAAGCAATTCTAAAGGCTCAAGTGGCTAAGGTACTGAGAACCCCTAACTTTTGAGCAGGGAAATGATGAGAGTCCGCATGTAAATACTGCTCGGTGTGCATCTTCTGTCTAAAGACTTGATGAGAGAAATGGCCTTCTTCATTCCTATTAATAAGGACATCAAGAAAAGGAAGGCTACCATCCACTTTGAATTCCATGGTAAACTTAATGGAGTCAAACTGATCATTGAGATGACGGAAGAAAAGGTCCAATTTATCTTTTCCATGTGGCCACACCACACAGGTGTCATCAACAAACCGTTTCCAAAGCCTAGGTTGAAAAAGGGACGAGGAAAGGGCTCTTGATTCAAAGTCTTCCATGAAAATATTAGCCACTACTGCGGATAGGGGGGAACCCATGGCCACACCACAAGTTTGTTCAAAGAATTCACCCTCAAAACTGAAGAAGGTCGAGGCAAGACAGATCTCAACTAGATGAGCAGTATCAGGATCTGTGACTCAAGGAATGAAATCAATAACTTCACTAATGAATTCGAGGTGGATGGTGGCCTTCCCTTTCTTGATGTCCTTATTACTAGGAATGAAGAAGGCTCTTTCTCTCATCAAGTTTTTAGAAAGAAGACACACACTGAGAAATATTTACATGCGGGCTCTCATCATTTCCCTGCTCAAAATTTAGGGGTTCTCTGTACCTTAGCCACTTGAGCCTTTAGAATTTTTGATGAGCACCACCTTGAAGGTGAGAAATCTAATCTCCTTAATGTTTTCCTTAGAAATGGTTATAGCAAGGTTCAATGTCTTAGAGCTTTCCAAAAAGCTGAAAAAGGTCCTAGGGTTAAAAATGATAATTGTGATAGGTCATCTGGAGTTCACCTGCCTTTTATCCAAGGAACGACTGATAAGATCACTAAGATCCTAAGGAGACATAATGTTTCTTCAACCTTCAAGCCCCTCCGCACCATTCGGAGTTCGCTTAGATCGGTTAAGGACCTGATTTTCCATATGGATGGTAAGGGTGGTTACTTGATTTCATGCTCCTATGGGACACCTTACATTGGTGAAACTGGTCGAACAATTAGTCAAAGAATTCATGAACATTCTTCTAACCTAAGGCATAATAGATCTCGCTCCTCTGCCTTAGCAGAGCATGCTGAAAAAACAAAGAATCACATTTGCATTGAATATGTTGAGGTTATTGCGAGGATGGACCATTTCCACCACCGAAAGTTGAGGGAAGCCCTTGAAATCGAAAAGAGGCCAGTCAACCTTAATAGGGATGATGGGTGGAGTGTGAGCATATGCTTGATCCCTACGCTTCATTCTTAGTTATTGGGTTTGTTCCTTCTGTTCTTCCTCGGGTCGTCTTTTCCTCCCTTCTGATCCTGTATTCCTTTTTTTGTTTTTCGTTCCTTATTATTATTATTTATCTATTTATTTAATTTTTAGTTTCATATATATTATTTTTATTATTATATATATATAGATATATATAATTTTACATATATTAAGATTTGAATATAAAAAATTAAGTAAACAATTATTATTATTATTAAACGATTATTATTTAATTTTTTACTTTTTATATTTTTTATAGTTAAACTAGCAGTTATTCTACAACGCTTAATTGGAGCTTTATTATCTATTTAAGTTGAGTCCTAGATCAGATTTCTCATCTTGTCCTAACCATGAACCACACTGGCTCGATCACGCATGACACAATTTACTCGAAGGTGATCTTCACTGAAAGATTTGATACATAATTTATGGATCACACAAGCCGAATTCCTAATTCTAACTTGTGTTCAAATATATGGATACATCACCATACAACAAGTCTCATCACTAATATAAAAACAAATTAAGTCCCATCACCAACTCTAATTTTTTGGATTTTTGGTATTTAGAATCGATTTTTTAAAGCTTTTCAAAAGTATAATTTATTTTGTCACATTAATTTTTAAGCATTATTAAATTTGATAAATACAATAAAATATATTTATTTTTATTAAAATTTATAATATTGAATAAAAAATATTAAAATTTAATATTTATTTTTATATATTGATTTCTTATAATATTTTATTTACAATACTTATAATAATAATGATAATAATAATTTATGCGTATTTTTAAATGTTGTTTAATGACATATTTATGAAAGTATAATATTTTGTAATGAAATGTGAAAATATAAATTTAATATTTTATATATTTATTTGAAAATAAATTCAAAAAATTTTATATATACTTTGGGAAAATTAATATATAATAAGAAAATATGTTTTTTTATTGATATTTTTATGTTAATATATTAACATTATTTAATATAAGAAATTTATATTAAACTAGATGTTAGTAAGGGAAAAAAAAATAACCATAATTAAAAAAAAAGTAGTAGTGATTTTTTTTGGAATTATTTGATCATTTTTTTTATTTTTGTTAGATTTGAAAAACTAATATTTAGAATTACTTTGTATACATTTTTGTGCTTCTAATAAATAATAATATTATATATTTATTTTAAAACGAATTCAAAAAAACTTATATATAGTTTCTGAAATTCAATATATAATAAAGAAATATGTTTTTTTTTTTTTTTTATTGATAGTTTTTTGAAAATATTATCATTATTTAATATAAGAAATTTATATTGAGCTAAATGTTAGTAATTTTTCATTTTAACATCTAACTTATTATTGTATGAATAATGGAAAAAAAAATTATAAGCACAATAACAATAATAATAATAAGAGTTGTAATGATTTTTTTTTAATTATTTCTTATTTTTATTAGATTTGAGAAAATAATAGTTTAAATCACATTGTATATATATTTTATGCTTTTTAACAAACAATTTTATTTTGTTTAATAATTTAATTAAATGAAAAAGAGAAATACCTTTTGAAAAAGTACAAATTTATTTATTTATTTAAATTTTATATAATTGATTTTCTTAACCATCATAAAAATTTGTATTACATTTAAAACAAAAGAAAAATGTAATATTCCTCTTGAAAGTTAAATGCAAAATTAAAATTAAAATCCATTCACATCAAGTTCGCGAGCCAAGTAGATAGAGATAAATGGATTTCATCCCATCCAATTTAAAAAGAGAATATTCTAATATAAAAAGCATAATATTATAATATATTTTTATATTGAGAAAAATATTAAAATTTATATATAATTTTTTATTATATTATATTTTCAATTATTTATGTGAAACATCTTTTTTATTATATTATATTTTTAATAATTTATATAAAACATTTTTAATAAAAAAAATTATTTATAAATTATGTAGTACCTTTTATTCATTTATCTAACCAGTTATAATTAAATATCATGCGATAATTGAATATTTATCTTGCTACTTTACCGTTTTATTTTATTTAATAAACTAGAATAACATAATATTCGGAATGAAAAATAACCTAAATTAAAAATTTTAATATTTGCCGATGTTTTCTTATCAATTAAGATATCGTAGGTGTATTGACATCAAGTTACGTAAAGAATAATGGAGAAAACTCTAGCTCATAACTCGTTTATCTCAGTGGATAGGTATTATTTTAGATATTCTTATGAAGGAATATATTTGAAGTGTTAGATTTCCTTTCAAATCTAATAATATATTGGAAAGTGTTTCTCTCTTCTGTTAACTTCCAGCACTATTCTAGATGAGCTAAGGAGCAATTCATTTTCATTTGCATGTTTTATTTTTTTCTTTCTTAGAACAACATTTTTTTTCTAAGTTGTTGGTTCGTGTAGAACATTAAACAGATGTGAATTAGTACACTGTTTGATACAGGTTATCTAATAATTTTAAGTATATTATTAATGATAATTAAAAAAAGAAACTCATATTGGATGGATAGTATTTTTTCATTAACCTGATTCATCTTTTTGCAATTTTTCCATTAAATTTTTATACTCTTCTGGTAGTAGATCATAAATAATCATATCGAGTTTCGTCATTTTATGGCTCTGCATGATACACAGTAAACAATAAATATTAGTTAAAGTTACATATAGTTCAAAAATAATATTTTTTATAAAGAATTTACAAAGAACTTGCATTTTTTTTCTTTTCTTGATGTGTTAACAGTATTTTTGTTACTTGATATCTTGTCAATCATTTCTTTATCAATCTGAAATTTGTAGCATATCATTCATTAATATATTTATAAATAAATTCTCAACGTTTCAGGTAGAAAATAAATCTCGAGACACCGGTGTGTCTTTCATGAACTTCGCACCACTTCCAGTGCATGGATATATTAACAACACACCGCAAAACAATATAATACACCGTACGGTGTGTTCGATATTATAAACGCACCGCAAAAATGGTGTGATATACCGTACGGTGCTTTCCTAGTTAAAGAGAGCACCAGTGCCCTATTTTAGATTTGGCGCACGGATTTAAAAAAATGTTTTCAATTTTTTATGACGTAGAACTTGCGCGGTGCATTGTAATAATACAGAGCACCATTGCGGTGGCGTATGTAGGGTGCACCGATAAAGACAAAAATCCATTTTTTCATAGATTCACGCAATGGCCGAATGGATTGGGATCCGACTCTGCAAGTCGTCCCGTGGGTTTGACGTTAATATAAAATGAAAAACCCTAATTTTGAAATCACAGAAACAGGGAGAAGAAAGGGAAAACACAAAAAATGAAGGGTTCAGGGTAAAAATGGATAAAACTACAAGAAAAAAAAGAAAAGAAAAAAAAGAAAAAAAAAAAAAAAAGTAAAAAAAAAGAATTAAATTTAATCACGAAATGGTTTGAAATTCTATGATAAAGGGCTTGAGTCACTAGAGTTTTTGTTTCTGATTGTCTGAATACTTCTGTTCGAATTTATTTCTTCATCCACAGTGCCCTCGTAATCTTTTGCTCCAGGTCTATCTCCTGCATAAATCTGACTGAAAATTTTTAGCAAAAATAGTGAAATAATGAAAAGTGTTTAGTATTTAAAGAATTATTTTATTAAATTAGATTTTCGAAAATATTTTGCCGCGGATTTTTCAAATTGTCGCTTTTTTTAACTTAAACAAAATAAATTTGCATTTTTGTATTTGTGTTTATTCGTTTCCGGTGCGCGGAAATGTGACGCATCGGTGCATTGTATTAATACGCCGCATCGAAGCCTGTTAGGATGAGAAGCGCACCGTACATTTTAAAGTTTTTTTTTTTTTTTTAACAGTAAGATCATAATAAAATAATGATAATTATAAAGTACATGAATTTATTTTCATTATTTCCTAAACTTTATATATGTAAAATCATAATAAAATAATAATAATTATAAAGTACATGAATTTATTTTCATTATTTTTTAAACTTTATGTTACAAAAATTCGTATTATTCTAGATTTGTTATTTCACAATTATTTTCAAATTTACAAATTTAAATATTTTAATAAAATCATTTCACATTAATAAAATTAAATTTTTCACATTAATAGAATTAAAATTTTACAAATTAAAATTTTATATACAATTACATTAATTAAAATTACAATTAAAATTTTACATTAATTTCACATATATGAATTACTATTAGAATTAAAATTACAGTTTTAATTTTACATACAAATACATTTACAATTTTACATATAATTACAATTACAATTTTACAAATATTTTACAAACAATTCAATTAAAATTACAGTTACAAATACAATTACATTTACAATTTTTCTTATATACGATTACAATCATTTCAAAATAAATTAAATATTGCAATTACAAATAAAATTTTACATTAATAAATATTTTACATACAATTACACTTAAAATTACAATTAGTACAAATACAAATACAATTTTACAATTTTACATAGAATTAAAATTTAAATTACAATTACATTCACGACATAATATTTAATAAATATCATTGTCATTTAATAATATTAAATTAATTAATAAACATCATCACGATCATGATAAGCATCGTACAAACATCATATTCGACTAATAAACACATTCAATTAATATCAGATTAACATTATATATTAGCATCATCAAAACACAAACATCAAATATACATCTCAATATAATGTCAAATAACTCATGCGCCTATCAAATATACACATCTATCTGCAAGCTAAACATTAAATGAACATATCTAACATGACTAACAATATGCGCCACATCATGATGATCATCAACATGAAAATTAAGTACAACTGCAACATGAACATAAAATACATGGACCATATATATATATATATATAACTGAATAATGTTAAAAATATACAACTGTAATATAAATGTCATGGATCAAGTGTTGGTTGTAGTATAACAACATCATTAACACTACTACAAGTGGATGCGGCCTGTTCAGTAAAGCTGGGTGCAACCTCGACAGTCGATGGTCAACTAGCCTGCTCATGATCATGATGATCACTAGTACTGATGGATGCGTCCGCTGGTGGTAGTACAACATGATCAATATGAGGCACAGTAGTAGTGGAGGCCTGCTCAGTCAATAGTACTGCAGCCTCGGCGGTCGATGGTCCAGCCTGCTCATGATGATCGTGACTAGTACTCATGATGGATGCTGCAGGCTGCTGACTAGATGTGGCCAATGGTCCAGCCTCATCTCCATGATGACTAGTGTCAGATGCTGCCAGTGGAGCCTCATGATGATCATCAGGCATGCCGTGAGGTGAACGATCACAAGATGCATCTGAGTTGCTGCTAACAGACTGTCCATCACGTGTTGTAGCTCGAATACGCTTATAGCTACAGACAATCCTCCTTAATCGCAATCATCTCCTAATCGTAATCATCAGGATCGACACTTGGATCATGTGGTGGATCCGGCATCTCATCGCCAACAATAGAGCCCATGTATGCAAAATATATACAAGTACACAACAATAATTAGACAATTTCATTACATAATTTAATAAAAACAAGTTAAAGAACATGTTAGAATAAATATAAATAAAACACTAATATTACCTCTATCATCTGGCGGCTCATAAGGAGTGAAGAGGATATTGGGACACCCTCACTAATCTAGTCTAGCATAAGGACATGGGACCATAATGAAGGGATGCCGCCCGCAAACACTTGCTAGTAATTCTAGCGAATCATGTGATATCCTCGCTGGAAACATAGTGTCTCCCCTCTTGGGCATCATCTGCCCCCACATGCGCATCCGGGCCTCGAACATCGGCCTACGAGGCTTTCGAACAAGACTAGGTCTCATCTCTAGAAATCTCTCAAAAAATAAACAAAACAGCTCTAAAGCAAAAGGGAAGTTGACCCTCCCTTGTGCATGAACACAACATCTATCGCAGGCCATACAAAATTGTCGCAAAAAAATGGCAGACCACTGGACAAGTCGTGGCTGTTGTACTAAAGAATCAACGTAACATAAAAGCGAGCAACTAATGCGTTGCCCGCCACTGTTGTTGTGCGAAACGATCGAAGCGATAATAGAGAAGCACTGCACGTCCTGTCTACCAAAAGCACCTATACATAACTGACCTCCAAGTACCTGAAACTCTGAAGGAGACAATACATGTGCTCCAATGTATCTCTGGGAGTAAACTAACTGACTCCCTGCTACACAACCAGCTGGCACGTCTGGGAATGAGGGAAAATCCACCCCTCTCCTCAATAGTCCTGTAATAAAATAAATGTCCTCCTCAGTGGGTGTGTACCACTGGTCAGGACCAACCTGAAAAGCCTGTCGGTGGGAATTCCACCTACCGATAAGATGTTTCAAAAGAACATTATGGGCCTTTAGGCCGGAAATAGCCTCCTCATAGTACTTGAGGAGGCCTACCTGCATAAGGATCTCCCAGGTATCTGCAGTAATAGGGCGAGGGCATCCATCTCTCTCCCTCTCTCTCGCCTCCCATTGGTGAATCATGTAATATTGTTCTGCTTGTTGTTGTTGTTGTTGCTCCTATTCTCTCTGAATCATTGCTATATTAAATATTTTTTTTTAATTAAAACATAAATATATTTATAAAATCCCCTTCCCCTTTCTTAAAACCCCATTTCCACTCTTAGAAGACATTTTCCCTGGCAAAATACCACTTTCCCTTCCTAAAACCCCTTTCCCTAGTTAAAAAACACATTTTCCTTTGAAAAAGTAATTTCCCTTTACCAATTCATTTTTTCCAGTTAAAACACACCAAAATCCACTTATCCTAAGTTTTAAATGTTTAATAATATCGGGACCCACTTCAAAAAATTCATCCCCAATATCATCCCTAGAATATTTCTAACATCCTGACCCCATGTAATATATTTTAATATGTTATTACTCCCTGCTTTACATATTTCATTAACCACCCATTCATATTGACCCCTTTTCAATATATATAAAACCCTTCCACTATATAACCCGCTTTATTATATTAATTCCCTACTTATTATATATCTCGGGTCCCAATTTCTTTTAAAACCCCAATTCATATAATCTCCTCCCTGCCAACCCATTATACCCCTTCACGTATATAACCGGAGTCCCACTTATTTGAAACTCTAACAGTTTTTCAACCATCCGATCTCTGTTGTCATATCCAACAGCTCCCACGCCCTTTCATGTTCCTCAATAGTCCAAAGGTTAATGCCACTAGGGGTTGCAAAATGGGTGGTTTCTCACCCCCTCCCCCTGCCACGTGTCATTCCACTATGCTATCGCACCCCCCAGAGAAAAATAGTCGAACCACTTTCAACCCGTGTGATAGAACATTCACGAAACCACTCCTGCACCCTTCGAGAGACCACAAAGTTTTTGAAATATGTAATTGTGCTATTTCCATTTATTTTATCGTCTTTATTTGAATTACGAAAATAAAAAGCTAGTTCTAAGCATAATTGAAACCGCACTATAGTTCAGACTCGTTTCACAGACTTCACCATTCCCTGAAGCCATTATCCCTTCTCTACAAAATTGTGTTTCATTAACTATTGTTTTATTGTTGCAGGTATTTAAACAGTAATCATGAGATTGGATAAACAATTTCATACTAGTTCCAAACTTGTTTACTTTAAAAAAACTCCTAGGTTATGGATTCGAATGGTTTTCCTCAATGGAAGATTATTTACAGCAACAGAGAAGAAGGAAACAATTTACACAGTATAGGTTAAAACAAAGATGAGAACAGTTACACCAGAAATAGTGAAATTCCTATAAAGCACTCTCCATAACACATTTTTACCTTGCATGAAGATTAAACATGTCTTTTAGTAAAATCCACTTTTAATAAAGACATAAAAGTAGGATAAAAGTTACCACATGATGATGAAAATAAATATTCCAGATGATGTGATTTACTGTAACAAGTAAAAGTAAAACAAGTAAAAGAGCAGTCAGGTTAAAGGTGAAAACAAAGCAGTCATGGTAAAAGAGAAACAGGTAAAACAGTAAAGAGACCAGGTAGATAAAGCAATAACAGAGTTTAAAGATGAAGACAATGAAAAACATGCAACGTAAATGACACTCAACAGATCAAAGGCAACGAGCATCAAAGCAACATCCAGAGAGATAAAGCAGCAAAATATCAAAGAAAGAAAATAGAAAACCAATAAACAGGGACAAATTACATTTAGTTACATAGGTGTCTCTATCTTCTTGCATGAAGATATTTTATTTCCCTTCAATAATTCCTAAATCAGTTTTAGGATATTTTGTATTAGTTTTTGTATAAATACTTCATATTTCAAAGTATTAAGTGTGGATTCATGAACATTTCTATAGTTGTAATTGATCTAAATACCTGAGGTTTTATTGTACCATTTTCAAGTCAACATATAGGAAAAGTAATAAATGCATTGCATTACAGGATTCATGTGTTGAGATACTTCAGCGAAGTATCTTTCAATTATTCAATTGTTATTTTCATATGTATTCCATAAACTTGCATGTTTTTCCAAATTTAAATGTTATAACATGAATATTATTGCAGAAATTGTTTAAGTACACTCTGTTTTGAACTGTTATTCATTTTAATGTTTTCTTCCGATATCTGGATCCAAGAATCGTTAATTTCTCTCCCATCCCGATTGACCTCTTTCACCTTCCTTCATTATATGGTTTAAGGAATCCTTAACTGCTCCATGATCCCGATTGAAAACCACTTCACCATCCAGCTTAAAGATCTGATTTGCTCAGCTACCTTGCCCTGTGAACACTTCCTTTAGAACTTAGATGCATTGACTCCATATCCCAATGAAAATAGACATACATCTATCCATATAAATCAGTAATTCCATGACCAAACCAAAATAAAACCCAATCAATCTTACATAACTAGCCTAAAATTAATTAAAAACCAACAAAGTTAAATCATAAAGAGAGAGTCCTCTTTGAGCATTAGGAAGGCTAGATCCTGATTTGAAAAGTAGGTTGATAGTTACCTCTAATATTTCTTTAAACAAAACATAACAATCCTAGGAATTATTGGAGTGATAACAGTTTCCTTGCTAATTTCGGCATGCATGGTGTATGCATGTCATTTCTTAGTCATGATTTATCATTGGCATGTATGTTTTCTTGGATTGATAGTGGATTTCCATAG
Source organism: Pinus albicaulis (assembly GCA_034641835.2). Taxonomy (NCBI): domain Eukaryota; kingdom Viridiplantae; phylum Streptophyta; class Pinopsida; order Pinales; family Pinaceae; genus Pinus; species Pinus albicaulis. The sequence goes on along the minus strand of CM076570.1, from coordinate 1,281,906,599 downwards.
CCTTTCCATTTCACATGGTGTTGTGGGTTCATTTCATTGTTTGTTTTCTAGTTAGTTATCATGTTCCTTTAGCTGCAGGTTGAGTTACTAGTTCCTGGAGTCTTGGTTGGAAAAATTCTCTGGAGCCTGACGGACGGTTGTGGGTTGAGTTAATAGTCCTGGAGCCTTGGTTGGAAAAACACCCTGGAGCCCTAGATGTTTTGAGTTACTAGTCCTGGAGTCTTGGCTGGACAAACACTCCTAAGCTCATAAACACTTGGGGTTGAGTTACTAGTATTGGAGCCTTGGTTGGAACAAACATTCTGGAGCCTTGGAAAACTTGGGTAGAGACTAATCTAGTGATAGTTGTGATTTCTGACCGTGAGGTGGTGTCACTAGTTGATGGTTGAGGTGGTTTGGCCTCTGTAAGTTCACATTTGGTTTTGTTGGATTTGGTTTATGAGAACCCACATTCATGTTTGAACTATATTATGGGTTTGGTTATATGAAGATATATTGGCTCGACCATGTATATGGTTAGGTGGAACTTAGAAGTCCCAGACTTGGTTGTATTTTTCTTATGGTAATAATAGTTTGTTTCCTCTTGTATTGATGAATAAATAGACTTGTTATTATGTGGCTTTTATGGTGGTTATGTGCTTGTCATTTCTATTGCTTATATGCTAGTTATGACTCAGTTTTATGATGGTGATTATGTATGGATGATGATGTATGGCTCTCCTCATTTTTTGGTTCGTAATTGAATGAACAATGTATCTATGCCTAAATAAACTATAATAAAGTTAATGTGATGAAGCAACAATTCTTAATATCAATTCTTAGATAAGTATGAGACCCTTATTCTCAAATCTATTATCTAAACATATATTTTACATATTTTTGACATGTTTGATGAATTTATTGTCATGGCTAGTAGGGGCCCAATCAATTCCTTGTTCAAATGTTTTCTTTTGCATCATTGTTTCGCTATTATATTTCATTTATGAACTCGTCATTGAGTTCTTGGTAGTGCCCTCGGATTTGGGCATGAAAAAGTGGCTAAAATCTCAAGGATTTTGGTACCTTTGTGAGAAAACGTCCCTGGATGCACACACACATATGTTTTGTGAGCGTTTAGAGCCTCCCAGTTGCACCCATGCCTATAATGTGGGAGCGTCTAGAGATCAAGTAGTCTAAAACCTCAGTTGGATCTAGGGGCTAGATACTTGACTGGTTGGTTTGGCTCCTAGTAGTTTTGGTGATGATGTGGGAGTTTTGTTTGATGTGTTTCCAATGTTTGCACTTCCATAAGGTCATCAAGGAGGTTGAATTAGATCATAGTAACTCTTCATCACATGTTTACCCTGGTTGGCCAATTACTTGGGTAGATGTGGGAGGATGGTGTTAGATGATGAAATTGAGGACTGATAATAAAAGGTTTCAGTTGGAAAAACAAAATTTTATGAAATCCATATTAGATAGGAATAACCAAATAAATTTGACTATGATTCAATACAAAGGGAATAGAGAGGAGTTGCGCAGACATCGAGAAGGAAACCCAAAAATTCATGGATGTCAAGTTTTTAATGAAGAAAAATATGATAATGTTTCCCGTGGAAAGGGAACTAAGAGGAAAAAAAATGAACTACAAGGGAAGCTCCAGAAAATTGAACCTCCAACATATTATGGAGAGGTGGAGGAGGCAGCTGAAGCATGGCTAATCAATATGAACAAATACTTTCAAATATATGAATATAATGATAATCTAAAAACAAGGTTGGCAAGAGATCAACTACAAGGTAAGGCCACCTTATGGTGGGAAGAAATTAAAACGGTCCGAGGAATCGATGAGCTAGAAGTTAATTAGGAACAATTTCAGAAGCATTTTAAAGTATGATGAAAAAGAAAAATAATTTCACGAATTAAATTGGGATAACAGTCCATGGATGAGTTGATCACTAATTTTACGTCTATATTAAGATATGTTAGCTACATCTGTTAGGAGAAATACAAAGAGCAGTGGTTTACTGGCAGCCTACCCGAGTTCATGAAAGAGAGGTTGGAATTTTAAAACCCTAAGATAATGGATGAAACCATTTGAAAGGCTCAATTTGTTTACCATCAAATGATGCAAAAAGGGGATAGTACTAAGAGTTGGATAAATAAAAAAGGGTAGAAAAAAATCTTGAACACTAAGAATATGAGGGCTACTGGAATTAAAAATGGAATAAAAAAAATTTTGAATGGGCCTCCGAGTAAAAATCATCAGATTCAGTGCATATCTTATAATGAGGTTACGAATATAGAGGCATCTAGTAGACCAATGCCTAGTCAAACTCAAAAGCCTCCCTTGAAGTAATAGGGTTGTGGGGAACCTCACTATTACAAAAACTACCCCCACTGTACCAAAGCACAACCAGCTACTAACATTTAATAAGCCTCTATTGTCGTCGAGGTGGTAAGGACCATATCGAAGATTAATGCATCGTTAAAGGACGACCAAGCATAATATCAACCTGAAATGGTGGAGCTTGAATGTAAAATAGCTAACCATCGTGTTTCTATTTTGATATACCTTGGTGAAACCTTTAGTTATATCATCCCCGAAATAATCAAGTTTATGTCATATGAAAAGTGAAAAAATTATAAATCATTGGCTAGTACAACTAGCCACAGGAGCTAAGAGAAGAGTAACCACAAAGGTAGAGGATTTTTTAATTGAAATAGTTTGAAAATAGGTTAAGTAGCTAGCTTTCATATATAGAATTTCACTTTTAGGAGGAAAAATGGCCAATCACTCATTGGAACCTCGTTACCAACTGGGCAACCACATGACATCCCATCCAGCCATAAAGACAAACATACTTACAAATGCAATCGGTAGTTCTCTCTGGCTGGAGGATCTATGTGTAGTTCAAGTAAAATTTAAATATGCTACTGTTAGGCTCCTATGGCATGCTAATAGGCATGGATTGGTTCTTAAACTCCTGTGGTTGTTGTTATTGTTATTTGCAGAAACTAGATTCTCCATAGTATCATAAAATCATTGGCTAGAAAATCATTAGACCTTATTATATTGTAAGGATAAGACTATAAATTTCATTATTGATGAGGGTATTTGAAAATAAATTCAAGGTATTAGAGGGGAAGTCAAGCTATGCCCTATTTTAGCCCATCAGTTAGGCAAGTGCATTAATAAGGGTTGCAACATCTATGTTTTTCATGAGGGATATGCTTATTATAGAGATAATTTATGTACTCTGGAAAGGATACTAGTCATCCAAGAGTTTAAATATGTATTTCCAGAATAAATCCCAGGATTTCCTCCCAAGAGAAACATCGATTTTACTATAGAATTAGTTCCCATAAGTACCTCGGTATCAAAATACCCTTATAGAATGTGTATCCCTGAGTTGACAGAATTAAATATCTAGCTCCAAGAGTTATTGTACAATGCATATATTCACCCCAATGTCTCTCCCTACGGAGCCCCAATTTGTTTGTAAGAAAAAAATATGGCACTCTTCACTTGTCCATATATTGAAGGAAATTGAATATTTTAATCATTAAAAACAAGTACTCGTTGCCCAGAATTGATGACTTGTTTGATCAAGATAAGGGTGCTACTGTGTTTTGAAAAATTGACCTACGATGTGGATATCACCAAATATGAATAAAATATGAAGATATTTATAAAATAATGTTTAGGACGCTATTAACACTAATAGTTCATTTTTTTCCTTTCGAGCTCATCAATGCTCTAAGAATGTTCATGACCTTGATGAATGGTATTTTCCACCCTTGTTGGACAACTTTGTTCTCAATTTCATTGATGATATTCTAGTTTATATTAGGCATTTGGAAGAACATAAGGAAAACCTTTGGATTGTATTACAAACTTTAAGAGAAAAACAACTTTATGCTAAATTTAGAAAATGTGACTTTTATAAGGACCAAATTCAGTAATTAGAACACATCATCTCGCATGAAGGTATAGCAATGGATCAAGAGAAAATTTAAACCATCATGGAACTACTGGTTCCATGAAATGTAGCGGATATATGCTCTTTTATGGGTCTCGGCAGATATGATCATTAATTTATAGAGGGGTTCTATAAATTTTCTTACCCTATCACTTCCTTGAAAAAGAAAGGGAATAATTTTAAATGGTGGAAAGAGTGTCAAAAATTTTTTGAGCATTTGAAACAGTTACTTAGTATAGCTCCTATGTTGAAAGTTGCGGATCCGGAGAAGGAATTTACCATTTATATGGATGCTTTCTAGGAGGGTGTATGGGGGAGTCTTAATGCTCAAAGGTAAGGTGATTTATTATGAATCTCGTAAGTTAAAGGAATACGATCATAGGTACTTTTCCTATGAATTGTATCTAGCGGTTGTATTCAATGCTACGAAAGTGTGGCAACAGTATTTGTTGGGGACAATATTTCTGTTGATGGTGTATCACAGTAGGTTAACTAGTTTCTTTAAGCAGCCCAACTTGAATGCTCGTCAAGCCAGGTGGACTATGTTTCTAATCGAGTTTGACTTAGTAATCAAACATCTTAAGGGGAAGGAAAATTGTGTCGTCGATGTGTTAAGTAGAAGGTTGCATCATGTATATGATATTTCATATAGTCAAGTGGAATTTAAGTTTTCCAAGCAAGTTAAAGAATCTGCCTTGAAAGATCCTGAATATGAATATATTTTGCAGCAAGCTAAACTTGCATGAAACTCTGGGAGACAAACTCAATATGATATCAATTTCGATAATTTGATAATTTTTAAAGGGATAATGTATGTTCCTAATCAGCTATCGGTTAAATAATTTTTTTAGATGAATTCCACATAAGGCCCTATACCACTCGCCAAGATATCATAAATTATTTTCTGCAATTAAAAAATAATAATACTAGCTTAGAAAGAGAAAAGACATTGTGGAACGATTGGAAAAATTCTTAGAGTGTCAGCATGTCAAGGTGAAACACCAACACCATACTAGTTTGTTGCACCCATTACCCATTCTTGAGTGGAAATATGATATGATTACCTCAGATTTCATAAGCTCATTACCTAAATCCAAGAGATAAAATGATTATATCATGGTTAGAATGGATAAATTGAATGAAGTAGCTCATTTCATTCATGTTAAATCCACTTACCAAATAGCCCAAGTGGAAAATATATTTTTGAAGGAGATATTCAGGTTACATGGCATGCATAGAGTCACAATTTCATATCGGGATGTAAATTTCACCTCTACAATCTAGAAGGCACTGTTCACTAGATTCGGTACTCAAATTCACGATTGTACCAATTACTACCCACAAACGTATGGACAAACTAAGTGATTGAATCAAGAGATTGAGGATATCCTACGCATGCATGTGATGCAACAGCCAGGTAGGTAGGAAGATTTCCTTCATTTAGTGAATTTTTCTTATAACAAATATACCACAAGTCATTAAAAATTATCCCTTTTGAGGTAATTTATGGGAAAAGATGTAGAATACCATTTCACTCAAATAGTCCTCAGAATAAAATGATTCTAGGACCTGCGATGTTAGAAGAAATGGAAAGTACAGTGAAAAAGGTTCGACAAAATCTAAAATTTGTTCAAGATAGGCATAAGCCCTACGTTGATAAAAAAATAACTTACTGGGAATTTGAGGTGGGTGACCATGTTTATGTGTCGATTAAACCTAAAATAAGTTTCGTCAGATGGGGAATTTGTGCAAAACTAGAACCTTGATACTATGGACCCTTCCATATCTTGGAAAGAATACCGTTTCATAATGTATAATGTTTCACTTCTAAAGAAATATGTATATGTTTCCAGATACATCATAAATTGGAAATATGTATAGGTAATAAATATGCTTAAATTTTATAGAAACAAAATTTAATGAAATGAATAAAACAAACTAATGACTAAGTCGTTATTTTGACATGATGAACGAGAGAAAGAGTTTCTAGGAGAACCTTTGTGTATACTTGCCATAGAGAAATAATGTTTCAGAATTGAGCTATCATCCATGTTAAATTATAGTGGAAACACTTTAAGCCAGAGGAATACATTTGGGATGATAAATAATTTATGTAGAAGGCATATCCCCAGTGGTTTCAAGAGGAAATAAAAGAGAGAGTTTCTTGGAGAACATCTATGTATACTTAGCCATAGAGGAGTGGTTTCAAGAAGAAATAAAAGAGAGAAAGAGTTTCTAGGCGCACCTCTGTGTATACTTGACAATAGAGAAACAATGTTTTGGAATTGAGCTATCATATATTTTAAATTATAGCTGAAACACTTTAACCCAGAGGAAACCATTTGGGATGATAAAGAATTTATGTAGGAGGCCTATCCCGAGTGGTTTGAAGAGGAAATAAAAGAGATTTTCAAGAGGAAATAAAAGAGATAAACACAAGGGACAATGAGATGCGAGACCCCCAGGTGTTGTAAATATTTAGCATTTAATTTTCACTATTTTGGGGACATTGTTTTAGGAGTATTCTTGAGTTGAAATAGGGCCATTGTAAATGGCATATTTCAAACTTGCATTGTGGAAAATTTCTAGACTAGAATAAGGAGTTTTGATGTCAGTGAATGTCAGTAAATTCTAGGTTGCTGACATAACAGATAAGTATATACATGGTATTAATTTTTTTTTCAATAGAATTTTGTAAAAGATGTTAACAATATCTTGTAAATATGAGAAGTAATATGTCTTATTTTCAAAGAAAATATATGTTATTTCTGTGTTGATATCTAGGCAGAAATGTTAAGACATGTACAAAAGTATGAAATGTTCATATATTTTGCGAAAAGATAAATCATGAATAGAGTCTGTGAGTCTGTCTTGTGTTTCTTCTCAAAGAAAGTCAATTGAAAAAAAAATATATATCTCTTCTGTAGCTAAACATTCAACACTCAAAGAAGGGAAATAATTGACACTAAAATGACTCTTAATCAACCAAGTTTTATTTTATAGCCACAGAAGCTTAAGACATTTACGGTGCCCAAGGCATAAAACAAAATAATATTGATAACACTTCTTCCTGAAATAACAAATGTGCATTTGATATTTTACAAGTAAACCAATATACTGAAGGTTACAATTGAGGTCGAGAAAATGCATTTCTTCACAAATTTTCAGATTTCTTCTATAAAATGCAAAAGCACCTTAAAGTTAAATCACAGATTTACATACCAACGTTGAACAAACAATAAAATTATTATATGATGCTTTGTAGCGAACAAAATGAAATTCTATGACAGAGTAAGGAGGTAGTTAGGACCTCTACCCAGATTTACTCTTCTTGTCCAGTGATCTGCTGATAGCCCGAGGAGTGGTTATGGATAAAGAAGCTCTTCCGAATGAAACATAGTGTCTAGGGCCTCTAGAAGATGAAATTTAAAGAACGAATTAGAGGCAAGTTAAAAGTATGAGAGTGGTCAAATTCTTTAAATTATTTTCTAAAAAGAAATTGAACCATAAACTTGTGTAACTAAGAGTGTAAAATCAAGTCACGAGGCACCCAAAAAATTCTACAGGATACTGTCATGCACAACTTCTTTACAAGAAGGTGTTTCCATGATAAAAGTAGAGAAAGAACAATAAAACTATTCACCTTATGTCAAAAATATGGTTAAATTACAACATTACAATTCAAATAAAAAGGAAGACCTCCATAAAAACCATTAACAAGAGCGATACACGGAATTGAATGGACTTGGTTATACTCGCTTCATGGGTGAAGAAGATATACCCAACGAAGTGTTTCAAACTATACCACAATAACTAAGCCATATCATGATAGAAGGTAACCATCACAAATGACATCCAATCCATAAATACAACTGTACAAAGGAATTCGAAGGGAAAAACGGTCCAAAGTAAGTAGTTCTTAGTTCGTAGATAGCAACAAAAATATACAAGAAAGGGAACACAAGTCTTGACCCAATTTAGAGAACAACCGAGAAGTAATATTGTAATTTAACATTCAAATACACATTAGCAACTTTTAGATTGCGCGGTGAAACCCTCAGTTTAATTCTTTGACAAAATCTCATAACAAAAACCCTTGAAGAAGGGCAATACAACAAGAAGCACTTGTAGTTCGAAAACCATGTTGCAGTAGCATGCAAAACAATTTTCCCATATCGCATATGCACTGGTAACAAGACTGCATACAAAGTAAACCCCAACTTAACATAGAATCTGAAACGTTATTGTTAAACATAGGCATAAGACATAGGAAAATCAACATAATACCTATAAATGTTTGAACAAGAGGAAAAAACCTTGTATCTGCAATCATAAGAATTTGTAACTAAGAAGTTGTTAGATACATAAATTAAAAACATAAATGGTAGACTAGCAGGAAAAAAAGTAATTTAGAGAGTCTAGTTATGAATAGGTTGGTATAAAGAGATCAGGGCCTGGTTAAACCATTGAGAGATAGTAGAAAATGTTGCATTGCAAAATATTAGTAACATTAAAAATATTGTTACTCTTAAGTTTAAAGAGAAAATGTGGTGTGAGGAAGATTAAGATGCTAAAAGAAAATTAATATATTATAAGGAGGTCATGAACCATACTCTAGAAGTTCAAAAGTATCTCTTTGTTTTAACTAGCTTAAAGAAAAAAAATTAATATAGCCAAAAATAATAACGAACTCTCATGGCTAAAAGAAAATTAAGATATTATAAGGAGGTCATGAACCATACTCTAGAAGTTCAAAAGTATCTCTTTGTTTTAACTAGCTTAAAGAGAAAAAATTAATATAGCCAAAAATAATAACGAACTCTCATGAGCTCCACAGTGGATAAAATATACACATAATTGAAAAAGAAGGAGTTGTATCTCACAGGTGAGTACTGCACCTGGAGACTACACTCAGACCTGAGATATCACTCTCGTACACTCTACATTCATGAATGAAAGATTACATCATTAAGTACAATACTAGAAATTAGGAAGTTGCAACCAAACCCCTAAACTCTAGGAACAAATCCTAAACTAAGGAGATACGTTACAACTTGTGTAACCTTTTCTCCATTAATACAAAATAATATAATTATTTTCAACTCCCCCCCTTAATGGAGAAAGGATTGTCCTAAACTCCTAGCATCCTTCTAAACAATTCAAACTTCACACGTGCAAGAGGCTTTGTAAAAATATCAGCCATATTGTCACAAGTTTTACAATACTCAACAAAGATTTCTTTGGACTGTAGTTTCTCTCTAACAAAATGAAACTGAGTGTCTATATGTTTGGTGTTTTTATGAAATATTGGATTTTATGCTAATTTAATAGTGCTCTGGTTGTCGCTTTTGATGGAAGTAGATTTATTCTGTTCTTCTCCTGCATCATTGAGAATCCTTCTCAACCAGATCACTTCACACGTTGCTGCACACAATGCTTGATACTCAGCTTCACATGAAGACAGTGCTACAGTACTTTGCTTCTTGCTGCTCCATGCTATGACCCCGGATCCTATGCTGAATGCGTAACCTGTGATAGAACTTCGATCATTCAGGTTACCTGCCCAGTCTGAATCTGAAAAACCTGCTAGAATAACATCAGATGTGTCAGTGTATAAAATGCCATAATTAACAGTACAACAAAGATACCTCAACACGCTTTTTGCTGCTACCTAGTGACTTTTAAGCGGTTTTGACATGAATTAGCTCAACACACTAACAGAGTATGCCAAGTATGGTCTGGTTGTTGTGAGATATATCAAACTCCCAACCAACTGTCTGTACATGGTGGCATCCACCTCCTTAGTGCCATCGTCACTGCACAACTTCGAATTCTGCTGCAAAGGTGTCGGTGCTGACCTACACTGATCCATGCCAAACTTTTCCAATAGATTTCTAGCATACTTCCCTTGAGTAAGAAAATTTTTCCCAGTATCTCTCCATACTTCTAATCCCAGACAATATTGGAGACTTCCGATATCTTTCATTTCAAAAACTTGTGCCATCTGCCTTTTGATTTCTTTGATTAAATTATCTACATTTCCTATTATAATCATTTCATCTACATATAAAGAAATCAAAATAATCCGCCCCTGCTTGTCATTTAAACTTTTATGAAAACCATGCTCTAAAAAGAAAGAATCAACCTTTTCGTACCAAGACCTGGGTGCTTGCTTTAAGCCATATAGCGCCTTTTTCAATCTGCAAACAAGATGTTCTTGCCCCTGGTTTACAAACCCTTCTGGTTGTACTAAGTAAATTTCCTCTTTTAATTCACCATTTAAAAATGCAGATTTGACATCAAGCTGGTGTAGTTACCAATTATATTTAGTTGCTAGAGAGATAAGAATTCTGATAGTATTTAACTTTGCTACAGGTGCAAAGGTATCATCAAAATCTATGCCTTCTTACTGTGAATATCCCTTTACAACCAGCCTAGCTTTTAGTTTTTCAATACTTCCATCTACATTCATTTTTGGTTTAAACAACCATTTACATCCTATAGGTGTTTTATTCTTAGGTTGTTCAACTAAATCCCAAATGTTATTTCTAAGAATAGATTCTATCTCTTCATTCATAGCAGCCCTCCATTCCTCAAATTGACTAGCTTCCTTGTAATTGGTGGGCTCTACAATGTTCAAAATATTTGACATCAAAGCATATTCTTTCAATCTTAATGGTTTTTGAGTCTTCCTACCTGATCTCCTTGGTAGGGGACTAACCTCAAATTTGTTTTCTTCAGATCTAATTGGGCTTTCATTATCACCTTCTTCTTGTTCTTCTTTCTGCTCCTGTTTCTGCTCCTGCTCCTGCTCTCTTTCATCCTCGCTGCCTTCATCCATCAACAATGGAATGTGCCAATCAACATCAATGTCATCTTTCCCTTCTTGAGCATGTTCATGAAACACTACATCCCTGCTTCCAAATATATTACGAGACTGAGGATTGAACAACTTATATGCTTTAAATTCTGTGCCATAGCCAACAAAGATGCATTTAACAGCTTTAGGATCTAATTTCTTCCTATCATCTTTGGGTATATGGACAAATTCTTTTGACCCAAATACTCTTAGATGATTTACTGCTGGTTTGAGTCCATATAGAGCTTCAAAAGGAGTTTTGAAGCCAAGATACCTGGTAGGATTTCTGTTCTTTAAATATACAGCAGTATTAATAGCCTCTCCCCAAAAACTATTAGATAGACCCTTACCTTGTAACATGCTCCTTGCGCACTCCACTAAGGTTCTATTTTGCGCTCTGCCACTCCATTGTGCTGTGGTGTGTGTGGCACTGTAAACTACTGAACAATCCTATGAGATTTGCAGAATTTCATGAACTCCCCTAACTTGTATTCTCCCCCTTGATCAGACCGGAGAATTTTTATACTTTTTCCAAACTGTTTTTCAACCAAGGTTTTAAACTCTATAAAGCACTGGAAAGTCTGACTTTTTCTACTCAGAAAATAAACCCATGAATATCTAGTGTAGTCATCAGTAAATAACAGAAAGTAATATGCTCCACCTAGTGACCTTGTCTGCATAGGTCCGCATATATCTATGTACACTAGTTCTAAAATATCTGTTTCCTTCCTTCTATCATGCACAAGAAACTGTTCTCTGTGCATTTTACCTAAGGCACATCCATCACAATTTAACTGAGTATTATGAAAGATAGGGAGTCCCTCAACCATACCTTTTCTCTGCAATAGCATGAGGTCCTGAAAATTCAAATGACCAAATCTCTGATGCCAAATTTGTTCGGCTGTCGATCCACCTGCAACCATGGCTCGCTATGGTATACTCTTTACATCCAACGTGTATAGGCTTCCAACACGCACACCTATTGCAACAATTTATTTCCTAAAATCCTTTATGACATAATAAGTCTTGAAGAACTCGACTTGCATATCTTGATCAGTTATCATGGATACAAATATCAGATTTTTCTTAATTCCAAGTACATATAAAACATTCTTAAGATGACTGATTTTACCATATGGTAGTTTTACTGGAATATCCCCATGGCCTCTAATCTCGTATCCACTATCATCTCCTAAATAAATTTTTGATCCATATGTACTTTCTTCAATATTTTCAGAAAATTCATTTTTACCTGTCATGTGAGAGGATGCACCGGAATCGACATACCAGATGTCGTCCTCATTAGATGCTGAAAGGGCACAGTTAACTGTGAACAGTCGAAATTCATGACTGAAATCTTCATCTTCTTCAAAATATTCTTCAACAAAATATCCTCTGTGCTTCACCATCGCCAACCTTTTCTTTGCATCATCTGCCTGCTTCTTAAAGCATTCATTCTGTATATGACCTTTCCTTCCACAATAATAACATTTCTTTACAGGCTGATTTACAGACATACCTTTGTACGGACTCTTTTGCGATATATCTCCTTTCTGCTGTAGTTGCAACTGTGATTGCTGTTGTGGCTGCTTCCCTCTGAATTCTCGTTGTTTCGCCATCATATCAAGATCATCGCTCTGGGGTTTCAAATTCTGTCGTTGCTCCTCCTCTTGCAGCAAGATCCCTGTCAAATCTTCAAATGTAGGCGCTTTTTCCCTTACCGCCAATCCAGTGATGAACATTTGATATTCATCTCTCATCCCGTTCAGTGTGATTGTGACGAGATCTGAGTCTGACACCTTCTCCCTGATGTCCCCCAATCTGTCTTTCTCATATTTAATTCACGCAATGAATGCAGCAGTAGTCTCACTTTCGTCCATCTTCATTGAAAACAACTTGCTTTTGACTGCCATAATTTGACTTGTGTTCTGGGTCTGATACAGACTTTTGATGGTCGTCCAGATCTCTGCGGACATTTTACAGTCTCTAATATGAGGGATAATGTTGTCCTTGACGGACATCTTTAGCAAAATTTTTGCCTTGTTTTCTCGCTTATCCCATTCTTGCTCCTATGTATTCGCCCCGTTGTGTGAATTCGGCCTCTGCTCATCACCTGTAGCTATCAACCATGCATTCGCACCCTCAAGCAAGGTCTGAATCTTAAACTTCCAATTTGTGAAGTTAGATCCATCGAGTTTGCCAAACTCGTGGAGATAAGATTCCATCGTATTACTCATTCTGAACTAGTTTACAAATAAATGAATCTACCCAACTGATTCAGAGAAAAAAATAAAAATGAATACATGTCAGATCTTGTCACCCGATCTGCCACTGCTCTACCACTAATCTGCTGGTCTCTTGATCCACCCACTATATCTTCGATTCAGATCCAGCAGTATCTGACAAATCTGCAATTCAATCTTGCTCGAATAAGCAAATCCGTTGTATTCCAATACAGCCACTAAAAACGATCTGATCAAAACTGATCTGATTTGCCTCTCGCGGATAGATCCGCAACTTCTCCGATCTGCACCCCTAGCAGATCATCCAGCGAAGGTGAGGCTTTCCGCGGATCCCCTTGAAGGTGAGTTGGCGCCCTCCCGTGCGAAAAATCCGCGCCCAAATTGAAACTGTGTAAGGAAAATCCTTTTGCGCGAGTTTTCCATTGGCCTTCGTGCCAATCTGGTATTTTGGCGCAGTGGCGCGACTATGAGACGAACGGACGTGGCAGTTGCGCTTCCTGGCGTGACTATCAGTGCGAAAAGCGCGCCAACCCCCTTCTACTCAGAAAATTAAAAAATCATCTGAGTCTGTGAGCCAGGTGTTACTGCAGTCCACCTGCTCGGCCACAAAAGCTTCTTCTGCCACAAAGGAAAACTGGCCACAAAGGCACTCTAGCCACAAAGGCGATAAAAGATCAAGCTCACCCAATCTCAGCTCTGATACCAAGATAAAATATACACAGAATTGAAAAAGAAGGAGTTGTAGCTCAGAGGTGAGTACTGCACCGGGAGACTACACTCAGACCTGAGACATCACTCTCATACACTCTACATTCATGAATGAAAGATTACATCATTAAGTACAATACTAAAAATTAGGAAGTTGCAACCAAACCCCTAAACTCTAGGAACAAATCCAAACTAAGGAGATATGTTACAACTTGTGTAACCTTTTCTCCATTAATACAAAATAATATAATTATTTTCAACTTCATGAGCTCCACAGTGACTGATGAGCTCCATAGTGAAACAAGTCTCTCGGCAGTTCCTAAAACACCATGGGTGGAAAGGATCTCCCATCTCTGTGAGAATATGAACATTGAAAATCAGTTCCTCTTAGAGTGCCTTGGGTACACCCACATTAGATCTCACTTTCATAATCTTTGCTGCAATACACACCTTCCTAGCCTTTTAACATGTCAAAATTATAGTGAGTTCAAGATGCTTCTCTCCAAGCTCTTTGAACATAGGAGTACAATTTTAAAACAAACTAAATAATTAGTTTCTTTAGGTAGGAAAAACCAAAATTTAGTCTGGGTAGAGTTAACCATCATCATTATCATCATCATCATATATGTATGTATATAAATAATATTATTAAAAAATAATATACATGTATTTTAATTTGGGATTTATAGTAGTGAGAGAAATAAAATTTATTGATTTGTAAATATTTTTTCATATTTTATAAGATAAATAAAGTTTGTATGAGAAATTTGATCTCTATCAATGCTTAATAAATTTATAATTAAAATATATTGATTATTATTATTATCTAATTTTAAGATTATTGCTAAGAGAGATACCAAACACAAAGACATACATATTCTATTTCTCTGACTTTAAACTTATGACTTTAAAAAAAAAACACATACTTTTAACCATTAGACCCACTCAAAATATATATATAATTTGATTCTATATTTAAAATATATATAAATATTTATATACTATTAAAATATCGTCTAGATTATTTTAGTTTACATCTAAATACCATAATACCCACTAAGGTATGAGCTTAAAACTCAATATTTGCTGATACGTACGAAAAGAACACATATTTTCTGGATGGGACACAGCTTTATGGTAATTATGAGTAGCAATAATGAGGTAGAAGGAATAATGATGGGTCGTTTGAATGTGAAAAAAGGTCGAAATTTCCATGACAAAAATATATTAAATAAAGTTTAATTCATTTTTTCTGGTTCATATCAATTATTGATCTTATAAAATAATAAAAGATATTACCATTAAAATGTTGGGAATACAATCGGGAATCGTTTGTATGAGACAAAACCACAAATAACTTTATAGCATAAAGTCTGATAACATTTCAAAATGACATGATTCATCAAAACATAAATTTGCACAAACTGTAATCATATATAGAATATTACAACCTTTTTTAAAAGACTGAGAAGGCCCTTAGAAATAAAAATATGAAAAGACTTACTGATATGTTATTCCAGACACAAACTTTATTGAAACATAACAGTATTTTGAAACATACAAACAGGAAACCATACGGATGATACTATTGTAAACTCTAAAATATAGTGACTGGCTTCAAAATATTATAAAGGGCATTCAAGTTTCATCGTCAGAGGCCTCTGTTGAGCATGCTCTCCACCCTTTTCATCGACATCAATCTCTCCGCCGCCAATTTCTGCTTCGTTTTCTCAATGTAATCCTCTGCCTCTTTGTCTACAGTTCCGTCATTAAATTTGACAGAGCTCTTGACTGTCTCAGCAGCCGCTAGTTTAGGACTAATTTTAGCTGCATCACTAACTTTGCCTGAATCTGCTGCATGGTTTTCCCCAACTTTAGCTGCAGGGTCCATGGTGGTATGGCCTGCAGGAGATTTCTTGCTAATATCCTCGTGACTAACTTGAGAGCCCCACCCACCAAACAGGCGTGAAAGAGCTTTACATACGCCAGATTTCTTATGGCGTTGTTGCTCTCGATTGCTGTGTTGGTCAGGTGTCTCGGAGACTCGAACCCTGGCTCTTGTTGCCATTAGTGCACACAGAAATATACAGATTTTCTTATACTCGTAATATGTTTCGGCACCTTACTGGGGCTATATATAGTGAAGAGATGGGTAGCTTAGATGATAAGCAGTTGAAATTAAATAATAATTAAATTGATTGTGCATCTAGTTGTACATTTTCATATTCCCATTCACCGAATTTATTCTTCATTTTCTTCATTTAAGGTCACGTGTGTTTGCGCTATCTTCGTGACGATCACTCTACACGTCATCATGATCCTAGTTTGAAGAATTAAAAAGGAAATAAAACTAGGGTGAGAGAAAATCAAGTTACGCAAAGAATATTTGAGAAAGTCCGGCACGTAACTCGTGTGCCCTGTTAGGAGTTATATACATGCAAAGTTAGGAAGTATCCTTTGTCCTATGTACATAGCATTATTAATCAAAACAAAAATCAAAGGGTTGGGTGTTGATCAATGTGTCCACATTTTTAGTGAAAAATGAGTAACATTGTTGGAAACTAATTTAATTACGTTCACCATTCGAACTGCCATTAGGGGAGGAGGATAATTAGGGTAGGAGGATACAAGTAATTTGAAAGCAAGTTTGTGTATCAAATGTTTTTTTGTGAAAATCACATTCAAGTAAATTGTGTTTATGTGTTTCGAACTAGTCATTATGGTTCCATTCATCTCCTAGATAAGATGAGAAATCTAATCAAAAACTCAACTTAAATAGATAATAAAAAATATAAAACTATAAAAAGTAAAAAATTAAATAACAATAGTATAATTATTATTATTTATTTAATTTGTTATATTCAAATCTTAAAAATAAAATAAAATATATATAAAATAATAATAATAATAAATAAATAAATAATATATATATGTGTGTGTGTGTGATTCGAATGTAATTCAATATCTATATTAAGAAAAATAAAAATAAAAATATGAAACTAAAAATTAATATAAATAAATAAATAATGGAATTAAAAATAAATAATAATAATAATAATAATGATAATGATAAATAAATAAATAGATAAATAATAAGAATAAGGAACCAAAATCAAAAAATGAATATGAGACGAGACGGGAGGAAAAGATGACCCGAGGAAGAACAGAAAGGAAGAAACCCAATAACTAAGAATGAAGAGAAGGGTTTAGCATCTGCTCACACTCCACCCATCATCCCTGTTAAGGTTGACCAGCCTCTTTTCGATTTCAAAGACCTCCCTCAACTTTCGGTGGTGGAAATGGTCCACCCTCGTAATAACCTCAACATCTTCAATGAAAATTTGATGCTTTGTCTTTTCACCATGCTCTGCTAAGGCAAAGGAGCGAGATCTATTATGCCTTAGGTCAGCAGCATGTTCATGAATTCTTTGATTGATGGATCGACCAGTTTCACCAATGTAAAGTGTCCCACAGGAGCACGATATCAGGTAAACAACCCTACCATCCTTAGGGAAAATCGGGTCCTTAACCAATATAAGCGAACTCTGAATGGTGTGGAGGGGCTTGAAGGTTGAAGAAACATTATGTCTCCTTAAGATCCTAGCAATCTTATTAGTTGCTCCTTGGATAAAAGGCAGGTGAACTCCATATGACCTATCACAATTATGATTTTTAACCCTAGGAACTTTTTAAGCTTTTTGGAAAGCTTTAAGACATTAAACATTGCTATAACCATTTCTAAGGAAAACATTAAGGAGATGAGATTTATCACCTTCAAGTTGGTGCTCATAAGCAATTCTAAAGGCTCAAGTGGCTAAGGTACTGAGAACCCCTAACTTTTGAGCAGGGAAATGATGAGAGTCCGCATGTAAATACTGCTCGGTGTGCATCTTCTGTCTAAAGACTTGATGAGAGAAATGGCCTTCTTCATTCCTATTAATAAGGACATCAAGAAAAGGAAGGCTACCATCCACTTTGAATTCCATGGTAAACTTAATGGAGTCAAACTGATCATTGAGATGACGGAAGAAAAGGTCCAATTTATCTTTTCCATGTGGCCACACCACACAGGTGTCATCAACAAACCGTTTCCAAAGCCTAGGTTGAAAAAGGGACGAGGAAAGGGCTCTTGATTCAAAGTCTTCCATGAAAATATTAGCCACTACTGCGGATAGGGGGGGACCCATGGCCACACCACAAGTTTGTTCAAAGAATTCACCCTCAAAACTGAAGAAGGTCGAGGTAAGACAGATCTCAACTAGATGAGCAGTATCAGGATCTGTGACTCGAGGAATGAAATCAATAACTTCACTAATGAATTCGAGGTGGATGGTGGCCTTCCCTTTCTTGATGTCCTTATTACTAGGAATGAAGAAGGCTCTTTCTCTCATCAAGTTTTTAGAAAGAAGACACACACTGAGAAATATTTACATGCGGGCTCTCATCATTTCCCTGCTCAAAAGTTAGTGGTTCTCAGTACCTTAGCCACTTGAGCCTTTAGAATTTTTGATGAGCACCACCTTGAAGCTGAGAAATCTAATCTCCTTAATGTTTTCCTTAGAAATGGTTATAGCAAGGTTCAATGTCTTAGAGCTTTCCAAAAAGCTGAAAAAGGTCCTAGGGTTAAAAATGATAATTGTGATAGGTCATCTGGAGTTCACCTGCCTTTTATCCAAGGAACGACTGATAAGATCACTAAGATCCTAAGGAGACATAATGTTTCTTCAACCTTCAAGCCCCTCCGCACCATTCGGAGTTCGCTTAGATCGGTTAAGGACCTGATTTTCCATATGGATGGTAAGGGTGGTTACTTGATTTCATGCTCCTATGGGACACCTTACATTGGTGAAACTGGTCGAACAATTAGTCAAAGAATTCATGAACATTCTTCTAACCTAAGGCATAATAGATCTCGCTCCTCTGCCTTAGCAGAGCATGCTGAAAAAACAAAGAATCACATTTGCATTGAATATGTTGAGGTTATTGCGAGGATGGACCATTTCCACCACCGAAAGTTGAGGGAAGCCCTTGAAATCGAAAAGAGGCCAGTCAACCTTAATAGGGATGATGGGTGGAGTGTGAGCATATGCTTGATCCCTACGCTTCATTCTTAGTTATTGGGTTTGTTCCTTCTGTTCTTCCTCGGGTCGTCTTTTCCTCCCTTCTGATCCTGTATTCCTTTTTTTGTTTTTCGTTCCTTATTATTATTATTTATCTATTTATTTAATTTTTAGTTTCATATATATTATTTTTATTATTATATATATATAGATATATATAATTTTACATATATTAAGATTTGAATATAAAAAATTAAGTAAACAATTATTATTATTATTAAACGATTATTATTTAATTTTTTACTTTTTATATTTTTTATAGTTAAACTAGCAGTTATTCTACAACGCTTAATTGGAGCTTTATTATCTATTTAAGTTGAGTCCTAGATCAGATTTCTCATCTTGTCCTAACCATGAACCACACTGGCTCGATCACGCATGACACAATTTACTCGAAAGTGATCTTCACTGAAAGATTTGATACATAATTTATGGATCACACAAGCCGAATTCCTAATTCTAACTTGTGTTCAAATCTATGGATACATCACCATACAACAAGTCTCATCACTAATATAAAAACAAATTAAGTCCCATCACCAACTCTAATTTTTTGGATTTTTGGTATTTAGAATCGATTTTTTAAAGCTTTTCAAAAGTATAATTTATTTTGTCACATTAATTTTTAAGCATTATTAAATTTGATAAATACAATAAAATATATTTATTTTTATTAAAATTTATAATATTGAATAAAAAATATTAAAATTTAATATTTATTTTTATATATTGATTTCTTATAATATTTTATTTACAATACTTATAATAATAATGATAATAATAATTTATGCGTATTTTTAAATGTTGTTTAATGACATATTTATGAAAATATAATATTTTGTAATGAAATGTGAAAATATAAATTTAATATTTTATATATTTATTTGAAAATAAATTCAAAAAATTTTATATATACTTTGGGAAAATTAATATATAATAAGAAAATATGTTTTTTTATTGATATTTTTATGTTAATATATTAACATTATTTAATATAAGAAATTTATATTAAACTAGATGTTAGTAAGGGAAAAAAAAATAACCATAATTAAAAAAAAAAGTAGTAGTGATTTTTTTTGGAATTATTTGATCATTTTTTTTATTTTTGTTAGATTTGAAAAAGTAATATTTAGAATTACTTTGTATACATTTTTGTGCTTCTAATAAATAATAATATTATATATTTATTTTAAAACGAATTCAAAAAAACTTATATATAGTTTCTGAAATTCAATATATAATAAAGAAATATGTTTTTTTTTTTTTTTTTATTGATAATTTTTTGAAAATATTATCATTATTTAATATAAGAAATTTATATTGAGCTAAATGTTAGTAATTTTTCATTTTAACATCTAACTTATTATTGTATGAATAATGGAAAAAAAAAATTATAAACACAATAACAATAATAATAATAATAGTTGTAATGATTTTTTTTTAATTATTTCTTATTTTTATTAGATTTGAGAAAATAATAGTTTGAATCACATTGTTTATATATTTTATGCTTTTAATAAATAATTTTATTTTGTTTAATAATTTAATTAAATGAAAAAGAGAAATACCTTTTGAAAAAGTACAAATTTATTTATTTATTTAAATTTTATATAATTGATTTTCTTAACCATCATAAAAATTTGTATTACATTTAAAACAAAAGAAAAATGTAATATTCCTCTTGAAAGTTAAATGCAAAATTAAAATAAAAATCCATTCACATCAAGTTCGCGACCCAAGTAGATAGAGATAAATGGATTTCATCCCATCCAATTTAAAAACAGAATATTCTAATATAAAAAGCATAATATTATAATATATTTTTATATTGAGAAAAATATTAAAATTTATATATAATTTTTTATTATATTATATTTTCAATTATTTATATGAAACATCTTTTTTATTATATTATATTTTTAATAATTTATATAAAACATTTTTAATAAAAAAAAATATTTATAAATTATGTAGTACCTTTTATTCATTTATCTAACCAGTTATAATTAAATATCATGCGATAATTGAATATTTATCTTGCTACTTTACCGTTTTATTTTATTTAATAAACTAGAATAACATAATATTCGGAATGAAAAATAACCTAAATTAAACATAATATTCGGAATGAAAAATAACCTAAATTAAAAATTTTAATATTTGCAGATGTTTTCTTATCAATTAAGATATCGTAGGTGTATTGACATCAAGTTACGTAAAGAGTAATGGAGAAAACTCTAGCTCATAACTCGTTTATCTCAGTGGATAGGTATTATTTTAGATATTCTTATGAAGGAATATATTTGAAGTGTTAGATTTCCTTTCAAAAGGAAAGTGTTTCTCTCTTCCGTTAACTTCCAGCATTATTCTAGATGAGCTAAAGAGCAATTCATTTTCATTTGCATGTTTTATTTTTTTCTTTCTTAGAACAACATTTTTTTTCTAAGTTGTTGGTCTGTGTAGAACATTAAACAGATGTGAATTAGTACACTGTTTGATACATGTTATCTAATAATTTTAAGTATATTATTAATGATAATTAAAAAAAGAAACTCATATTGGATGGATAGTATTTTTTCATTACTCTGATTCATCTTTTTGCAATTTTTCCATTAAATTTTTATACTCTTATGGTAGTAGATCATAAATAATCATATCGAGCTTCGTCATTTTATGGCTCTGCATGATACACAGTAAACAATAAATATTAGTTAAAGTTACATATAGTTCAAAAATAATATTTTTTATAAAGAATTTACAAAGAACTTGCATTTTTTTTCTTTTCTTGATGTGTTAACAGTATTTTTGTTACTTGATATCTTGTCAATCATTTCTTTATCAATCTGAAATCTGTAGCATATCATTCATTAATATATTTATAAATAAATTCTCAACGTTTCAGGTAGAAAATAAATCTCGAGACACCGGTGTGTCTTTCATGAACTTCGCACCACTTCCAGTGCATGGATATATTAACAACGCACCGCAAAACAATATAATACACCGTACGGTGCATTCGATATTATAAACGCACCGCAAAAATAGTGCAATAGACCTAATGGTGTGTGGGGTATTATAAACGCACCGCAAAAACGGTGTAATATACCGTACGGTGCTTTCCTAGTTAAAGAGAGCACCAGTGCCCTATTTTAGATTTGGCGCACGGATTTAAAAAAAAAAATTCAATTTTTTATGACACAGAACTTGCGCGGTGCATTGTAATAATATAGAGCACCATTGCGGTGGCGTACGTAGGGTGCACCGATAAAGACAAAAACCCATTTTTCCATAGATTCACGCAATGGCCGAATGGATTAGGATCCGACTCTGCAAGTCGTCCAGTGGGTTGGACGTCAATATAAAATGAAAAACCCTAATTTTGAAATCACAGAAACAGGGAGAAGAAAGGGAAAACACAAAAAATGAAGGGTTCAGGGTAAAAATGGATAAAACAGTCACCAAGGATGTGGTATCAAAAATTTGATACCTATATACGGGGACTTGGCCTCACCAGAAGCAAGGAGGATCACTGTGTTTATTTTAAATTAATTGGTGACCGTGTTATTTATTTGGTCTTGTATGTGGATGATATGTTGTTGATTGGAAATGACAAAGAAATTATCCAACATTTGAAGACCCAACTCTTCTCCAAATTCGACATGAAGGATCTGGGTGCTGCAAACTATATTTTAGGCATGGAAATTAAGAGAGATCGGGCAAAGAGGAAGCTCTGGTTAAACCAGAGGAAGTATGTCGAAACTATATTGCAGAGGTTCAATATGTAGGATAGTAAACCAGTGAATGTTCCTATTCCTGTAGGTGTAAAGCTGTCTGCTGAAGAGTGTCCCAAGACACAAGAAGAAGAGGAGTATATGTCCCGTGTTCCATATGAAAGTGCAGTGGGTAGCCAAATGTATGCAATGGTCTGTACTAGACCAGACATTGCACATGTAGTGGGAGTATTGAGTGTGTTTATGTCAAACCCAGGGGAAGGAGCATTACGTAGTGAAGCGGGTTTTCGCATATTTACGTGGCACTAGTGATTATGATCAGGCTACCAAGGAAGACCAGGATTGGAAAGAATGTTGGACATTCATGGTTTTGTCGATGCAGATCAATGAGGATTTGGACCAAAGAAGATCTACAAGTGGGTATGTGTTTAGCCTATTTGGAGGCTAGAATACTTTAGATGAGTAAAAGACAAATTGTAGAGGCTTCAACTGAGGTGAACACATAGTGCCCATCATGCAAGCAAGGAAGCAATTTGCTGCAAGAGATTGTGTTCAAGTATGGGGTTGGTACGCTAGCTATAAGGATAGACTGTGATAGCCAAAGTGCAATTTTCTTGGCTAAGAATCCTGATTATCATTCAAAGACAAAGGACATTGATGTTCAATATCACTTTGTTAGAGATATGGTTGAAGCTAAAAGGGTGTTGTCAAAGGTGGACACTTTGAAGAATGTTGGCGATGCATTGAATGCATTAAAAAAGTCTCTGTGAGCACTGGGGTTCTCTGGTGTGTAGAAACAATGGGGTGCTGGAGAATTGGGCCAATGACTAAGCTCTCTTGTGACCCCTCAGGGAAAGAAAACAACTGGGAGAATGTTGGGTATGTGTTATATTCTTTCCACGACCAAGCACGCGCCGGGGGTAAGAAGGGGGCTTTATACCCCCCCTTGCGTTGGGCGCAATGGGGTCACAGTGGGGTGGTAGGCCCCCAGTGGTCCGGCAACACGGCCGAAATTTTTTGGTCCTTACCTTCTGGTGGGTAGTCCGCGCTCCATGGTTTTGCATGGTTTTGCACATGGCATGGGGGTACGATGGTTTTCGGCCCTAATATTTTTGTAGATCCAGTCAAGGGAACTACGGTTATGTTCTAACTCAGGGTTAATGGATTAGGTTTTATGTATGCTTCGGCATGTATATATATGTGTTGTAACACTAAAAGGAATATAATGAAAAATCAAGCTGGTCGTCCCGATTTGGGATCTAGGGGAAAATATCTGTGTTTATCTGTTTTATGTTTTATGCTCTTGCTATTGTTTATCTTC
Organism: Pinus albicaulis; assembly: GCA_034641835.2. Classification (NCBI taxonomy): domain Eukaryota; kingdom Viridiplantae; phylum Streptophyta; class Pinopsida; order Pinales; family Pinaceae; genus Pinus; species Pinus albicaulis. Next base: position 1,281,882,655 of record CM076570.1, on the reverse strand, counting down.
TGTTATAATATTCATGTGTAGATAATTTCTGTTCAGGGTTAAAACCTACAACATCCTGACCCCATGTAATATATTTAAATATGTTATTACTCCTTGCTTTACATATTTCATTAACCACCCATTCATATTAACCCCTTTTTAATATATATAAAACCTTCCACTATATAACCCGCATTATTATATTAATTCCCTGCTTATTATATATCCCAGGTCCCACTTTCTTTTAAAACCCCACTTCATATAATCTCCTCCCCGCCAACCCATTATACCCGTTCACATATATAACCTGGGTCCCACTTATTTGAAACCTTGATAGTTTTTCAACCGTCTGATCTCTGTTGTCAGATCCAACGGCTCCCATGCCCTTTCACATTCCCCGACAGTCCAAAGATTAACACCACAGGGGGTTGCGAAATGGGTGGTTTCTCACCCCCTCCCCCCTGCCACGCATCATTCCCCTATGCTATCGCACCCCCCAGACCAAAACCATCAAACTAATTTCAACCTCTGTGATAGAACATTCATGAAACCACTCCTGCACCCTTCGAGAGACCACAGCGTTTTTGAAATATGAAATCTCTCTATTTCCATTTACTTGCTTGTCTTCGTTTGAATTGTGAAAATAAAAAGCTAGTTCTAAGAAGAATTGAAACCCCACTGTAGTTCAGACTCGTTTCACAGACTTCACCATTCCCTGAAGCCATTATCCCTTCTGTGAAAAACTATGTTTCATTAACTATTGTTTTATTGTTGCGGGTATTTAAATAATAATCATGAGATTGGATAAACAATTTCATACTAGTTCCAAAATTGTTTACTCCAAAAAACTCCTAGATTATGGATTCGAATGGTTTTCCTCAACTGAATATTATATACAACAACGGAGCAAAAGGAAACAATTTACATAGGAAAGGTTAAAAAAGAGATGAAAACAGTTATACCAGCAATAGCGAAGTTCATATAAAGTACTATCCAGAACACATTTTTACTTTGAATGAAGATTAAACATGTCTTTTAGTAAAATTCACTTTTACTAAAGACATAAAAGCAGGATAAAAGTTACCATAGGATGATGAAAATAAAGATTTCAGATGATGTGATTTACTGTACCAAGTAAAAGTAAAACAAGTAAAAGAGCAGTCATGGTAAAAGAGAAACAGGTAAAATAGTGAAGAGAGAAGGTAGATAAAGCAGTAATAGAGTTTAAAGATGAAGACAGTGAAAACAAAGCGGCTTAAAGGACACTCAACATATCAAGGGTAGTGAGCGTGAAAGCAACATCCAGAGAGATAAAGCAGCAAGAAATCAAGAAAAGAAAACAGAAAACCAATAAGCAAGGACAAGTTGCATTTAGTTACATAGGTGTCTCTATCTTCTTGCATGAAGATATTTTATTTCCCTTGAATAATTCCTAAATCAGTTTTAGGATATTTTGTACTAGTTTTTGTATAAATACTTCATAATTCAAAGTATTGAGTGTGGATTCCTTAACATTTCTATAGTTGTAATTTATCTAAATACCTGAGGGTTTATTATGCCATTTTCAAGTCAACAGATAGGACAAGAAATAAATTCATTTCATTAGAGGATTCATGTGTTGGGCTACTTCAGTGAAGTATCTTTCAATTATTCAATTGTTATTTTCTTAAATATTCGATAAACTTGCATGTTTTCGAAATTTAAATGTTATAACCTGAATATTATTGCATAAATTGTTTAAGTTTACTCTGTTATGAATTGTTATTCATTTTAATGCTTTCTTCTGATATCGGGATCTGAGAATCCTTAACTTCTCTCCCATCTCGATTGACCTCTTTCACCTTCCTTCATTATCCAGTTTAAGGAATCCTTAACTACTCCATGATCTCGATTGAAAACCACTTCACCATCCAGCTTAAAGATCTGATTTTTCTCAGCTACCTTGCCCTGTGAACACTTCCTTTACAACTTTATTCTATCCTGTTTTCTTAATGCATTGACTCCATATCCCAATGGAAAATAGACATACATCTATCCATCTAAATCAATAATTCCACCACCAAACCAAAATAAAACCCAAAAAAACTTACATAACTAGCCTAAAATCAATTAAAAACCAACAAAGTTAAATCATAAAGAGAGAGCCCTCTCTGAGCATTAGGAATGCTAGATCCTGGTCTCAAAATCAGGTTGATAGTTACCTGTAATATTTCTTTAAACAAAACATAACAACCCTAGGAATTATTGGAGTGATAATAGTTTCCTTGCTAATTTTGGCATGCATGGTGTATGCATGTCATTTCTTGGTCATGATTTATCATTGGCATGTAGGTTTTCTTGGATTGATAGTGGATTTCCCTAGCGTTTCCATTTCCTAGATAGCCATGGTGTTGTGGGTTCATTTCATCGTTTGTTTTCTAGTTGGTTCTCATGTTCTTTTAGTTGTAGGTTGAGTTACTAGTTCCTGGAGTCTTGGTTGGAAAAATGCTCTGGAGCCCGACGGATGGTTGTGGGTTGAGTTAGTAGTCCTGGAGCCTTGGTTGGAAAAACACCTTGGAGCCCTATATGGGTTGAGTTGTTAGTCCTGGAGCCTTGGTTTGACAAACACTCTGGAGCTCATAAACACTTGGGGTTGAGTTACTAGTCTTGGAGCCTTGGTTGGAACAAACACTATGGAGCCTTGGACAACTTTGGTAGAGAATAATCTGGTGATGGTTGTGATGTATGACCGTGAGGTGGTGTCACTAGTTGATGGTTGAGGTGGTTTGGCCTCTAGAATTTCACGTTTGGTTTTGTTGGATTTGGTTTGTGAGAACCCACATTCATGCTTGGACTATATTATGGGGTTAGCTATATGAAGATATATTTGGCTCGACCATGTATATGGTTAGGTGGAATCTAGAAGTCCCAGACTTGGTTGTATTTTTCTTATGGTAATAAGAGTTTGTTTCCTCTTGTATTGATGGGTAAATAGAATTGTTATTATGTGGCTTATATGGTTGTTATGTGCTTGTCATTTCTATTTCTTATATGCTAGTTATGACTTAGTTTTATGATGGTGATTATGTATGGACGATGATGTATGGGTAAATAGAATTTTTATTATGTGGCTTATATGGTTGTTATGTACTTGTCATTTCTATTTCTTATATGCTAGTTATGACTTAGTTTTATGATGGTGATTATGTATGGATGATGATGTATGGCTCTCATCGATTTTTGATTCGTAATTGAATGAACAATGTATCTATGCCTAAATAGACTATAATGAAGTTAATGTGATGAAACAACAATGCTTAATATCAATTCTCAGATAAGTATGAGACCCTTATTCTCAAATCTATTATTTAAACCTATATTTTACATATTTTTGACATGTTTGATGAATTTATTGTCATGGCTAGTGGGGGCCTAGTCAATTCCTTGTTCAAATGTTTTCTTGTGCATAATTTTTTTGCTATTATATTTCATTTATGAACTTGTCATTGAGTTATGGGTAGTTCCCTCATATTTGGGCATGAAAAAGTGGCTAAAATCTCAAGGATGTTGGTACCTTTGTGGGAAAACATCCCTGGACGCGCACACACATATGTTGTGTGAGCATTCAGAGCCTCCCAGATGCACCAATGTCTATACTATGGGAACGTCTGAGGGTCAAGTAGTCTAAAACCTTAGTGGGACCTAGGGGCTAGATACTTGAGTGGTTGGGTTAGCTCCTAGTAGTTTTTTTGATGATGTGGAAGTTTTGTTTGATGTGTTTCCAATGTTTCCACTTCCTTAAAGTCACCTAGGAGGTTGACTCAGATCATAATAACTCTTTGTCACATGTTTACCATGGATGGCCAATTACTTTGGTAGATGTGGGAGGATGGTGTTAGATGATGAATTTGAGGAATGATAATAAAAGGTTTCAGTTGGAAAAGGAAAACTTTATGAAATCCATCTTAGATAGGAATAACCAAATAAATTAGACACTGAGTCAAGGTGAAGGGAATAGAGAGGAGTTGCACAGACATCGAGAAGGAAACCCAAAACTTGAGGGATGTCAAGTTTTTAATGAAGAAAATATGATAATGTTTCTAGTGGAAAGGGAACTAAGAGAAAAAAAATGAGCTACAAGGGAAGTTCCAGAAAATCAAACCTCCGACTTATGATGGAGAGGTGGAGGAGGCGGTTGAAGCATGGATAATAAATATGAACAAATAATTTCAAACATATGAATATTATGATAATCTAAAAACAAGGATGAGAAGATATCAACTACGAGGTAAGGCCACCTTATGGTGGGAAGAATTTAAAATGGTCCGAGGAATCGATGAGCTGAAGTTAATTGAGAACAATTTCAGAAGCATTTTAAAGATAAATATATGAGTGAGCAGCTCTATGATGAAAAAGAAAAAGAATTTCATGACTTAAATTGGGATAATAGTCCATGGATGAGTTTATCACTAATTTTATGTTGATGTTAAGATATGTTAGCTACATCTGTTAGGAGAAATACAAAGTGCAGTGGTTTACCAAAATCCTACCCGCTTTCATGAAAGAGAGGTTGGAATTTCAAAACCCTAAGACAATGGATGAAGCCATTTGAAAGGCTCAATTTCTTTACCATCAAATGAAGCAAAAAGGGGATAGTACTAAGAGTTGGATAAATAAAAAAGTGTACAAAAAAAAATCGAACACCAATAATATGAGGGCTACTGGAATTAAGAATGCAAGCAAAAAAAATTTAATGGGCCTCCGAGTAAAAATCATCATAAGTTCAGATCTCATAATGAGGTTAGGAATATTGAAGCATCTAGTAGACCAATGCCTAGTCAAACTCAGAAGCCTCCCTTGAAGTGATAGGGTTGTGGGGAACACCACTATTACAAAAACTACCCCCACTGTACCAGATCACAACCAGCTACTAACATTTAAGAAGCCATTATTATCGTCAAGGTAGTCAGGACCATATCGAGGATTACTGCAGCGTTAAAGGACGAGCAAGCATAATATCAACTTGCAATGGTGGAGCTTGAATGTAAAATATCTAACCATCATGTTTCTATTTTGATATACCTCGGTGAAACCCTCAGTTATATCATCCCCGAAATAATCAAGTTTATGTCATATGAAAAGTGAAAATTTTATAAATCCTTGGCTAGTACAACTGGCCACAGGAGCTAAGAGAAGATTAAAGGTAGAGGATTTTTTAATTGAAATAGTTTGACAATAGGTTAAGTATCCATTTTTCATATATAGAATTGCACTTTTAGGAGGAAAAATGGCCAATCACTCATCAGAACACCGCTACCAACTGGGCGACCACATGCCATCCCATCCAGCCATAAGAAAAATGTACATACAAATGCAATCGGAAGTTCTCTCTGGCTAGAATATCTATGTGTAGTTCAAGGAAAATTTAAATATGCTACCGTTAGGCTCCTATGGCATGCTGATAGACATGGATTGGCTAGAAAATCATTAGACCTTAGTATATTGTAAGGATAAGACTATAAATTTCATTATTGATGAGGGTATTTGAAAATAAATTCAAGGTGTTAGAGGGGAATTCAAGCTACACCCTATTTTAGCCCATCAGTTAGGAAAGTGCATTAATAAGGGCTGCAACATCAATGTTGTTCAGGAGGGATATGCTTATTATGGAGATACGTTATCTTCTCTAGAAAGGATACTAGTCATCCGAGAGTTTAAATATGTATTTCCAGAATAAATCCCAGGATTTCCTCCGAAGAGAAACATTGATTTTACTATAGAATTAGTTCCCATGGGTACCTCAGTATCAGAAGCCCCTTATAGAATGAGTATCCCTGAGTTGACAGAATTAAATATCTAGCTCCAAGAGTTATTCGACAATGGATATATTCACCCCAAAGTCTCCCCTTGGGGAGCCCCAGTTTCGTTTGTACGAAAAAAAGATGGCACTCTTCACTTCTATATATATTGAAGGAAATTGAATATTTTGATGATTAAAAATAAGTACTTGTTTCCCAAATTTGATGATTTGTTTGATCAAGATAAGGGTGCTATTGCATTTTGAAAAATTGACCTACATTGTGGATATCACCAGATATGAATAAAATATGAAGATATTTATAAAATATTGTTTAGAATGCTATTAACAATAATAGTTCATTATTTTCCATTCGGGCTCATAAATGCTTTGAGAATGTTCATGATCTTGATGAATGGTATTTTTCACCCCTTGTTGGACAACTTTGTTCTCAATTTCAATGATGATATTCTATTTTATATTAGGAATTTGGAAGAACATAAGGAACACCTTTGGATTTTATTCCAAACTTTAAGAGAAAAACAACTTTATGCTAAATTTAGAAAATGTGACTTTTATAAGGACCAGATTTAGTACTTAGAACACATCATCTCCTATGAAGGTATGGTAGTGGATCAGGAGAAAATTTAAACCATCATGGAATTATTTCTTCCAAAAAATGTAGCGGATATACACTCTTTTATGGGTCTCGACAGATATTATCATTAATTTATAGAGGGGTTCTCTATATTTCTTACCCTATCACCTCCTTGAAAAAGAAATGGAATAATTTTAAGTGGTGGAAAGAGTGTCAACAAAGTTTTGAGCATTTGAAACATTTACTTAGTATAGCTCTTGTGTTGAAAGTTACGGATCCGGAGAAGGATTTACTGTTTGTATGGATCCTTTCCAGGAGGGTGTAGGGGTGAGTCTTAATGCCCGAAGGTAAGGTGATTTCTTATGGATCTCGTAAGTTAAAGGAACACGATCATAGGTACTTTGCCTATGAATTCTATGTAGCGGTTGTAGTCCATTCTACGAAAGTGTGGCAACAGTATTTGTTCGGGAAAATATTTTTGTTGATGGTGTATCATAGTAGGTTAACTAGTTTCTTTAAGCAACCCAACCTGAATGCTCATCAAGCCAGGTGGACTACATTTCTAAGCGAGTTCGACTTAGAAATAAAACATCTTAAGGGGAAATAAAATTGTGTCATCAATGTGTTAAGTAGAAGGTTGCATCATGTATATGATATTTCTTATAGTCAAGTGGAATTTAACTTTTCCAAGCAAATTAAAGAATCTTCGTTGAAAGATCCGGCATATGAATACATTTACCAGCAAGCAAAGCTTGCATGAAACTCTGGGAGACAAACTCAATATGATATCAATTTTGATAATTTGATAATTTTTAAAGGGAGAATGTATCTTCCTAATCAGCTATCCATTAAATAATTTTTTTTAGATGAATTCCACATAAGCCCCTATGTCGCACCTCCAAGATATCATAAATTATTTTCTACAATTAAAAAAAATAATACTAGCCTAGAATGAGGAAATACATTGCGGAATGCTTGGAAAAATTCTTAGAGTTTCAGCATGTCAAGGTGGAACACCAACACCATACTAGTTTTTTGCACCCATTACCCATTCTTGAGTGGAAATACGATATGATTACCTTAGATTTCATAAGCTTATTACCCAAATCCAAGAGACAAAATGATTATATCATGGTTAGAATGGATAAATTGACCAAAGTAGCTCATTTCATTCTTGTTAAATCCACTTACCAAGTAGCACAAGTGGAAACTATATTTATAAAGGAGATATTCAGGTTACGTGGCATGTCTAGAGTCATAATTTCATATCAGGATGTAAATTTCACCTCCGCAATCTGGAAGGCACTGTTCACGAGATTCGATACTCAAATTCACGATTGTGCCAATTACCACCCACAAACGTATGGACAAACTGAGCGATTGAATCAAGAGATTGAGGACATCCTACGTATGCGTGTGATGCAGTAGCCAAGTAGGTGGGAAGATTTCCTTCATTTAGTGATTTTTTCTTATAACAATGGCTACACAAGTCAAAAAAATTATCCCTTTTGAGGTACTTTATGGGAAAATATCTAGAATACCATTTAACTAAAATAGTCCTGAGATAAAATGATTCTAGGACCTTCCATGTTAGAATAAATGGAAAGTACAGTGAATAAGGTTCGACAAAATCTAAAAGTTGTTCAAGATAGACATAAGCCCTATGTTAATAAAAAAATAACTTACTAGGAATTTGAGGTGGGTGACCATGTTTATGTGTGGATTAAACCTAAAAGAAGTTCCATCAGATGGGGAATATGTGCAAAACTAGAACCTCGATACTATGGACCCTTCCATAACTTGGAAGGGATATGGGTTCATAATGTATCATGTTTCACTTTTAAAGAAATATGTATATGTTTCCAGATACATCATAAATTGGAAATATGTATAGGTAATAAATATGTTGAAAATTTATAGAAACAAAATTTAATGAAATGAATAAAACAAACTAATGACTAACTAGACAGAGAGTTTCTAGGAAAGGATACAGGTTCATAATGTATCATGTTTCACTTTTAAAGAAATATGTATATGTTTCCAGATACATCATAAATTGGAAATATGTATAGGTAATAAATATGCTGAAAATTTATAGAAACAAAATTTAATGAAACGAATAAAACAAACTAATGACTAACTAGACAGAGAGTTTCTGTTCTTAGATTTTATTAGATATGAGAGAGATCTCAAAAAAAAAAAAAAAAAAAAAGAAGGAAAAAGAAACAAGAAAAGGGAGGACATTGTTTGAGGACTATTCTTGAGTTGCTAGTGGAAATTGCATATTTAAAACTTGCTTTGTGGAAAAGTTCTAGGCTGGACTAAGGAGTCTTGATACCAATGAATGTTGGACTAAGGATTCTTGATGCCAATGAATTTAACAGAGAAAAATGGTTGCCTAAGTGAATGTTCTGGAATTAAGGAGTACAGGGAGAAACTTGACATAATAGTCAATTACTCATTGAATGGGTGGTGAGGTCCCATTTGTAAATTCTAGGTTGTTAACATAACATATAAGTATATACCTTGGTATTATTTTTTTTTCAATGGAATGTTGTAAAAGATGTTAATACATAACAATATCCTGTAAATATGAGAAGTAAGCTATCTTATTTTCAAAGAAAATATATGTTATTTCTGTGTTGATATCTAGGCAGAAATGTTAAGACATGTACAAAAGTATGAAATGTTCATATATTTTGCGAAAAGATAAATCATGAATAGAGTCTGTGAGTCCGTCTTGTGTTTCTTCTCAAAGAAAGTCAATTGAAAAAAAAATTATCTCTTCTATAGCTAAACATTCAACACTCAAAGAAGGGAAATAACTAACACTAAAATGACTGTTAATCAACCAAGTTTTATTTTGTAGCCACAGAAGCATAAGAGATTTACGGTGCCCAAGGTATAAAACAAAATAATATTGACAACACTTCTTCCTGAAATAACAAATGTGCATTTGATAATTTACAAGTAAACCAATATACAGAAGGTTACAATTGAGGTCGAGAAAATGGATTTCTTCACAAATTTTTAGATTTCTTCTATAAAACGCAAAAGCACCTTAAAGTTAAATCACAGATTTACATACCAACGTTGAACAAACAATAAAATTACTATATGATGCTTTGTAGCGAACGAAATGAAATTCTATGACAGAGTAAGGAGGTAGTTAGGACCTCTACCCAGATTTACCCTTCTTGTCCAGTGAGCTGCTGATAGCCCGAGGAGTGGTTATGGATAAAGCTCTTCTGAATGAAACAGAGTGTGTAGGTCCTCTAGAAGATGAAATTTAAAGAACGAATTAGAGGCACGTTAAAAGTATGAGAGTGGTCAAATTCTTTAAATTATTTTCTAAAAAAAAATGAACCATAAACTTGTGTAACTAAGAGTATAAAAGCAAGTCACGAGGCACCGAAAAAATTTCTACAGGATACTGTCATGCACAGCTTCTTTGCAAGAAAGTGTTTCCATGATTAAAAAAAGAGATAAGAACAATAAAACTATTCACCTTATGTCAAATACATGGTTAAATTACAACATTACAATTCAAATAAAAAGGAAGACCTTCATAAAAACCATTAACAAGAGCGATACACTGAATTCAATGGACCTGGGTTATACTCGCTTCGTGGGTGAAGAAGATATACCCAACGAAGTGTTTCAAACTATATCACAATAACTAAGCCATATCATGAAAGAAGGTAACCATTACAAACGACATCCAATCCATAAATACAACTTTACAAAGGAATTCGAAGGGAAAAACGGTCCAAAGTAAGTAGTTCTTAGTTCGTAGATAGCAACAAAGATATACAAGAAAGGGAACACAAGTCTTGACCCAATTTAGAGAACAACCGAGAAGTAATATTGTAATTTAACATTCAAATACACATTAACGACTTTTAGATTGCGCCGTGAAACCTTAATTCTTTGACAAAAATCTCATAACAAAAACCCTCAAAGAAGGGTAATACAACAAGAAGCACTTGTAGTTCGAAAACCATGTTGCAGTAGCATGCAAAACAATTGTCCCAGATCGCATATGCACTGGTAACAAGACTGCATACAAAGTAAACCCCAACTTAATATAGAATCTGAAACGTTATTGTTAAACATACGCATAAGACATAGGAAAATCAACATAATACCTGTAAATGTTTGAACAAGAGGACAAAACCTTGTATTGCAATCATAAATTAAAAACATAAATGGTAGACTAGCAGGAACAACAGTAATTTAGAGAGTCTAGTTATGAATAAGTTGGTATAAAGATATCAGGGCCTGGTTAAACCATTGAGAGATAGTAGAAAATGTTGCATTGCAAAATATTAATAACATTAAAAATATTGTTACTTCTTTTAGGTTGGTATAAAGATATCAGGCCCTGGTTAAACCATTGAGAGATCGTAGAAAATGTTGCATTGCAAAATATTAATAACATTAAAAATATTGTTACTTCTAAGTTTAAAGAGAAAATGTGGTGTGAGGAAGATTTAGATGCTAAAAGAAAATTAAGATATTATAAGGAGGTCATGAACCATACTCTAGAAGTTCAAAAGTATCTCTTTGTTTTAACTAGCTCAAAGAAAAAAAATTAACATAGCCAAAGATAATAACGAACTCTCATGAGCTCCACAGTGGCTG